>KB455543.1:78963-109731 GCA_000341325.1 Panagrellus redivivus | reverse complement strand
GTTCATCTTCAACATCAAAATGTTAATGTTATACATCAGACACCCTTGATGGTGAACATGAGTCCCCCTGATGTTGAAGATGAACCCCCCTTGATTGTAGACAAGCTACCGTCATTGCTTGCTTCTGATGAGGCCTCGCGATGTTGAAGATGCGTCACCCTAATAATGAAGATGAATCACCCTAGTGTTGAAGATGAGCCCCCCTGATGTTGAAGATGAGCCACCCTTATTACCCCCACGACTTCTTTGGACTTACCGGGGGGTGCGCGGGGCGGAGCCCCCCGCTTATTTCTTAGACTCAGACTTCTCAGACTTAGACTTCTTAGACTTTGGGGATTTGGCACCTTGAAGATGGCAGGGTGCTGTATCGCTAACGAAAGGGTGGTTGTTCTTTAATGAAAGGGGGCTGTATTCCCGGTTTCCTAGGGTGGCTTAAGGTAGTGGGCTCGGGGGCCGTAATTAAAGAGACCCCTCCCCCCGACTACTTGAGCCCCCCTGCAAGGTGAAAAATGTAAAAAATAGGGGTAGTACTAATGTTGTAGTATAGCCACCCTTGTTATCGTATACGAACATGCACCTTTTCCACCTGCAGGGGGGCTGTACGAAGTAGGTGGGGGGCTGTAGTACCTTGGGGGGCTGTTGTTCAACAGACTACTTGAAACAGCAACATCGACGATTACGAGGATGATTAACAGAAGAACCAGGAACCGCATGACTGCTGAACTGTTGAAATTTCCTCACTCATAACTGCCTTTATACAAATTTGACTGCCGCCAATCTAGGCATTCCGCAACAGCATGAACTGAATCATCGATCACACGTTTGGCCTCATGATAGATGCAACGGCTCGAATTTATGAATATCAAAGCATCATCATCAATTTGTGCGCTGCTAAAAGGTGAAACATATTCCACGAAAACGCTTATCAGGTCGCTTACAAAAATAACTAGAAACCCGTGGCAATCCTTGATCGTTGCCTTTCCAGTCTGTTCAGAAAAGCAAAAACTGTATCATGTACCCTGCGGTATTCAATGTTAAAAATAAAAAAAAAATTACACCCTATCGACTGAAAACCAACGCTGAGTGTTGCAAATCGGTTTATTTATCTATGCAAAATAAATTCAGTCGATTTTTACAACATTGGCATTTTTAGGCTGTTTCTTTCCCAATTGTTTGACCGCTTTGTGTACCGTAAACAGCACTTCTGGGGTGCGAGGGTCCATGAGTGGAGGCATGCACTCTCCATCGACACAAACTAGTCCAGCAACGCAGTACTTTCTTTCATTGTTACATGAGAGGGATTTGATGCCAGCACTAAAGTTGAAACATGACGCCAAAATAGCTAGGATACAGAACATAAAAGTCGAGAAACGCATTGTGGCTGCTAAACTGATAGGTGTGCATTGCTTTTAGCTCCTTTTATACATTAAGCTAAACTCTACTCTCATAAGTAAAAAAAAGAAAATTAATTGGTCATTAAAAGTTATTATCCCTAAACTAATGTGCTTTAATTTAAAGCAAATTGTAAAATTTTGCCTGTTTAAAATTTACACACTTATGTCGTAACGAAAGGCTTATTGTTGCAAATTGTTTATTTAGAACGATAAACTGATTTTAATTGTCTAGATATTTGTAAATAATTACTGATCTTCGAAAAAGACAGACTGATGGCATGAGCCATCAGGATAACAGCAAATTCCATCGACACAACGACCGTCATTGCCGCAGTTCATCACTCCAAACGGGCCATCGCATCGCTGACTTGAGACGTTCGCAGCGAAAATAGCGAGAATCAGGAAGAAGAGCACCAAAAAGCGTATCATGACTGCTACAGTTGTGGAAAATGTGTGTTTGAAATCGTTTTTATACGATTATTGTGGTTTTTTTCAAGATGGCTAAATTCGCATCCTAATTCAATGATAATCGTCGTCTAATGACGCTTTGTTTTAGAACTGCACTTGAAAGAAACATAATTGAATGTGTGTGGAGCAATGCTAGCTCAAATTTTGTAATGATACATGTCATTGTCATTGCAACAAAGTTTATTTATCAACACAAAGATAACATTTAACAATGGTTTTTAAAACTGCAATACGTCTTTTCACCGATTGATATGGGTCTAGAATCATCCGACGTACACGCACCGTCCACGGATGCACTTTTGTCCGTCAATGCAGTCCTTGAAACCAAACGGGCCGTAGCAATACATAGGTTCTAAGCCAGAAATGTAAGTGAAGCATGATGCCAAGATGGCAAGGATGTAGAACAGAAGAATCAGGAAACGCATTTTGACTGAAAAACTGATAAACTTTTACGCAGGTGCCCTTTTATACCATAGTTATTGCATTGAATTTTAGTCATTCAAAAGAAATGGCTTTATACATCATTAAAATTTATTGCCCCCAGCTTAACGATGCCTTACTAGTAGCCAATTAAAGAATCACATGGTTCTTTGGCAAAAAAAGCTATTTTGTAAAAATACATTTTTATTTCTCTCACATCTCATATCAGTAAAAACACCAAAATTAAACAATCACATGTCTAACCAGTTTGATCAGGAACAGTGGCGCAGACAAAATTGTACTTATGATCCCTAGGATAATCGTGCCATAATCCACTATGCCATCTGACAATAAAATATTCATTCTTGGTGTTGAAGTCGGGTTGGTTGCTGTCAAAATTGTGATAATCGACCTCATGCGCGTCAATGTTGTACATGTATTTTCCAACGGTTTTCATCTGAAATGACGCTTATCAATAAAAAAAATGAATCAAACTTATGCAATAACTTACAAAATTTGGATTCGTACTACCCTTAGGGATGTTTTCCTTTTTCGGATACGCTTTCTTAATTTCATTCCAAGCAAACCGCATTCCAATGAAAATAACCCTAGTGCTGACCAGTTTTCCAATATAGTCATTTTCTGCTTTACTGTTGATAGAACCCATGACGGCAAACTAAAAAATTGTTTTACTTAAGTTTGCCAAGAAACTAAGTATTAAAAGACTACCTCATTGCGGCATACGTTTTGTGCTTCGATGGGAGTCTTTGATTCCGTGTGCAATTTGAAGCATCGTTTTGTTGGTCGATAAATCGTAAATCCGACGGGGCATGGTAGTGCTGGATGGGTGGAAGCTTCGCACAGGAGAGGCCTGTAAAATACATATGTTGTTTGAAGTTGTTTGTTAAGACAAGTTAAACGTACACGTCATTGGTATTTGTCATTGTGTATGTAAAAATGGCATCATCGCTCTTTTCAATGACAACTTGTTCATTGTTCTTTGATTTGTCAGCTTGCATAAGTTTATATGTGCCAATTTAACAGAAGCATGATAAAGCAAACCTTAAAACTGATATTTTGAGGGGCGACATGTTCAGTACCTTTGTAGCTTTCCCTAAATCACATCTTTAGTCTTTTTTAATGTTAATGAAGTACAAAAGCAAACCAAAGATTATCCTGAACCCCAGGATTCTTGAAGAACAAGTTGTTGTTATTTTTGTTATACCAAAGCCCAGTCACAAACTTGTCACCTTTCACGTCGCGCCAATAGAGAACTTTTCGAATTTCTTCCAAGTCTTTCTGGGATGTTGGGACGTATTCAAACCCGGCATAGGTTGGCATACACTTGGCTTTATCACTAAAATGTGAAATCTAAGATAAGAGGGTATCAAATTGACGAAGTCGACGTACGCTCCCGTCAAGACGTGGATGCATCGGCCAGGACGGGATGGCAAGAGGTAGCAATTCCGTGCAGCATTACTGTAAAATGATGTTGAAGCGGTTTTGATGGTTACTGACACCTACATTGTCATTACTAGTGTGGCCAGTAGAACGCCATAGCCAATGGCGCGACCAATCTCGTGAGATCAGTATTGTTAGAGTAATTTGGAGGATGGATTTGGTCTGATAGAGGTGTTGGATATGCAAAAATTTTGAATGGGAATGCATTTTTGGGTAGAAAAAGTTTGTCAACAAAATTTAAACAAATTTTAATGGTTTTTTTAATCAAATTTTATTATTTTTATTTAGCATTTATGTCATGAATCAAAATATTATTCGTTACGTATTTGGCGAAATCGTCGATTGGCTCACTTCATCACTTAATTTAAGGAAGATGCACCATTAATGTAACAAATCGCGAACATCCAATATGCCGATGCCATTCTCCATCCAGTCATGGTATCCCTCGTAACAACAAAAGCCATCGACACAAACGATAGGAGGTTCAAGATCGATTTGAATTTCGGTTGGCCCGTCGGAAGCAGGGTAAATGGTCCTTGAAACTGCCACTTTGATGATTGCGAGTATGAATATGTTGCTATTCTGAGCATTCCAAGAAGGCACAAATCCGAATCATCGATCAAACCTTTGGCCTTATGATAGTTTCAACGGCTCGAATCCACGAAACTGCGGTGCATGTTGATGCACTTTTCACGAAACAACACATCAATATATCTACAAAAATAACCAAAAGAATCATAGCAATTCTTAAAAGTTGCAATTCCAGTCATTTCTGAAACACGAAAGCTGAGTCATGTGTTGCGCTGGGGATTCAAACTGGCTAAATTCGACATTGATTTAACCCATTGTTAGAAAACTAACGAAAAAGTATTGATAGTCAGTCTTCAATTTGATTTTCAACTTTTTTCATTGTCTGATGATGCTTTGTATTAAAACTGTAGTCTCGTAATAAATAGAACAATGCTAGCTCAACTTTTGTTCCGATACATGTCATTGCTATTAAGAATCTTTTTATTCATTAATACAAAGTCATTTCGTTTTACAATAGTTTTTAAAACTGCAATGTGGTTTACGCTTAGGTATGGAATCATCCGACGTACACGCACTCTCCACGGATACACACTTGTCCGTCAATGCAGTCCTTGAAACCAAACGGGCCATAGCAATACATAGGTTTTAAGCCAGCAATGTACGTGAAGCATGACGCCAAGATGGCAAGGATGTAGAACAGGGGAATCGAGAAATGCATTTTGATTGCTAAACTAGCGTATGTGTATAGTTTTCTCTTTTTATACCATAAGTTGTGTATTAAATTTAAGTCATTAAAAAGAAATGGCTTTAGCAGGTTTTAAAATTTATTGCCTCTAGCTTAACGATGTTTTTGACAGCAAATCGAGCAATCAATCGCGCTAAATCTTGAACATTAGTATGCACTTGCTTTTTTGGCTAAGGAAAAAAAACAAATGCAACAAAGTTTCTTTATTAATCACAACGAGTGCATTTTAATTAACATCAGTTTTGTGAAGACTTTGAATAACGAAACTATAGTTTATGCTTTTTAAAAACTATGTGACACACTCCAGAGATGCAGATTTCACCATCATCGCACTTTCGGCCTTCGTAACCGTCGTCCACGCATGGCCATTCAGAAACGACGATATTGCAGATGGCAAGGATAAGTAACAGGAGAATCAGAATCCGCATAATGATTAGTAAACTGCAAAATTCAAGCTGTTTGCAATTGCTTTTATACATCTTGATTGTGGGAATTGTATAGTCATTTCAGAAAGGCAAAAACTGATCATTGCGGTTGTAGTGAATTCAAGCTATTGAATTTTATCGTGGTTTCAATGGCTTTCATTCACCAACATTGCAGTCGTGAGACAAATGGCTATTGTTTGGGCTTTAAACTTTTCAACTCTGCTTTCATGTAATCATTGTTGTAAAAGAACCTTTATTTTTAAAAACTGAGAAGTTTTACAGCTTAAAAATAGAAGTCGTATTCCTTAACGAGGTGGCGACGGCGCTTGGAAACGATGAGTTCGCGTTCCTGAAATGTATTTTTGTTAAAACTGGTCGGGTTTGGTTACTGATCTTACCTCCTTGGCGAAGATGGTCTCCAAGTTCAAGACTCCAATGTCAAAGGTCTTCTTGGGCTCCTGGGCATCAAAGACGTACGAGTTGGGAATCTGGAACTTGACCTTGCGGGAGCCGGGTTTGATGCCATCATCGCAGTCGTGGTACACCTTGAAGATGGCGTCAATGTTGGTGAGTTCGGTCGTGCCGCCCTTCAACGAGAATTCACCATTGGCGTTGGTGTAGCCCTGGTCGAGGAGGTCATCCGGGTCGGGGCCACCGTCCTCATCCCACAACTTGACGCGGACATTCTTAGCCGGGGCAGTGCCGCAAAGGAGCTTGCCCTTGATGGCTACCGATTGGTAGCGGAGGGCTTCAGAGACGCCGAGAAGGGCAATGGTTACGAGGAGAAGTTGCTTAAACATGGTGAAGGTCGTGCAGTGCACTGATGAAGGACACTGTTTACCGGGGTTTTATATCAAAGCATCAAGCTATGAGTTGATTTGAGTCTTATTGACCGCCCACCTTCTCGACTTTTTCGATGTATTATCACCGCGGAAGTTGGTTGGGAGACTTGTTGACATGCCCAACTATCATCAAACACAAGGGCTATCTACCGGGAAGTTGTTGACAAGTAAGTAACCGCGAACCATGGTGATGCGCTATCACTGAAGCCATGGCTTATCAGTAAAGTTAAAGTTGTGAGTTTGGGTTGTGCTGTTTGTGTCCAAGAAAGACCATTTAAAAGTTAAGTTAAATTTATTCTGGATAAAAAGTTCAAAACACAAAATAGATACACAAAGAAAGCAACGGGTATCAGTCTACAGAATCCAAATGGGTAAAAAAAGTTGATTTGATAGCGCTGTTCATTGTTGATTCAAAGCAAATCACGCTCTTCACCGGGGAAGACAGTTTCCAAGTTAAGGATTCCGACGTCAAAGACCTTCTTAGCGACACCGCCGGCAGCGATGTATTGAGTCGGGATGCGGAGCTTGATCTTGCGTTGGCCGGGCTGGAAGTTATAAACTGTATAATTGGGGTCGTTTACATCTGACTTACCAGAACACCATCATTACAATCGTGATAAACCTTGAAAATAGGGTCAATCGTCGTCAATTCCCGAGTCGAACCCTTCATATCGAAAGAGCCATCAGCATTGGTGAACATGGCATCAAGCTCATCATCCGGATCCGGGCCATCATCCTCATCCCACAGCTTGACTTGGACACCTTCGGCTGGCTTATCTCCGCAGAGCAAGATGCCCTTGACGGCGACAGCCTGTTGCCGCATGGCGAAAACTACGGTAGGGGCGAAGACCGCAAAGAAGGCGATCAACAGTGCGCAGGATTTCATCCTAAAGTTCGACAAAATTAAACTTCAAATCGAAAAAGTTTCACAAGTCCAATGGCTTATAACGAAGGCCTACATAGCGCGGCTGTCGATCTCGCTGAGTCATGGCACGTCACGAAATCGAGAAATTAATTGGCCATTACACCTTGCCTTTCGATGGCTTGACTTTGGGACAACAGCCAACAACTTCCAAGGCACATCAAAACAGAGGCAGACGTTAGTTACGTTAGCTTGATAGAGCTGTAGATTGTTGACAGCATCTTTTGGCGGACATAAAGTGATAAACGACCTTAAAGTCTGACTTTTAGGCGGCGAGTACGTGTGTTTGTGGGACTCTGCCAGCGGAGCGATCCGACCGTTGACGCAGTCGGCCGCCCGGAGCCCACTACTGATAACACGTAAATGGGGGGTTTTTCCGACGGTACCCGTTGGATTCACCTGCCCCTGATAGATAGACAGCCGACGTTGAAATGACCTGTTTTACTACAGTTTTGTCACTCACTCACGAGTTTCGTAGGGTATGCCTTGTTTCAAGTCGTCGCAGGGCAAAGAACTACCCAAAGGGCGTTGCGGTCGATGTTTGGACTTTCGTACTGAAGCCTGACTTCCGATGACTGTTGACGTGGGGGTGGTGGTCGTGAATCAGTGTTGTTGTTGGCATTTGACGGCTAAGACCTCACTGACCTCGCTTATCTTCCGTGTTTTTTCGCTTTATAATGACCTACCAGTTCCATCTAAGCTTCACCAACCCTTCCAGCCATGTCCCTCAAGTCGCTCATCATCCTCACCATCGCCCTTATCGGCTTGACGGAAGCCTTCCGCTACCAATCCACCGCCATCAAGGGCAAGCTCCTGTGCGGCGTCAACCCCGCCAAGAACGTCCGCATCAAGCTCTGGGACGAGGACTCTGGCCCGGACCCGGATGATCTCCTCGATTCCGGCTACACCGATGCCAACGGCGAATTCCTGTTGAAGGGCGGCACGACCGAACTCACCAACATCGACGCCATCTTCAAGGTGTACCACGACTGCGATGATGGCATCAAACCCGGTTCCCGCAAGGTCAAGTTCCAGATTCCCAACTCGTACGTCTTCGATGCCCAGGAGCCCAAGAAGGTCTTTGACATTGGAATCTTGAACTTGGAAACCATCTTCGCCAAAGAGGTGAGTAAACATACATAACATTATCAAAACTGACGTAAAAACTCGTATTCACAATGAACATGTTTCAGGAACGCGAACTCATCGTTTCCAAGCGCCGTCGCCACCTCGACCTCGAGCGCTTCAACAGCGAAGACGCCGAATCCTACTTCTTCTAAGTGGATACCACAACCTGTCAAGCAATGACATTACTCTTTTTTGGATTTTTCAGGTTTTTCGTAAATTTAAACTGACGTTTCAAAACCGTTTTTGATTTTGTTAGAACGAAAATAAACTTTTGGCTTATGTACTTCAGAATCCACCAAGACGCATAAGAGCTAACAAATAAACTGGAACGTTTTTTAAAGTAACTCATACAAATTTGTGCCCTTCGTTAGCATAGCCAAAGCCAATAAACACCATATTAGCATACCCCCTCAAAACGCAGATAAAAGGCACCCCCACCCAACCCGTCGTCACCGTATTCGTCTTTTCGAATCTCGATCAAAACCCTTCCATCGCCATGGCCCAGTCTGTCCCTCCCGGAGATATCGGCACCCAGCCCGGTACCAAGATTGTCTTCAACGCTCCCTATGATGACAAGCATACCTACCACATCAAGGTAAGTCTTACCATTTCCCATTTTGATGGCAGATGCTGAAGTCAGAATTTTCAGATTACCAACTCTGGCGGTCGCCGTATCGGATGGGCCATCAAGACGACCAACATGAAGCGTCTCGGCGTCGATCCCCCGTGCGGTGTCCTCGACCCCAAGGAGAACGTGCTCATGGCCGTGTCCTGCGATGCCTTCAAGTTCGGCGAGGAAGACACCAACAACGACCGTATCACCATCGAGTGGACCAACACCCCCGACGGTGCCGCCAAGACCTTCCGTCGCGAATGGTTCCAGGGTGACGGTATGGTCCGCCGCAAGAACTTGCCCATCGAATACAACCCTTAAGTTGGATTTGCGTGTTCGAACCGATGTAATGTGAATATCTTTTTGCATCTGTTTGTAATAATGTGTTGAATAAAGAACATTTTGAAAGTTTCTGTTGGCGGGGTGTTTTTTTAAACTGTTCTTTGTAAGGGTGGCTTGATATGTTTCACGTGAAAACTTGACCGTCCATGTACAATTGTACACGTGCTAATCACACTATCTGTAGACAAACCTAAACTGGCGTTCAATTCAAAGTGGAACAATCATAACCATGGTCGTTGGCAGCGATATCAACGAAATAACTACCTCAATTCCACTTTTTGTGCCGAATTTGGGCGAAATAGCCCCACTTTTGTCTAATTTTCTCAAACAAAACTTCGCAAAAGTCAATGTGGAAGTGGTCACATGTCCAGGTTAGCCAATTTCAATCAATCGAAAGCATAAAAAAGCCTTGCAGACCTCACAAAATCCCCATTTTCACTAACCGGTCCCCACCTCGCCGATGATTTGGTCGTCATCGATGTCGGCGGCCCTGGGAACCTGTTTCCCGACGTCAGAGTCGACAAAACCTTCGATTCAAAGGTGAAATTATATATAAACTGACCCTTCATTACCCAAGCGTTGCAGAAAATAGCCAAAAACGCCCTCCCAGAAGCAACAAAGCCATGGATCTTCGGCCCAGGGGCAGGGCCACGGCATGTTGTCGGTGTCAATTGTGAAACTGTCCTCGATTCGGCGTTTGGAGACGATAAAGATGAAGTTCGGAACCATACGACCAAGATTTCATACGAAAATGGTTTATCGCCGGCCTTGAAGACTGTCGATTCATCGGATTTTTGCTTGATGGCCAATCTCGGCGTTACCGATACGGCTAAACCTCCCGGAAAGATGCTCAAAATCGAAGCAAAGGAGCGAATCGGCGAGCTCAACTTTGCCGAAGCTGTCCGACAGTTCTTCGTCCAAGAATACCCGGAGAAGGATGTCAGTTTGGCTGGGGTATTTGCGATCAAAGAAGGATCGATAAAGGTACATGTGATGCCGGACTTTCCGGAAACGCTAAAGTTTGAGGACAGGGACAAGGTTTGATGAAATTTTATATATAAAAACTGTTAATTATCGGTATTGTTTAGTTCCTCAACTCATGGCTCCACTACTTCGATATCTCCTCCCGATAACCTGCGCCACAGTCATCCATAATCGAGATGCTCATGACCTGTCACTTCGCCTCGAGCATACACATTGCTTCAACAATAACGATGCCACTGGCGGTCATTATCACTATGACACCACCCCGAAAAGCATTCACTACGAAGGGTATTTCGCCCCGGCAAAGGTCCTACATCGGATCGATCAAGTTCGACACCCTTAGGAAATCAATTTATCGATTAGTTTTGTCAGTTTTGGTTAATGGTCAGTTAAAGTCAGTCTGGACATCTCACAACCAAAGTACCCTCGCTTGCATTCACAACATCATGGTTCTTGCCGCCCTCGAGATAGAGGACTGATCCGGCGGACGGTTTGAACTAAAATTTTGACTTTTTAAACTGAGCTCGTCCATATTTCTGTCTTCTCACCTGAATAAAATCCTTATATTTCGCCACCGGCGCACATCGAATAATCACCACAATGGGAATGTCATCATTTTCGTGTTTCCCCGGCGATCCGTCTTGATATTCGACAGCTTGCCCGGTGACAATCGTATCCTTCGGAACGTGGAGGATTACTCCGGGTTCCTGTTAGAAAATTATATATAAAAACTGAAGGGATTTCAAAATGGTAACCTCAACTAGGATCCGAACTCCCTTTGGAACCCAAATAGGCACATTTGAGATCAATTCAAGCTCTGTTTTGTAGTACAATGTCATGCACCATCCCTTGAACGTGCTGGACGTGATCTGGTTCAAAAATTATATATAAAACTGAGCATGCCCTGTCGATTTACCTCGATTCCGACAAAAAACTTATTCTTCTTCGCTTCCGGAAGATAATGAACCCATATTGCCAGCGGCCCGTGTACCTTGAGTTCCTTGCGAGTGTACTTTGGTCGGAGAAAAAAGTCAGAGTCAGTCGACATCAATCCTAAAAACTCGCCCCGTCGAGTTCGTCTGTGTCGGGGTCCTTTCCCAGCCCCATGCTTTGTGCGTTCGCGACGCGGGTGCTCACGCCACGAACATTTGCATGTACCGTATCCTATCGATCTGAGCGAACCCTGCTCTCGCTGTCTCCGCCGACTGCGCCGTCTCATTCGTGTGCTTTCCCCGTCTCGTCTGCGGCTGCGTCGGCTCTTCGTCTGCATTTAGGGTTACTTTTTTTACTTTTTCATCCTTTTTCGACTTATTTCAAAGCTAATTCCACTCCATCCTGCACTAATTCAATCCCCATTCACCCCAAACCCCCCTCTTGCTGTGTGTGACGGTTATCTAACAGAGCGCGTGTCATCGTTTTTTTGAAAGAAAAGAGCTATTTCATCAAAAAACGATAACTGCTACACACATCTTTAGAAACCACACCTCCGCACCATCGTTGATCACCCCGCGTGATTCGGTAGTCGTGCTCTTTTTGCTCATATGCTTAGCCGCGGTTTCCTGCAGCTCGTATTTCGTACTTCCGGACCTAAACCCTGCCTTTTTTCACAGGTCTCCTCGTACTGCTCTCAAACTTCGGCTCTCCAGTTAGACCCGCTCCCTGACCAGAAGTCAGTCTACAAGAAATATCTTACAGAAAAACCGAAGCCGAAAATGTCTTAGTAAGTTTTTTTATATATAATTTTTTGTCGGCATAATAGGAATGAGGTGGAGGCTTAACCGACATCTCAGCTGACGCTTGCCAAAAGCATTGTGAAATACTAAGGTCGCTTAATGCTGTTTTGTATGCATTGCGCATCACCCGTATTTTCGACATTTCGAAATCATCATATCCGGTTCCTAATTGGCTTCCTTTTCAGCGGTGGAGGTTACAGTAATGGTGGCGGCTACGGCGGCAGCAGTGGTGGCGGCGGAGGCTATGGTGGTCGAAGCGGCGGTGGCGGTTACGGAGGTGGTGGCTACGGCGGCGGTTCCAGCGGTGGCTACGGAGGTGGCTCCAGCGGCGGATACGGTGGCAGCAGCCGTGGTGGTGGCTACGGCGGTGGCGGATATGGCGGCGGCTCCGGCGGTGGTTTTGGAGGCGGCTTTGGTGGTCGCTCCGGCGGCACTGCTGGTGGCGGTCTGAAGCCCGTCGACTTCAAGCGCGCTTCCCTCAAGCCTATCGTCAAGAACATCTACAAGGAGCACGCCACAGTCAACCGTCGTCCCCAGTTCGAAATCGACGAATGGCTCCAGAAGAACCAAGCCAGCGTTGAAGGCCGTGACATTCCCCGTCCCGTCTTCGAATTTAACGAATGCCACTTCCCCGGCGAGATCGAGTCCATGCTCTTGGGTAACTACAAGCAGCCAACCTGCATTCAATCCATCTCTTGGTCTGTCGCCATGACCGGCCGTGACATGATTTCGATCGCTCGTACTGGCTCCGGCAAGACTCTTGGTTTCACCCTTCCCGGTATCATGCACGTTCTTGCTCAACCCAAGCGCGGTCATGGTGAAGGCCCGACCATGCTTGTCCTTCTCCCCACTCGTGAATTGGCCCAGCAAGTCGAAGAAGTCGCTCGTCCCTACTGTCAGGCCATGAACCTTGGTATCACTTGCCTTTTCGGCGGTGCCTCAAAGGGTCCCCAGGCTGGCGCCCTCAAGCGCGGTATCGATGTCTGCATTGCCACTCCCGGCCGTCTTCTCGATTTCTTGGAAACCGGTACCACAAACATGAACCGTTGCTCTTTCTTGGTTCTCGATGAGGCCGATCGCATGCTTGACATGGGTTTCGAGCCCCAAATCCGCAAGATTGTTTCACAGATTCGTCCCGATCGTCAAACTTTGATGTTCTCAGCCACATGGCCCAAGGAGGTCCGAACCATGGCCGCTGATTTCCAACAAGACGCTGTTTTCCTTAACGTCGGTTCCCTTGAATTGTCAGCCAACCACAACATTGAACAACACGTTGAAGTCATCGATGAATACAGCAAGCAGAAGCGTCTTTTCGAACTTTTGGAACACATCATGCGCCAGGTGAGTAACTGTTTTCTTACTGTACTCTGCGACTTTCCATGACTACCGAAAGGTGGTAAACAAAAGGTCGCTAAAGTAAAGACGTTCTGCGAGAGAGATCTTTGCTTATCTTAGATTTCATACTTTTGAACGGCGACATTTATCGAAAACAAACGAACATTGTTGATGTTTATCCATTTCAGAAGGACAACAAGACTATTATCTTCGTTGAAACCAAGCGCAAGGCCGATGATCTTACCCGTGGTATGCGTCGTGACGGTTGGCCCGCTCTTTGCATCCATGGTGACAAGAACCAGAGTGAACGTGATTGGGTCATGAGTGGTATGTTTTTATCTGTTGTTTTTGCTGAACATTTTGTTAAATGGATCCTTTCAGAATTCAAACAAGGCAAGACGCCAATCCTTCTCGCGACAGACGTTGCTGCTCGCGGTCTTGGTATGTGGGGATTAGGCTTTTCGAGGGAAACAAGCACGCCTAAAAGCAATTTGTTACATGGGGGTGGGATGAGGGTTATCCGCACTTAGTGGGTGAATGGAAATGCCGGCAATCAATCTGTGTTGCTCCTATTAGGGAGTGAGCAACACTTTGCTGGACATAAAGGTGTCCGGTTATGAAAGAGTAAAAGTCTTTCCTTTGGTTGTTGCCGGTGTGTACAACTAGGTTTTTGTACACCGATGATTTCGTGACGGAGCTGGTCATATGACAGAACTGAGCTTCTGGCTTGGCTGAATGTTTCTGTAAACGTGTGCTGCATTGATTTGCTAACCGGGCGCGCTGTCACTGGCCGTGGCGTCCGAAGACAGCCTTTGCGCTGTTTTGCACACGTTTTATTTATCGGATTCGTTCGCTGTTTGACTTGCTGTTACGGAATCGTCACCATTTGCCACATGAAAAGTGTTCAGGTTAGCCTTTGTGTCATTCGCTTTGTCTATTTATCGGCATCTTGCCGTCCTTGCATGACTTTACCAATTCCTTTTCAGATGTGTCCGATATCTGCTTTGTCGTTAACTACGATTACCCGAACAATTCTGAGGATTACGTCCATCGTATTGGTCGTACCGGTCGTAGTGACAAGCACGGTGTTTCATACACTTTCTTCACCAACACGAATGCCCCCAAGGCACGCGATCTCATCAAGGTTCTCGAAGAGGCCAAGCAAACCGTTCCCGCAGAACTTGCTCGCATGAGCTCCATGGGTGGTGGCGGCGGTGGCCGTGGACGTGGTGGCGGACGCGGTTACAGCGGCGGATACAAGCGCGATGCCGGTTACGGAGGGGGTTCTCCATCCAAGCGATCTCGTTACGATAACGGTGGTTCCTCTTCCTGGGGCGGCGGCGGATACAGTGGTGGAAGCCGTTGGTAAATTTATTCTCTTTCCTTTATGTTTTTCTTTGTTTTGTTTTTTCATTTTGTGTGCGCTTTAAATGATCTTCCACTTTTTGTAGTAATAAAATTTTGTATCAATGAAATGAGTCTCAAACAAACAACATATGAGGTGATCAATTTTATTTGTAAGAAGGAAAAAGGGGTAGATAAGTTGATTTGCCATCGTCGTCGTGTTTTTTCTCGACTTGACCGTAGGCTGTTGGGGTTTCGTCGATGCATACTGTCGCCTTGCCAGTGCCCTCCTTCGGAAACTCCTTTGTGGTTTCGATCTTTCGTATGGGCATGTCGTCGGTTGTTGGCCTGATGGGTGCATCGACGCTTTCGAATACTGTTGGAGCGTTTTCTAAATCGTCCAATTCTCTAAAAAAACTGATTTGAACTTTGCTGATGAAAGTTAAACATACTTTTGTTTTTTCTTCTTCTTTCGTTCCTGTCTACTCAACGCATCTTGATGCTTCTTGTGATCAGGATGGATGTACGGTGTATTCGCATTGATGGGCCCCACGACAGGCACAAGCTCTTTTTCATTGTTATCACCACTGACAGCGGCCGCGACACCGATCATGGCTGGATTGATGTCTCCAAACTTTTGGTTTGAAGGCTTCGTGGCCAATTCTCTACTGTGGGGTCTCGGTTTATCCTTTTCCTTGTCCTTTGCCCTGTCTGATGACGAACTCGATGACTGAAATGCATCTTCTATCAGTGAAAGCTACAGTACCCCAAACCAACTTCCTGCTGTTTATCCTTGTCCCTCTTCCTTTGCCTCTTCGTGTCATCAGCTTTCGTTACCTCGGTCTTATCAGTCACATCCGTCCTTATCTTTTTCTTTTTCTTCAACCTTTTCTTCATGCTATCCTGGAAAGCTTGCTTGTTCATGAACATATCTCTCGTATTGTTCGCCCGATGTGAGTTCGATTTGATCTTCTTTTTATGTCTCTTCGACGTCGGATTCACGTGTCTTTGCGATCCTGAATCCTTCGGCGTTGACCTTGCATGTCGTTGTGAATGCACAACCGGCGTCGATGCCACAGGCAGCGGTGAAACAGCCGTCCCGGTCATCAAGTCATATTCCACGACAACCTGATCGCCATTGCTGTTCAGTGCCGCCGGCGCTTCTGCTGCGGTGTGTGTATCTGCACTACAAACATTAGACCACCTCGGCATTCGATATTACGGTAAAACCAACTTTTACTCCGTCGAACAGAGGATTCAATCCGTGTTTTTGATTCGTTTTCATTGGTTTTAAATAGTGCTTTTCGGTCGGATTCTGTTCGGCGACGATGGTGTTTATGACGTCGATGGGACGACATTGTTAGTGATGTTAGATGGGCGGCGACAGGATTAGATTAGGGGCGGTCGGGGCGAGAAGAACCTCCGGCCGGGCCGCCAGAATCTGGTTCATCGATTTTGGGTTCGATTCGATCGATAAAAGACCTGATTTGCATTTGGGAAGGATTCGAGGATCTGTTTAGGTTTATATTTTCGGCCGTTCATTGATAATGTAACAAAACTTTCCAAAGGTAAGCACAATCAACAAAAAACATCAAAATTGACTTTCAGAATCTTCAAATGCGTCGATTCATGCCAATAAAAGCCTTGCATTTCGGGCAAAAGTGATTGACATCTTTGAACCCTCTGCAACACAACGGAATACAGCAACACAGGAAAAACAATCCACACAAAAACGTCATGACGTAAGTAAAAGTGCCATTGCTGTATTTCACTCTCGTTGTGATGGTTTCCTTGCAAACTGGACAAATTGCCACAGTCGGTGTCGTCGGAAGGATCTGATATACTACGGCTGCCGTATTTGATGGCATAAAAGGGCCCTGATGAGTTGAGCCATTGACGTCTGGATACATTGCACTTTCTTGAGGGGCTTCATTTCGCTTCGTTTGTTCTTCTTCATATGGTGGCGGCGCGGCGGGGGCTGATGGAGCTGATGGGGCTGACATTCTGAAATCTACCATTTAGCCAAATTACAACTTCAAAAACATCGAAAACTGCAGCGAAAGTAAAAAGGTTGAAACCAAAATGCACGAAATAACATTGCGTAACTCATTTCTACACACCAAAATGAACGACATTAGACAAAATTGGGCATCACGTTGACGGAGGACGCGTGTCAGAGGTTCAAACAACGTGCATTCGCTGGTCCAAATGGGGGCACCCGAGGCGAGCAACATCAAAATGTCCAAAAAAGAAGGAATAATGTACATTGTCGATGTCGAAAAGAACCCGCCTATAGGAAAGGGGAACGTTTGGACACGGAATTTCGAAAAAAAAAACGCAGAATAATTTATTATTTCCAAAGGGATCCGAGCCGTCTCGTCAACCAACACAACACGACTGAAAGTGAAAATTCGTCGGGGTAAATATTGGGACGAAAAGCCGCCATGACTTGTTTTGCGACGCCCATATTTTGTAATGCATCACCACATGAAGGATTGACGCAGAATCAGCCTGGGACAACTTAACCGGCCGCATTCAACTTTATGCGTCACCCTGGTCGTGTCAATGATTGCGGATGACTCCACTGGTCTGAATTCCAGGCTGTTTGAATAAATAACAAATTACAAAATAACGCTTGATGTGCCGCGTTTATCACCACATTTTGCGGCACAAACGCTTTTCCCGATGGCGTCAGTTACTTTTTTCGCTAAACATTGTGTTGAAAGAGGGTACCCAGCCACAACAATTCGACTGGAACACTTGCTTTCAACATGATAATCAATAGTCGCACGTTACTGACACAGCAGTTGTTTTACTCAAAAAAACAGCTGACCGATTTGTTTTACTGAAGTGTGGTTTTTAAATTTTTTCAGGTGTTTCCAAATTACCAATCTGGCTGATTACGCAAACATTCCAAGAAAAATGTGTAAACCACTTCGCACTTCTGCGCAGAGTAATGAAAGTTCGCACCTCTGGATGACACGTTCATCACAGTGTTCGATCTTCATTTTTTCATAAACTGTTGTTATAATTCAGTTTTCATGAAACTCAAGGGTGGACGTCGGGCCCAAAATTTTGAGCAAATTTTGCAAAAAAAGTGCTAAAAACACTCAAAATTGGTGTTTTTTTTAAAGTCGGCCCGCCCCCACCCTTGGTAAAACTACTTTGTTAGTTTCTCCGTTGATAAGGTTAAGGTTTCGACAGTGATGTTGCACTTTGCTGAAGACATTGAAGCAAGCCGCGTCAACGCTTTCCATGAAGTGTTGCTCAAACATTGCTATCTTTGATAACGTTAGAGGATCGATTTGTATAACGAGTCTGCGTTAGGGCAGTCAGGTGCAAAATAAAAAACAGGTCGATCAAACCCGCGATCATTCGATGGCATGAAGCCATAGTACCGAAGCAAGGGAAGTATGTGTTTGTGCGCGTAATGACCACTGGCTCGAAACACCTTTGCTTGCATCGATGCGGTATATATGGCGATGAGGTATCTCATTCCGATAGTTGCGATTGTCGCCTTTCTTTATCAAACCATCCCTCAGAACTTTGATGGATCCAAAGGCATTCTTGTTCCTTCCACGCTTCCAAACGCCAGCAATCGTCCACACACCTACTTCGGCCTTCGTACCAAGTACCCAAGCACACCTCTGTTCGGGTTAATGTGGTATAAGCAGCCGATTTACTCAGCATCTGATCTTAGTATTCGACACACGTGCAAGCAAGAAGACAACATCATGTACATGTGGAAAGATGCCTATGGCAAGTCGTTTGGGCATCAACAAATCACTGACAGGGAACTCAAGTTTGAAGCCAACTGGGTCGGTTTCGATAGTTCGTTCTCGGCAGACGCCCGAGATGGGATACAAAGGTAAAGCACCTGGAATTGGCGATTTTGATCTGACATTTGGACATAAAGCAAACACTCTAATCACGAATATCTCTATGAAGGTTCCTGTAAACTTCGATCCTCAAAACGTGAAAGTTAAATTCCAACGGTATCTCTGGCTGAAAAAAGACGGCTTTATTGACGTTAGAGATGATAGGTTCAATGAGAACATGTCGGATTCTGACCCTCGAAACTTATTTTTCGTCCAGTTTCTCGTTTATGGTGGGTGTCTACCTGACCGTGTCATCCATCATCTACTAGTTTCATTTCAGATAACTCTGTCATTCGTGTATATTTCTATGCCCGAAATGCACTTCCTAAAAATGCCTTCAAACAGTTGTACACTTCGAATTTAAATGCATTTCGAGAAGAGTTTGGCAAGAAATATGAACTGAAACAGAGTGTAACTAAATTTTGAATAAAATTTTTTTCTAAACTGTACTTTCTTAGCCACTTCACAAATTTTACAAAACGAGGGTCCGCGCCACTCTGACCAACATGTTAGGAAGTATCGGTTACTGGCATGGCCATGGTCCTCTTACATTAGTGTCGGCAGTGCCTTCTTGACCCTTTTTTCCTCGCTGGTTTCTTATGGGATGAAGGTTTCCATCAACTATTGACCAAACAATATAATCCGGTCATGTCTATCGATGTAAGTTTTAAACTGGTTGTTTTCGTTTATCGTAATGTAGTTGGCACAGAACAAAATAAATGTGCAAACGAGTTGATGAACGAACTTTTTTCCAGATGATCTCAACACGGTTAGATTCTATCGATTCCCACGGCTGGATGGATGGAAATAACCCTAGACTCCGAAGCAGAAGCTCGTGTGCCGACAGAGTTTATCCCGCAAGTCCCCGATGTCGCAAATCCGTCAGTATTTTTCTGACTGCTTGAATCCTTCATGAAAACGCCTGATTTCATGGCCCATCATTCCCATAGATTGGTGCAATTGTATCCCAGGTTGAAATTGTGGTATACGTGGCTTCGGACATGTCAAGCCGGTCCACATAAGGGTACATTCCGGTGGAGAGGTCGTAATGACACGACAAATCTATTATAGAATTTAATCCTAGAACATTGTCAAGTGGTCTGAATGATTATCCCAAGGCGTCGCATCCGTCTGGAAAGATACTAAAAACTGATTGTCATTAACTTTTCAAGGAAGTTTTGTTTTTAGGAATACCATCTGAACCTTCTCTGTTGGATGGCCATGTCAAGCCGCGTCCTGCGTCAAATCGCTGAATACGCTTCAGACACCGAGTTTCTGTCAGAAATCGAAGCCGATATGACTCTTTTCAATATGTGGAAAACCTCAACAAGTGGCACTGGAACGAAGCCGAGCAACGTTATTTTGATTTCGGTTTGCTTAGTGATTCTGTTTCTTTAAAAACTGTAATTAACCGTGAATGCGCTTCCAATCGCGTCGTCGCAACCAAGCGCCGACATGTCAAAACGCCTCCATCACGCCGACATGTTCATGATGTCTTTGGTTACGTCAATTTATTCCCAATGTTGCTCCAACTCCTGCCACCTACTTCTGAAAAACTGGACTTTATGGTTAGTTCTTTAAAGGACCTTGAGCTCTGGACAGAATACGGTTTTCGCTCGTTATCCACCAAATCCCCCTATTACATGAAATACAACACCGAACATGATGGACCATACTGGCGCGGAATTGTTATTTTCATTCCTTGTGCATTGTATATAGATAAAATAAAACTGTACGTTATGTGGGATAGATCAAACGAGTCCAATATTTATATGAGGAAAAAACTGTCATATTTTTTTGTAGAAGAATGCATTGCGTTCTACCCACTCGTTACCGTAACAGGTGTTGGCACACTCCGTGGAAACGCACCTAAACGACGATTACAGTATGCCTTCGTTCGAAGTCTCTCAATTTCCAAATGTTTTACAGACTCAATAATTTGATTGTCTAAAAACTGTTGTGATCCAAGTGTTTTATTTTTATTTCATAAGGCACCGTTATATATTTGAGTATCGAACACAAGAAGTTTGCAATCAGTGAAAAACAATCCGTATATAAAAACAGTCATAAATTTTACATTCAAATAACCGGTAATAGTATTAAATTTTGAGCGACATTTCAAAGCGACCAGGAGTTTTCATCTGTTTGAGATCAGGCAGTCCTGCTTGCATAACATTTTGGAAAAGGGCAAATAATTTCACATAATTTTCATAATGAACAAGTCTCTTCGATTTCTCGTAGAGCATTGATGCTACGAAAAGGTTGCAACGAAAGGCAATGTCTTGAGGGTGACCGTCGCGCCTTCTGGGGTAAATGTTTGGATCGTGAAAAAAATGTGGACGACCGGTTTCAAAATAGGGTTGTTGTAAGTCTGGGAGATCGTTGTTGAGTTGGTGGAAGTTCATGTAGGGTTTAAATTGGACCTCAAAGTCACACAAATCAGGCTCAACGTCGGAAACGGATGAATATACGGATGCGGGGTCATTTTCGCCATAATAATCTTCAATGTCACTGTCGACAGATTCAACATTGATATCATAATCCAAGAATTGCATTCTCGTGGCATCTTCAGAAAAACCAACAACTTCCTTTTCATTCGGCATCATTAGCCGATCTTTAAACATGTCCAAAATATAATCATCCGCGTATCCGAAGCAATCTCTCAGCTCAAACCGCTCCCGAACGATACGCATCACTTGAATCATAGCGTCGGCAGCTTTTGGGATTCTGATCCAATTGTAGTACCATAGAACAATATTGTTGAGAAGTATGGTGTTTTGAATACCAAATAAACACTTGATGTTGATATATATTTTCGGCCAATCTGCACCGACATCTGGAGGAACGCCGACAAAACTGAGTTGCGAATCGATAATATCGATGTCGAGATTTTCGTGGATAATTTTGAGTGCTTGATGGGCACGGTTCAACATTGATGTTAATAAGACTTTCCATTGGGATTGTGAAATTTCTCGAAGTTGGTTTACGATTTTCTGCATGTCCTCATGGTATTGATGCATCATGGCGGCGTTGAGGACGAGATATTTGGCGAGGAGATTCTTGCTGGTGCCTGGGGGCTTGATGGTGGGGATGTTTGGGTAGGGGACTGAAAAAACTGTGTTTAAGAACTTCGTTATATATCAAAAAGTCAAAAAAGACTTCAAAAGTCTAAAAACTGTGATTTACTTACGCTTTAGTCCACTGAACTGCCACCTCTCAATAAGTTCATCTTGCACCTTCAACAAAACACTCTCCATAGCATCTTTGAACAAATCCAAATCCAAATAACATTCTTCCGATTCCAAGATTCTTTCATGGAGCTCCAATTCCACATACAAAGCATCCAAAAATCCTTCATAATCACCACAACTAGCATGCTTGGCAAAGATAGCAGCATAAATGAACAGATTGACTTCATCAGGAATGTTTCTCCTTCCTCTGCCAATTTGGATATAATGTTTCGCAAATAAACCCCGAATACTGGCTTCAAATCGCTTTTCATTAGTAGCCAAATCGTTGAATTCCTTCGCCGGCACTCGGACTTTGTTGATGACATTAGTCCGTTCGTTTTTACAGCTGTTCCAGAAATCCGTCTTCATTGTCCTTGAAGCTTTGAGCTTGTACATGTACGAATTCAGTTCGAAAAGATCAGAAACGTCACAATCACCGAAAGCGGTCTCGTGGACCTTGTCTTTGATTTCAGCGAGGTAGTCAGAATTCAGAAGTGGGTGTGTTAGAACAAAATAAGAACGCTCAGTTAGGTTGAGGGTGTTGATGAAGTCGTAAACTGTATTCGAGATCCGGTGGACGAGTTTTTCATATTTAGCTTGGAGAGCAGCAGGTCGTGGATTTGGATTGTCGACGATAATGTTAAAGCGATGTTCGACACATGGGTAGCTGACATGATTGAAGATCCGTCTAACCAGTGGAATCATATCATTCAAACTAATAACGTCTTTAGCTGGGAAGGGTCTGGCATTAAAGTTAACAAAGCTGGCAAGGGAGATTCGCAAATGCTTCGGGTAGCTATGAAGCCGTAGAAAGATGCCCTTAACTTTAGTGTATGATTGTCGATTGTCCATGATGAAATTATGAACAGATTCCATCAAGTTGACCACTTCCGGCATTTTGATAGAACAGACTTTGCTTTTATAATGGTTCAAAAGTACAGTTGACTTCCAAACTTGGTTCTGCTGGGTGAACTTGTTACCTTTCAAAAGTTGCTCCGAATATACAGAATTCGCATTGAAAGCTGTGTACGGGTCGAAAAAGACAAAGATTTCCGGCGCTATCAAAGCCCATCGGAAAAGCCATTCAAAGAAAACTGGCCGAAAACGAATAACTTCTTCAATCGGCATCTGATTCCACACGTCTTGAACAACCTTAGGTTTGATAACATTTTTGATGACAGCCTTTACCCAGTCAGCTCGTCTTGACGGTCGAGGGAAATATGCGTTAAAATCGGCTTCAAAACTGGCGTCTAAGATTTCTTCAGGTGCAACCAAATTCAATAATCTCAATCCATTGATTCTAGACAGCATTTCCTTCCCGAAAGACTCCAACTGCGGCCAGTTAGTCATCATATCCATCATTTCGAATGCCATTTTTTCAACTTTTTCACTTTTGTTAGATAAACTGCACCAAAAGTTCCTCGAGTTTTCAAACGCATCACCCACAAATGGCTCGAGTTGTCTTTTCTCACCCAAGAACAGCAAATAACCACCATTTTCAAGAAGTAAATCAGAAATAACATCTACGACCTTCAAAAGTACAGTATCAGCCATATTGATAGTACTCATAATTTCCGCAAATTTAGGCGTCAGCAAAATCTTATAAGCAATTTTAACTTCCAATGGCACGGTGTCACCACCCATCAGTGTTTGATGTTTTCCCAATCTAATACGGTAGTTCACAATCTTGCTATTTGAATTTGAGCATTTCACAGCGGTTTCGATGGCCCATAGCCGATCGGCTTTGGCTGGAATGAACTTTTCGGAGATGAACTTCAGAAACATGGCCTGCGACATCGGCTTTGGATCATATTTAGTCAAATCGTCCACCCATTGGTAGACCATGCTGGCAGCTTCTTTCCGGAAAATCTGATGTTCGACAGATTTCATATATTTCTGCTTCCGGATGGCTTCGATGATGTTCAATTCGACATTTTTGATCATCTTTTGGCACATTTTCTGACGGGTATGGTCGATACCGAGCAATTGGATGAGCATAATCTTGGCACGATGGACAGCTTCACGAACAAAGCTTGAAATGACTTTGTTTTTGTGTTTTGGCTTTGTTATGGGCTGTTTTTGGACGGAAGGTGATCGGGGCTGGCTTGGCCGCATTGGCAATGCAGGTTTGGCAAATTGAGGAGATTTAGGGCGAGCTTCAGGTGCTAGGGAGCTGGCCCGACTGAATAGTTGGTAGCCGATAACTGGATGCTCTTTGATTGGAGATGGACGGGGTGTCATAGTTCGTTCCCGAATTCGTTGTTCGAGAATGCATGCACTTCGGTCTCGGTTTCGTGGAATCGCTTGGAAGGTGATTCTTTCGCCTTCTTCATAGGGAGGGGGTGATTCGAGGGATGACTGAAATTAATAAACAATTAATTTTTTTATAAATAACACTAAAACTGTGTGCAAAATTAGAAGTATCTCAAACAAACCTCTTCACTCCCTAAATCGACATCATCAGTCTCATCAATCGAATCCAATATATGTCTACTATTATCTGCCATAGCCTCCTCCACAAATTCATCCCTCTCCAGCGTTGGTTCAGCATCATCCTTTCCTCTATTGCCACCTTCAGTATCTTTGATGAATCTATACATTTCAAGAGTAGACGCTCTTTTTGCGGCAGGTTCTTCAAATCCATCGTTATCTTGCCATCTACGCTTAATGGCTTTAGGGACCAGGACATCCTTAGATGAACAAGGAACACCTTCAAAATCCTCTATTCTACCAATAGGTGAGAACCCAATTGACACATCACCGATGGGTTCAGGGGATACCGCTGGTGAAAACTGAAAGAGGCAATATGTTTTCAATTTTTGTTTTGTGATATAAAAAAAACTGAACATACTTCAGGAGTATAAGGATTTCGATAATAAACATCAGAAGATCCTTCTCCATAGGCTTCATAGGAGGTAGATGGGGCATAAAGGTCAATTTCGGCATCTTCGACATTACTAGGTTCACGCGCAGGTGTGAGATTACTTGACGCTTGCTCACTTTGTTGTTGAGGTTCTTGTGTGACCTGGAAATGGTATATCGTTTTTATTGTTACTATATAAGCTCAAAATAGGTTGACATACTTCGAGACTGTTAGACTCTGGGTAATAAACTGTGACGGCATCAGTTGCGATATCAACATTAGCGGGTTCAGTCGGTGCCGTGGCAGTCGATGCTGATCCATAGTCGACAATTGAAGAGTCTGGCTGTGGAGAGTTTAGAATTCCAGAGGCATCAGAGCTGGAAGCTGCTCCAGAAGTCGAGGAAGCAGGTTCGCGAAAGTCGAAATCACTAACTCTCGGCAAAACAGCACTTGATGTGGATCCAGAAGCTGCATTAGCTGCAGAAGCTGCTGCAGCTTGCCGATGTGCAATAAGTCTGCTAATAACCGAATTCGGATCATGTGGAGAAGGCGTATTTCCAGGACTAATAACTTCAAACTCTTCATCTTCATAATCGCCATATATAGCTGGATCTCTGTTTTCGTCGTTACTATAGCTGCCCTCACTGCCATGCCACGACATGTGTTTACGCTGATATCAAAATAAAGACCAATTTTAGTGTTAGTTTATATCTGAAACTTCAATTTTCATTAAACACCGCCAAAACAAACTGCAGATTCCAGTGAGCAACTCTCGTTTCCAATGTACCACTGCACGTTGATCGCACCCTTCCCGCCACTTCTGATAGTAGCAAGAAAGTGTCGATCGACATGGACGGAACCCCCTGGTCAGCCAACATGTGTGGTCTATGTCGTTGTCTCGGAGCGCACAATGGCAAGATCGGTGCTTGATCTAACTGTAGCTGGCCCGTGCATCCGTCGGCGGATGCAGAACAGGCACAGTGCTTCCAACAGTGCCTATTGTCTTGGGCACCCAACAATGCTTGCGCTGTGGAGGGTCTTGTGCGTAGGGCATCTTCGTGAGCGGCACCAGCCTTGAGTTAGCTTGAGCGAGGTCCATTGTTGGGTGCTCTTCCTGATGTGGAGGTAGACTATTGTTGTGTGTTAGCTCAAGATCGGCAGGTAAATTCGGTCTATCAGTCAGGATGCAGGATGCAGGCTAGAACTGATGGACAGACCATTGTTTCGCGGGCTATTGTTCTCGGGGCTGATTGGGTCTTCTGGAAGGTATGTGTCGGTAGATGAAGCTTGGGAACGGCGTCCTATTGTGGGGTGGTTCAGGATTGTGGTTAGTGTGTCTATATTGTGCATTGTTTGTTGTATTTTGATCAACTTTATTAGTAAAACATCGCATTATCTTCATAAACTGGTGGTTATATGATTCCTTTGTTTAGGTCACATGCCAACTGACATTTACTGTTCTATGTGTATCAACACCATTATCTATAAGATCCACATATCTAATATCTTGATCACTACCAAAACCATTAATCATTCATCATTTCAGGCCACAGTCCCCCTGCACTTCCGGAACACAATGCCAAGTCCATTTCATGTTGCCACGGCGTTCTCTGCCCGATCAATAAGTACCGTTGGCCACGCTTGACTGTGTCTTGCCGCAGTCTTCACGTTATTTCACTTCTGTTTTGCTATCTGTATCCGGCCACGTTAAACAAGGAAAAACTATCGAGTTTTCTTTTTTCACTTTTCATGCCCTGATGTGTGACCCACTTTTCACCCCTGCGCAAAATATAAAAAGTTCGCACCTTCGGGCGACGTCGACGACATTACACATAGTTGTGTTGGGTCGTCACGCGCTTTCACTTTCGGCGATGTCATGACGGTTTTATTAAAACTGAATTAATAGGCGATTTCCGATAATATGACAGCAAATATAGTCCTGAAAACTGTGGTCTAAATATAATCGGATGGAATGCTAAAACGGTATTTTGTTGTATAGAATATGGTATGTTAAACTGTTCGGTGATCCGCGGTGTTGATAATAGGTAGATGCATCCCCTGATGTGTTGCTGAATCATTACTATCTTCGGAAGCTTTGTAATAATGCTTTGTCTACTATGCCTGGCAAATGGCGCAAACCCTAAAGCCGCGTCGGTGGCTTAGTGGCTAGCTGTTCACGCCCTTATATCCGCCTCAGGGCTGGTTCGCCTCCGGCCATTGTCAAAACAAGACATTTGACGCTTCTTAGAAATGGTGCTTCGGCGGTACTTTGTGGAATGCATGAGTCGAAGCATAGTATACTCATGCAATCCATTCAGTGTTGCCGAAACAGCAATTATCTGTGCTAATGCTTCACCGAGTTCAATTTTTCATAACAACTTTGAAAACTGGTTTGATGTAATATAATAATTTGTAGAAGAGATATTGGCAGGATTGAAAAGCGGTAGATAAGATCAAACTGCTGTAATCCATGCAGTATTTTAAAAATGCCAATATCTTTAATAACCAGTGTGCCGCAGGTCGCTCATTTGCAGGTCATCATAAAAAAACTGGTGTCCCATTCAGAAATAATGCTTCGTCGACACTTTGTGGGATGCGTTAGAGCCAACCTTACCAACGCATTCCATGGCGTGTCGCCGAAACATTATTATCTTTGGCAATGGTTGCTTGTTTGAACCCCCACCTGCATAAATGGTAATAAAAACTGTCATCATTAATGGTCATTTACAAAAACTAATGGATGCTTCTATATGTCAAACATGGTCATCATATCACATGTAATCAGCTTAATTATACTGAAAACTGGTGTTTATCAATCTCGTAGTTTTCAGATTACATTCGTTTTACTTCTGCAATTCTGTCAACAAACTACTTAGATTTAAAGAGCTTCACAGTTTCACGACATATCTTGGAGTACAATGAAAGTAGATTGATACATTGCATCCCTCGATGTGACGTTAAACTGTCAGGATTCGAATAATATCTACGTATATATTTTTTCAACTTTATTGCGATATAAGCTAACGGTATTTTTATAATAGCAGCCAGACAGTTTAAAAATTAAGCAATCGTAAACCATAAATACTGAGACAGTAAACTGTTTTTTTCCAGTTTAGGTATGATTTTTCAAATCAGTCTTGATTGTGTCAATAATTGGCTGATAGACCTGTGCAGCAGCCAGGTTTCCCCAAACAAAGTCAATGTGACCGAAGTTTTGCAGTTCAACGTTTTCCTTTAAAGAATTTTGCGGCAAAGTGGGCAACAAGTACCTGCGAATATCGATTTCATCGGCCAGCCAATCCGACGGAGACCAATACAAATGAATGTCATTGACAATATTGCCGATATTATAAACTGGAGGACGAATAGATCCGTATGCCCCAAGATTGCCAAGAACGCCAAAATCGAATTTTTGCTGACGTCCAGATTGAACTAACTGCGCCCAGTGGATTATATTTTTCCAAGATGTGCCACCTCCTGTCAAAAATACAGGAAGCCGGGTTGCATTAAACTGGTTAGCTGAAGGACCACTGATAAGGAAAATCACATCTTCACAACTGTTGAAGTTGTAAGTTGCGCAAAAAGCTTGCTTGAAACCATCAAATAGTGAACTTCCAACGCCAAATTTGGTTCCACCGAGCGCGTAAATAGCCTAAAACTGGTTTTACGAATTGGAAAACTGCTTTAACAAAGCAATCAAACTCACATAAGCTCCTGGCCAAAGTGTACGTCCAATAAGTGACAGCAATCCCTGGATGTATCTGACAGTGCCAATTGGCGCCAGAGCGAAAACCTTTTTGATCTTCTTGGAGAAAACTTGGTCTTCGGATAGCTTGCTGAACATGATTAGCGTTCCTTGGGAGTGGCCAACGTAATAAAGTTGGCTTTGATTGCCGACTGTCAAAGCATAGTCAAGCATAGCATCCAAATCGTATCTAAAACTGGGCTAAAATGTTATCTCTCACATATTGGGAACTTACTGAACCATCTGATCCCAAGTAAAGTTCCAATAAGCTTGCGAATCGGGGTCCAATGTCGTATGATTGTTAGAATAAATGTTTCCACGATTGTTGCCCATCCAAACATCAAACCCGGCATCAGCTAACAGATATCCAAAAGCCAAATGCGGCAGATTTGTGATCCAATTGCTGCTACAGGCCGCAAGACCATGCTGAAGGAACACTATTGGCTTATTCCCCACGCTATCGCCAGTTTCATTGATGCCGTGAGGAATTCGATGAAGCGTCAAAATATAACCATCCTCCGTAGTCGCATAATGTTCCTCCGCCGGATACCCCCAATGGTTGATAATTTCCACTGGACTTTTACCAACTTCATAATCAGCAGAATCGACAAGTAATCCAAACAGCAGTACTAGAAAGGCTACAACTGTAGGAAGAAACATGATTGTGCAATAAAATTGTACTGTCTTTCTTTGCTTATGTTTTATAACATATTTTCGATGCTAATCGTATTCAAAACGCATAAGTTATCACATTGAACGATCTAACCAACCATACAAGTTGCGTTCGTTGACTATGATAAAAAAAAATCATGCATAATGTTAGAGTTGCAATTGTTATACGGGACCTGACTGGTTTTACTAAAACAAAAAAAAAAACAGGCCTATTTGCTTTTTTGGTCATAGTTAGTACAAATGGTATTGTAGTTACCTTAATTTATTATACGCATTTTAAACTGTGTATATGTATGGGCTGCAATAGGAACATTTGAAATGCGAACTGTCTCTGCAATAGTGATGATTTTTGCTCTTTTGGAAAATATTACACTCTGAAAACTTTAAGATTACTTGGATTACATTCAAAACTGTATTTGAAATTATTTTATACTTATTGGCAAACTCGTTTGCTACAATTTACAACCTTATACGCCCCCGCATTATCGTCATGATTGCATGACAGTTTCAAAAAACTAAACTGCTTAGTATTTGTTATTTTTATGGTTTGCAGGACTAATATTCAGTCTGTTAATGTGTATTTGTTAACAACAGATTTATTGACTTTTAAAAACTGCAAGCAGTTTCGAACGACTTACAAATCGGCTTGAATTGTCTCAATAATGGGTTGGTAGACCTGTGCCGCAGCAAGGTTTCCCCAAATGAAATCAGTATGACCAAAGTTCTGTAGAACCACGTTTTCCTTCAAGGCACTTTTTGGCAACGTTGGCAAAAGATAGGTTTTGATATCGATTTCATTGGCCAGCCAGTCGGATGGTGACCAGTACAAATGGACGTCAGTTTGGATGTTGCTGATATTGTAGACCGGTGTCTCCGTAGTTCCATAGGCAACAATATTGCCATATAAGCCATAGTTGAATTTCTGCTGGCGGCCAGATTGGACAAGTTGCGTCCAATGGATGATATTCTTCCACGAAGTGCCACTGGGTTCACCGGTCAAAAACACAGGAATCCGAGTCTCGTTCATCTGGCCGGCAGAAGGACCGCTGATAAGAAACAGAACGTTGTCGCAGCCATTGAAATTGTTGTAATTTGCACAGAAAATTTCTTTTGCAGTGTCAAAGATGGCATCCTCGCCAAGGAATTTGGTGCCGCCGAGAGCGTAAATAGGCTAAAACTGCATAGTCTGATGTTCTGTAATTGACAAATAACTTACATAGGCAACTGGCCAAAGTGTATGAGCCAACAGTGCTAGCAACCCTTGGATGTATCTGACGGTGCCAATGGGGGCAAGAGCGAAGAACTTTTTGATCTTCTTTGCGAAAACTTGGTCTTCAGACAGCTTGCTGAACATGATAAGTGTTCCTTGGGAATGTCCAACGTAATAAAGTTGGCTTTGATTGCCGACATTCAAAGCGTAGTCGATCATCGCGTCCAAATCGTATCTAAAACTGGAAAATGTGATGGTGCTGTAATAATGCAAACTCACTGAACCATCTGATCCCAAGTAAAGTTCCAATAAGCTTGCGATTCTGGGTCCAAAGTCGTGTGATTGTAGGAGTAAACATTTCCTCTGATATTGCCCATCCAAACATCAAACCCGGCATCAGCCAACATATAACCAAAAGACAAATGTGGCAAGTTTGTGATCCAGTTGCTGCTACAAGCTTCCAGCCCATGTTGCAGGAACACA
>KB455543.1:33580-73874 GCA_000341325.1 Panagrellus redivivus | reverse complement strand
CCTTGAAGACGGCAGGGTGCTTTATCGTTAACGAAAGGGTGGCTGTTCTTTAATGAAAGGGGGGCTGTATTCCCGGTTTCCTAGGGTGGCTTAAGGTAGTGGGCTCGGGGTGCCGTAATTAAAGAGACCCCCACCCGACTACTTGAGCCCCTGTGCAAGGTGAAAAATGCAACAAATAGGGGTAGTATAACCCCCCTTCACAGGGGTGGCTATACTTATGTTGTAGTATAGCCACCCTTGTTTCCGTATACGAACATGCACCCCTTTCACCTGCAGGGGGGCTGTACGAAGTAGGTGGGGGGCTGTAGTACCTTGGGGGGCTGTTGTTCAACAGACCCGACTTCAAGCACGTTCAAATAAGGATCCTAAAAAATTGAAAATTATTCACTTTCCCAAACTGCTTGTTTATTTTTTCCTTTTCATAGTTTTATGCAAAATATTTTGTGTCCTTCTTGGCTATTTTTATGTTCCTAGTCACGTATGTTATGAGAAATTTGAGTATGTTCGGACTTTTGATACTTGGACTTTTACAATTGTCAGTGCTTGTCAAAAACGTAAACTAAAAATCGGTACTTTGGTAAGATAGCTGAACACTAAAGTTCTTTCGAAAAAAAGCCTACGAATTGCATTCAATTTTTCTGCAGCATAAATCAACTGTCACCATGAATACCACTGATGTCATTGAAAGTTATTTTACCTGTGTGGTTGCTGACAGACACTAAACCCACCCAATGTCTTGGCGATTTAGATCAATCATTCAATAAAGGCAAGTTGGTTTTTGTTAAATGCACATTGTCGTTACCTGTTGTGGTTTAGTTGTTTTGGCTGCAGCCTGGTATGACCCCTTCTCACCATCGTTCTCTTCGCGCATCTTACAATCGACTTCTTTTCATCTCTACATTGTTGTTCTGCCTCAACTTTATTTTAGCCGGCATCAGCTTCTACCATTCAAGGTGGCTTCATTCATTTGTGTTGACAGCATTCAACTATCCAAGAAATTAAACCTAAAAATTACTTATTATAAGTTTATATTGTTATAAAGATGACTCAACACGTATCACGTCGCAAGATCGCAATAGAATTCTTCGCCTACTTTATTGGAATGAGTGCCCTAATATTACATTTGGTCGTCCTGTATCAGGTTACTGTGGATCATGGAAAACTTCAAGGTTTGTACAGTAATATGAAGTATAAAATCATACGAAAGTCTTTCAGAAGTAACAGAAAACAGATAGTAATGGACCTTTCACCTTGTACTTTTAAGATTAATGAATAAAACTGACTACATACAAACGAAGTAGAGCGTTCAAAGTATAGTTTAAGATAATGCAGTAACAGGAAGTTACTCGATGTATTCACTAAAGATGCTAAGAATGTCATTAAGATATAAATAAACCTTTGTGAAATCATGGTTTACGTGAAAAGTGCGTGTTTACGGGCGTTTTATGGGTATATTTCTGTGCGTTCAACAACGGACATAAAAAATGTGAAGCTATTCTAATGATACTGATAAGACAACCCGATGTAGAACTATGGTACTGTACTGTACTAATAATGCTTGGCCTACGTGAAATCAAATAATTGTCATGTCGAATACCAATGGACCCGTTGATACAAAGCTTAAGATCAAAGGTGTTCGTTGTTTTTTTTACTATTCACGTAGCAGATAAGTCTGGTTAAACCAAAGTACTGTGGGCACACCCTCTTTATGGAACGCATCCAAGCTAATTGTAGTTAAACGAGACAAAAGAACGCTAGATGTAATCGGTATAAATAGGGATACAATGAACGCTGTCATCAATGCATTAAAGCGACAGTAGGCTCGACACCGTGTCCATTCAACCTTAAAATGTGTGCTTTCAGACAAAGATGTGCTGCGTGGACTGCAACTTCACCTGCCACACTGGTCTACGTGAGCCTCACAAGGCTTACAAACGCACGATTGTGATTTCCAGCGTTCTGTTCACCCTGAACTTGATCGTTGCTGCCATCAACCTTCACTATTCCACATGGGTCCACGACAGAGTCGGCGATCTTTACCTCGCTTCCAATTCATAATTTGTGTTTACGATAAATTTGTTGCAGTTTGTGTTTTTCAATTGATCGAAATATTGGTGATAATTGCCAATCATTATTTATCACTGTACTTGTTGTATTGTATTTAGGTCTACATTACAATACTTACAGATGTCGGCTGAACACGTAACATTGCGTAATCTCTTAGCGGAAGTTCTTGTTTATGGCTTCGGCTTACTCGTCTTTATCCTGCAAATAGTTACGCTGCCCCAACTTACTGATGACCAAGACCTGATCAGCAGTACGGTTGTTTAAACTGTATGATTATGAGGATAATGCTTTTATTTTCAGGTATCGAAAAGAAGTATGGTGTTATACCTTCGTCTTGAGTGTTTTATCTTATGGTTGCTGTAGTATTTTTTTTTGTAGTTCAATCACCGTTTTTTCATTACAATATCTGTTTTGTATTAGGCTACAGTAAATTATGAGAAACGTCAAAGTTGGGCATTCGAACATTCTATTCTTACTGGTTGCGCGTTCAAACTTCACATAACTGACGCCAGCGATGAAATAAGTGAATTTCTCAAAGTATTTCCCAAGCCAAAGGAAGTAAGTTGTTCCATTCGTGGGAGGTGATTGAAGTTGCCCGCAAGATACGAAAGCTTTAATGTTACCGCTTTTGATTGTCATTAGTGCATTTTTATGAGTTAGTGGTCATGGGTACTTTTCCTAATAGCGTAACAATGATCGATAAAGTGTGATGTTATTAGAACTGATAACCGCGGGTTGCGAAAACATGGTTAGGGTATTCTGAACTCGATGAACTTTAACGAAACAAAACATAGCTTTCAATGAAATAAGTAACAATAATTGGTCATAACACGTTTTACGTTAAACGCAAATACATAAAAATGTGTTGATTAAACTTTTATCCGTAAAATGTAAACCAAAGTTTTGCAATTGTGCTTGGTTTTCTGTAATTTTATGACAATATGACATCATCGGAACAAAAACAGTTTTTGACCTCCATATGAGTCAGCCTACATAATATGTCAAAAATAAAGGTTTGTCCGATTGATGGTGTACTCAATAACATCAAAGAAGCTTGTGTTAGAGGTGCAAGACAGGTGTGCCTCAAATTTATTACCTATAGACACGATAAACGCACCTCAACTCTTGGCACACCTCTTCTAAAACTGTGATAGTGAAATAGGCCAGAGAAACGCTTGATATAACGGGTATAAAAAGGTCACCGTCAACAATGGTAACATCATTTTACTGCAGCGGCAACAGACCTGACAACAGTCTTATTTCAGTCTTAAAAGTGTGAATTTCAGGCTTCCAAAATGGGTCTGTCTCATCAACGCTGTATCCACACATCTTACAACCGTCTTCTCGTCATTACTGCCATCCTGTTCGTTCTGAATTTGATTTTCACGGCCGTCAATTTGCACTACTCAAAATGGCTACACGACGAAGTGAAATTGGGATACGCTTTAATTGAAAAGTACAAAAACATGTTAGGTGGAATTTAGTAAACAATAAAGTTGTTTTCCTTTAAGTTTCAAATGTGGTCTTAAATATTGGTATTTCATACCATATGTATCTACTGTACTTTTTTTTGTAATGAAACGTTTCAGTATCACAACCATAGTTACAGATGACAGAACACGTTTCCCACGCACACATCGCAGCGGAGATTATTATTTATATTATCGGGCTCGTCTGCTTAATTATGTCTATAGTTATGATTAGTGAACTTGCTGACGATCATTCCAAAATTAAGAGTAAGTTGAATTTGGATGACTTTGATAAAAGAATATTGTTTTCAGATGCCGAAAACGAAATTCCAATTGCGAATTATGAATAATCAATTTGTTATCCGAGTTTAATGATGTTTGAAGAAAAATAAAAGTGTTGTTTATTTGAAAAGTTGCAAACCACCTAACAAAATGACTTATATTATTGAAAGTGACTTGTTAATTGTGGAATCAGTGAAAATATTTGCTTTGAATTTGAAACCGCATACCGATTTGCAACTGGAATCTTTGAAACCATTAGATTTCACTTCTGAGAAAATAAACATAAAAAACGCTAATGACAAACGAGTTTGACTGAAAGTACGGCAAAATTAATTGATTAAATCCTGAAAAAAATACGATTTTAAGGCAACTGGCAACACCATTAAGCGTAAAAACTAAAAGAAACTAGAACGTGTGTACCGTACATTGTTTGTAAATATCACTGACATTAAAATTTCATCAGATAAATGCAGGAAGAACCTTTTTTGCCTTTATTTGTCTTCAGTTTGGAAAAGGTCACATGACCACTAGTCTACGTTGATAAGGCAAAAGGAGTCAGAATTCCAATAGAGGAAAGAACAATATAATAGTAGTTTTTAGGCAGGACAGAGGTGTGCCATGTGCTTTTTATTACGACAAGGTCACTAAAACCAGTAGATTAACCTTCGGCGCACCCTTTTTAAAGTTTCGTTGAAACTTGATAAAGCGAAACAATCAGAACAAGCTTCTTGTTAGGTTGATATAAATAAGGCAACATCAACAATAGTAGCATCAGTCCTTTCAGAGGCAGCCGAGGTGCTTATCGAATATTAAAATATCGTATTTTCAGGCACCAAAATGTGTTGTTGTTGCAGCAACTTGCGCTGTCCCCACAATTCCTACAAACGCATGGTTGTGACTTCTGGGATTCTGATCGCTCTTAATTTGATCATTGCGATTGTGACTCTACGTTATTCAACATGGGTTCATAGCCAAATCAGCATTGCGTATGATGCTGCCAATCCAGGCAGTGTACACCTTTAAGCTGATCGATGTAGATAAATAAATTTGTTTTAAATCTGTGTTTTTGATTTGTTTGAATCCTTGGTATTCCTTACCAATCGTATTTATTTTTCACATATGTGTTTAGGTTTACGGATCTAAGTTCCAGATGTCAGCGGAACGCGTTAATTGTGGCTGGATCGCCGCGGAAGCTGTAGTCATTGGTTTCGCCGTCCTTGTTTTTATTTTGCAGATAGTTACGCTTGCGCAAGTTGGTGCTGATTATTGGATGATTCATGGTATGTTGATGTTAAATAATTATGATAAATGTGCTGCTTTTTAGATACTGAAACTAAAGCAGGCATCAGTAGCCTTTAACATCGTGCGCCATGAATTTTTATATTACACAAAACTGTCATTTTGCCACTTTGGAAATTAATACTATGCGAAGAATATAAAATGTTTATTTGTAAAAAATAAAGAAAAAACTAAGCTTGCTTTACTGTACAATGATTTTTTAGTTGACATTGTGATAGACAGCATTCGCTAAAAGCCGGAAGTAACTATATTTTTATCGTTTAGTTAAGAAAAAGGCAGGTGACTGTTGATAAGAAAAAGTTTGTCAGATTGAATACCGATAAAGTCGCAACAAAGAAGTGTCTTGAGCTTTTTGTCACACAAAAAACAAGTTCACACAGACCGCTAAGGTGGCCTTTGGCACACCTTTGTTTATATTTCATTGAAAATTGATACAGTGAATCAAGGTGAACAATATCATACAACACCTGATGTAGCCAGTATAAAAAGGTCAAAGATAAAACAAACCACATTCTTCCGGTGCAGTTAAACAATGAATTGCTTTAAAAAAGGTTAATTTCAGCCTTTCAAAATGTGTTGCTGTGACTCTCAAATGCGATGTCCCAACAAATCCTACCAACGTTCTGTTGTGACGTTTCTGATCCTGTGCATCGTGAATCTTATCATTGCGTCGGTGGCCCTGGACTATTCTTCATGGCTGCACAACGAAATATCCAAGGCTTATGATGATGTTATGACACCACCCCTTTAGATTAATTGGTGTAATCGATAAACTTGTTTTGATTTTTGTGTCTGATTTGATTGAAATATTGGTATTCCCTACCAATCGTATTTATTTTTTGTAAATCCCAATTTTTGGTTTACATAAAATTGTTACAGATGTCGGCAGAACACGTTCAGGGGGGCTGGATTGCAACAGAATTCGCTGGCTATGGTGTGGCGGCTATCATCCTCATTTTACAGTTAGTTACGCTTGGTCTACTCGTTCACGATTACATTATGATTAAAAGTAGGCTCATATTGATTATCAGTGATTGTGACAACTTTTTTATTTCAGACTTCGAAAATACTTATCACGTCAGGGTATAACCGCATCATAGCTTGTCATTTCGTGTTTTAACCAATTTGTAAAAATAAAACTGGCAAGGGAATTGAAAACGGAAAATAGTGAAATACAAGATTTAGTTCCCAAATTGCACGTACACTTATGCAAATTCCTGAAACACACAGTACTTTAAGAAAAATAAAAAAACCCCTCGTAATCGCTTGATAAAGCGCCGAAAGCCGTCTCCTTAGGCACTTCAACGCCAGATCAGCCTTCCCGGACGGTCGAGTTTCCTCTCCTTCAGAGTGACCCCCCTACTGGACTGACTTCCCCCCACTTGGCGCCATGCGATTCTCCTTGAAAATCGTTTTCGCTTTGGGCTTCATTGCCTTTGGTGAGTTTGGCGATGATCAACTGATCTGATCTCAGAGTTACTTTCTCGGTTTCAGCCACTGCCCAGACTACTGAAGCCAGCGCCGATCCCAAGCCCACTCTTGAAGCCGTTCTCGCTTCGAAGGCGCCTGCTGACGACAAGGCCTCGGCTCTCTTGAGCAAGGACGATGGGAACGGAACTGTCGCGGCCATCACTGGAGATGATATCGTCGCAAACGCTAGTGATTCCGAGACCGATAAGAAGCAACCTGATGACATTGCTGTTCCTTCCCCTGCCCCCGTCGATGTGAAGCCAGTCGAGGTCGACACCACGACTGAGAAGACCACCACCACCACTACCGCCTCTACGACTACCAGTGCTCCCGACACGACTACCACCACCGCCACCACCAAGAAGCCCGTTACCAGGAAGCTGATTCCCAAGAAGGGCGATAATGATTTCAAGTCTGTCGTGGGCGATGCCAAAGGTGCGTTGAACGACGCCAAAGATAAGGCTGAAGAGGAAGGAGAGGAGGTCAAAGAGAAGGTGAACACTGCCGCTCAGGTCGGAGACGTTCGATATGCTATCGTTGCTGGTCTGATCACCATGCTCGCTACTTTGTAGGCTGATTTTGAATGTGCTGTGGATCTGTGTGACAAATAAATGTGATTAAAACTGACTGTCGTTTCCGTGCTTGTTCTGTGGCATGCTTTGTGACTGCCCCTCAACCAAGGTTAAACCACCCGATTATATGGCGATGGTCATGCACCATTTTAATAATAGTCATCATAGATAAGCCTATGCAGTCACAGCTACCATTTATTATCGATGGCTGTCCACAGCGTTCAATCCTGTGCTTCCGTATTTGAGCACGGACAGTCCGTCGCTTTTCAATAACGCATAATTTAACGCTTTCATCGAAAACGGCTTATCACATTGTTCACTTTTTTCATCCAGACTATAAAAAGCCAGACGTCACCTGAACTCTGTCGGTTTACTTATCTAATCGACTACTTGTCAATCAACCCCACATGAAGTAGCTCTTATTGAGATCTTAGAGTTCATTGCGACGATTTTTGAGTCTTGGAAGACGGAGATCATGAGTTTGTCGTATGTTCAGCAGGTGAAAGAGCTATGTAAGTTCCATTTTTCTATAAAACTAATATATGCGATCGCTTTTTAGGTACCGATCGATTTGTCTGGATAACCTTCTTCCATACCATATTTTCCTGCTATGGTGAAATTCAAATCAATATTTTCAACTTCATGAGTGCTAGTGTTCGTCCAATGTTTAATGAAAGCTTGACTGAGCGATGGGATCCCGAAATGAGCGAGAAAACGTAAACATTGCTAATTTTAACCAAAAAAACTAACTATTTTTCAGTTTTAATTTGATTTATTCCATTTCCGCATCCTCAGTCTTTGGCGGCATCCTTTTTGGAGGCCTTATCAATGGTCCACTGATGGACTATCTCGGTAGAAGGACGACATCAGTGTTTTTCCGAGGGGGTCTATCCATTTTGAGTGGAATTGCCATGATTTTGAGTCATTTTACGCCTTATTTTGAATTCTTTATCATTGGACACATTCTAGCCGGGCTTGTAGTTACGGGAAAATATGTTCTTGTAGTCTACACAGCAGAATGCGCTCCAGATTCTCGACGTGGTGTCGCATCGCTGGCTGTCGGCGGTGGCGCGTCGATCATCATGATGATTGCGACGCCGCTTTGTTTGCCTTCGATCCTTGGAACACGTGAATTGTGGTGGTGGCTACCGGCAATCTGTGTTTGTATGGCGATTGTTGACATATTTGGTAGTTCATTCATGCCAGAATCACCGAAACACCTTTACCTGGGGACACAGGACAAAGCAGCCGCGGCCGAGGCAGTAAAGTTTTATCATGGTGATAACGCTGATATCGGTAAGCAAACACAGCTGACCACATAAAAAACGTAATAAATCTTCCAGACGCCGTATTTGAGGAATATGAAGCCGAAAAAGAAGCCCAACTATCCGAAACACTCAGCATTTCCCAGATTCTCGGCAATCCCGTCTATCGCAAAGCCTTTTTCATCGTTTTTGCTACATGTCTGCTCGTAACCTTTAGTGGCATCAACATTCGTTGCCAATATCAAATGCAACTGTTACAAAAATATGGTCTCAGTCATGTCGCCGCTGTTAAAACAATGGTATTCGTGACCTATGCCACTTTTCCACTTGTTTTCGTCGCACCAATTGTCATCGAAAAGCTAGGAAGACGCCCAATCATACTCACTACAAGCATTCTTTCAATCGGCGAAGTCATGTTTCTTGCCGCTGGTCAATTTATCATTGATAACAATCCAGAACTGGTGATATCCTCCGCTTTTGGCGTGATGGCAGTAGTTCTCGGCACAGTGGGCATCAACTTGGGTCAAATGAGCATGGCACCGATATTGGTTAGTGAATTGTGTCCACATGCGGCGAGAGGATCGATTACACAAGTAACGAAAACTTTTATTGAGCCAAAATTCTATTCAAAGTGTTATTTTTAGATGATCCAAATAATTCCAATCATATTTGCCGTCATATCAGTTGCAACTTATCCAACAGGGGTAGCCAACTTCGGCGCATCTTACTTCATCCCCCAAGTCGTTGGATTGGCACTATTCTTTGTGTACATTTACAAAACTTTGCCGGAAACAAAAGGATTGCCGATTGATAAAATTATCGAAAAACTTGCTGGTAAAAGTAAGATTGCTGCAGCCCGATTTGACACTAATGATGAAACTGTTCCGTTGAATTGTTAAGACTAACCAAATTTGTAAATAAGCCATTTTAAAACAACTAATATTACTTTGATCCCTCTTTGTTGTTTGCAGAAAACTGTTTAAAGCATTGCACCAAAATAAAACAAAAAAAACGTAATTCAATTTGTAGCTACGTAAAAAAATGTGACAATACGTGGATGATTTCATGGGCTTTAACGAGCCTCATTACGAACAATGAGTACGATTTGGGACCCGTTTGTGTTGATATATGTACCAACAAAGAGTGCGTTGGGATACGCTTCCAAACTTTTTTTGAATTTGCCATAGTTTTTACTATAGTGTTTTTGCCTTTTTTATTTAAAGATCTATCAGTTATGCATTTCTAGTCATTCAAATTTTTGGCCAGTTCAGAATTCCTTTCGGCTTTTTAGATCCTTTTTGTCACACGCGTCATGGCGACCCCTGACCCGACGCCACCAACCCCGACTGCTGTCATAGCATGTCAGCGTTGTGGTGCTGAGAATTCCATTCAGAATGTTGTCCGATGTTCTGGGTGTGGCAATCGAGCTCCAGATGGCACGGCTTGTCACCAAACTTGTGTGAACTGTGCTGGTAGGATCGGATGCGAGCGCGAGTGTCTGCATTGTGGTGCCTGTGAGACGACTTCTAATTCTGCGCATCGGGCTCATTGTGGGAGTTATCACGGTAATAGCTATCTATTTCCATCTTTCCATACCTAAAATAAAGTTTTGGCAGAAAAATGCTTCGATTCCTGCATCAAAAACGTCGAACCATGTGTCTTCGGTGCCGCGTGCAATCACTCCAACCACCCTTGCTGTGCCGCGGAGAACTGTGCCCGTGGAGCCGATTCCCATCGATGTTGCCGTGGTGCCGAGTGTGCCGTTTCCCGAGCTGTGGAAGCTGCCTCTAACGACGACCCCTTCCCAGCCGATGGTCCTCAGCATTGCTGTCTCGGTGGAGCTTGCCTTCTGGGCTCACAGCGGCATTCATGTTGCCGTGGAATTCACTGTGAATCGAGCAGATCGAATCAGAATCAGTTACGTATGCATCCGATCATGATTCCAATGGGCCGCCACCGCCCAACGCCAGCTTCATCATCTACACAAACTGACAAGTTTTACATGATTTCCATCGGTGTTCTTGTCGTTTTAATGGTGGTCATGGGTTACGTTGGCAGCACTCTGGCGGCAGCTATCTCAGATGCCATGGTAAAAAATATCAATTTTTAAATTTAAAAAAACTCAAATTTAAAGGTGTTTCTTCAGTCCAGCAACACAACTACGTATCCATCATCGCCATTTTTCAAGCCGTACACCAACTATTCAATGTCTGAACACTTAGCAGAATTTTACTTGAAAGGTGCTATGGAAATGCCGATTCCTTGGAAAGACGGCACAGTTCTTCTTAGAAATCGAACCAACTTCTACGTACGTTAAACATTCATTACTTTAGACTTTATAATATTGTTACAGACCTCACCCATACTCGAATACATCAACGGAACCCACAATCACGACGAAATTGTCTACGCCGGCATAATTGATCCCAAATCAACTTATCGATTTTCTCCATCTGGAAAAGCGCTAGCTGTGCTTGAAAAAACTCAAGGAGTAAAACTATAATTTAATAGTTTAGTTTTTACAAAGTAATATTTCAGGAGTTTCGGTACGGAGGGTTCTACAAACTTACCGTCGTTACGCTTGACGAACAAAAACGAGCAGTAAAGGCGACTTTTAAGAAAAACATTCGAATTTTCAAATGGCTGTCGAGCATAAATGGCAAAACTGGAATTGAAAATTATGTGAGCTATCAAATTTTTCAACTTTGACTAGTCAATGGTAAGCCATTTAGGTTTACGTGTACCGCAACGATGTGTATTTGAACGGTGAACGTCTTACGGATTCGATGTCGCCGTTGCACTATTTCGGAATCAGCGATTGGGTCTATGAAGGTCTTAGTTTCTACGTTTTTACTCTTTGTAACAATTTGGTTTACAGAAGAAATCTTCTTGTCCGACACGGCATTGTTTACCTCCTTCAATGGTAACCACTTTGCGTATGTCGAGTTCGATGATAGTCTGGTCCCAGTGTTTGAAGTTCCTCATTACTATAATGGCCAAAGGCGTCCTAATTTCACATATTTTTCGTATCCAAAGGTCGGGGATACCAATCCAACTGTGAAACTTTGGATCAGTTCGGTTGAAAATAGGAAAGCGGTGGAGATCAAAGTGCCGGATGAATTCGCCAATCAGTAAGTCTAACAATTGTCATTTTAATATAAATTGTGACCATTTTAGAGATCATTACATTTTCAACGTTGCCATGGGCCCAGATTATATTGTATCCGTCTGGGCTAATCGTAATCAGGATATTGTCATTTTAAAAACTAACAAGTTAGTTGATGGGTATCCTGACATTCATGTAAGTTACAACTGCTTTTAAACCTCTTGAAATGCCTTTTATCAAATGTGGTTCCAGAAGCCACTTCGCTGGACCATGGAAGTCAACGGTTTCAAACACTATGCTGAGCCGACGTGGTTCAAGCCAACATGTATCAGCGCGACCGGCTATTACTTACTGACCCCATCTCCAGTTGGAGACAACGTCTTTAACGGTGTTACGAGAATCGATCTGCGTCGGAATGCCACCAATCCGATAGTCCAGTCGACTGCTGTGCTTTTCGACGAAAATTTGCCCATTTATTGTGACGAGAAAACCGATGAATTGTAAGAATGTTTTATTTTGACCATTTATCAGGACGACTTTCAGCTATTTCGTTTCCAACGGCGGCGACCAACATCAGACAAACCTCTTCCGAAAAACCATCCCCGGTGGTCCTCCTCAGGCCATTCTTTCCGAAGCCACCGACTGCAAATTCGTCAAGGGAGCGCAGTTTGTCGGCGATTACCTTTTCGCTAATTGCCAGAGGGGATTATACAGTCCTGGCATTGCTATAATTCAAAACCGTAAAACGCAAGAGTTTGTTGTTAAGAAAGTTGAAGGCAACTTTCCTGAAGGTGTTCCGCTGCCGATAGTCGAGGAACATGAATTATTTGTAAACAACATCAGTAGGTTTTACTTTGGTTACACTTGAAAAGCATCATTCTTCATTTAAGCCCTTAAAACAACCACCATCTTCCCGAAAAACTTCACCAAAGACAAAACCACGAAACACCCTCTTCTGCTGAGTGTCTACAGTGGCCCTAATACGAACATTCTTACTAATGCCCCTCCAGATCTATCATTTTTCGCTGCTTATCGTGGCTATATTATAGTTTTGATCAATGGACGCGGCACTGGTGGACGTGGCTGGAAGTACTCGAATCCCATTATGATGGGCATGGGTCACCATGAAATCGAGGATGCCATTGCTGGCACTAACGCAATCATAGAAAGCTTGAAGGGTAATGTGGATACTGATAGGACCGGTGTGTTCGGCTGGAGTTACGGTGGCTTTACAAGTGGCCACATTGCGGCAAAAGATCAAGGGAAGACGTTCAAATGTGCGAGTTTGGGTGCGCCTGTTACTGATTTCCGGTATTATGGTATGTTTTGAATCGCTTTTTGCAAGTTTCAATGAAAAGCTTCCAGATAGTGCCTACACCGAGCGTTACCTTCATTTGAACGAAACTGCGTATGACCAGGCATCGCTCCTGGACGACAAGAAGCTTCACGCCATGGGCCATGCCAAGCTCCAACTTATTCATGGCTTGTCCGATGACAACGTGCATTTCCAGCATCACGCGTTGTTGTCGGAGATGCTGCAGAATCGGGGAATTCATTTCCGGCAGGATGTGAGTTTTGCGTTTATCATCTTTTTGCAACAAAAACCGTTGTTGTAGGTCTACTCCAACAAAGACCACGGTGCCATTGGATTCCCCCATGTCCGGAACGAAATTGACAAGTTTTTCACTGAAGAATGCTTTGGCTTTCACTTGGACAACTACTGAATCCCATTTTATGAAAAATGAAGGCTTTATTTAAGTATTATGTCTAAAGAAAAACGCTTCCACCGCGTTTGTGAAGCTCAAAAGCTGCATGCAGTGCTTCGCGGCGCGTGTACTTCGGCTGGAAAATAGCCGTCAGAAAACTCGTCGGCGCGGGGCACTTTTGAATCTGATCTTTGCATTGTGGCACAGCTGCGACGGCTCCATCGACTTCCAAGTTGCACATGTAAGTTGTGATGTCAGCGCCGCAGTGTTCGACGAAAACGGCGACGAGGCAGGTGATGAAATCGTCGTAGGCTCTGGAATTCAGATTTTAGTTGTGTCAAACTGTCAAAATCGAGTGAAATCTTACTTGCAAGTATCCGGATTACTTCCGGAAAGCGCATCTTGCTTATTTCGCGTGCACTTTTCAAGCTTAGTCGGGTAATACAAACCAACTTGTTCCATGCAGTAGAAGTACTTGATGGCATCTGAGAATCCAGTAGTGCAAGTGTACTGCATCATGAAATAGTCCTCAACATAATTGGCTGCATCGTCTTCACTGACGGAAAATACAGTTTTGAAGTTGTCCGTCGTGACACAGGCATTAGCCGTATCTCCCAAGCACGAAATCAACGCATTCTGGTAGTTGCATTCGACCGTCTGACCAGCTGGGCCCTTCTCAACAAGCAACATTTCACGGACCATCTTGAAGGCACGGTATTCTGGCCATGGCGATGAAGCGAGATCGAAGGATTCAAGATATTTGTTATAGCAGAGACGGAATTTGTTGTTATCAGGACAATCGGCGTAGACAGCTGCAGCTGTGGCTAGCAACAGCAAAACCGTAGATAGCTGCATTTTTGCTACCGAATTGAGAGTATCTATTGTTAGGGGTGATTAGCTTTATATAGGTAGCCAGCGAGGGCGAAGCACACTTGTTATCATGCACCAATCAAAGGGTTGCATCAAGTTCGGCGATGTGATGAAAAGTGAACCGCTTGCGAGAAAGGCCGAGAACATTGTGGGATAACAAACTACAAAACAGAGAGACAATCTGGGTAATCAGTTAGAAGCTTTATTTATGTATCGTGCATGTAATTTACAACTTTACAATGGTTCGTCTTTCTTAATCTTCATCTCCGAAGCAGTTGCAGACGCAAAAATGTCATCATCCGCCCCGAAAATTGGATTCTTGAACTCCTGATGGTAAACTGACTGTTCCAATGACATGGCTCTTGGCGAGTATCCAAGTTCTGACTGTCCGCCTTCTTCTGCAGTTTCACTTTTTGCAACAATTTCGACATTATTGCCCGTTTTTGTGTTGCTCCAAGCGACAACAGCGTGTTCTGTCATGTTTCGACGGCGATTTGCAAGCCACATCCGGAATCTGAAATCGACCCCTGCTTAAAATGCTTATTTTAATCAAAATTACCGTGGACTAGTCTTGTACAAATTCCGCAAGTACAGATAAACAATGCCAGCAATGAATGCTATCAGTGAAAGCCATTCCAACAACGGTCCTAAAACAACTTTTGACATCACTGAAATAACGAAAAACAAACCCACGCATTCGGATCTTCCCAGTTTCCAAAGAGAACGTCTCCGAAAATCCACTCAAATGACGTTTCACACCGCCGAACATTGAATTGTCCCGATTGTTTTCGGCTAAAAGTATTGTTATCTCAAAGGGACCAGGTTTATGTACACAAACCGATGTCAGCGCAATGCTCAAACATTCGTTTAGCAGCCCGATAGTATGCATTTTCATCAAAGCTGGCGGGATCATCGGTGAAGACAGCAATTTCATATTTCGGGGTGATGCCACTTTTGTCGATTCGTGAAATGCTCACACCGGCACTAGGTAGGAGCATTGATTCGGCTTCCTTTTTGGAAGTTGCATAAATGTCAAAGTCTTCGTCAATAAACTGCATAATGACCCCACAAACAGAGCAACAATGCCCAACAGGGGTGACCGGGTTTGTACAGGAGTCTTCTGTTGGGGCGCATTGAACAAAGGAACAAATTTCGTTTTGTTGCTGAAAAATGATTGCAATTTGTGTTAAAATAGCACAGGCTTACATTCGGTTCAACATTGCTGTTCCGGATTCCATGTTTCGACGCAAGTGGGCCCGGAAACGTCTGTATAACAGCGCTGCGTGGCATTTGGTACTCAATATCGTCAATTATAACTCTGTCCCGCAGCTTTGGTCCAAGTGTGAACAAAAGTTGCCCTTCGATAGTCAACATAAAGTTCGAGCTGACCATGTACTGAAAAAGTTTGATTTTAGAAAATAAAATGTGCCAAATCTCTGATCTGAGTGAGATTTTCGTAAACAGTGCGATCAAGTTTCCGAAACTGTCAAACAGAGTTTTATAATTGTATGTTTTCGAGTTACCTTTGATCTCGGAAATCTCTTTGTCATTCGGTTTTATCCTGATCTTTTGTGTTTAAACAGACCCGTGAAACCGACAGGTCCAATGTCTCATCGAGGATTTGACATATTTGCAAAACGTTTATATAAATTTGAGTCCAAACTATCCCTCCCTGAAATATAGTTCTTTAGTCCTGACTGCTCCGTCGCGTCAAATCTGAACGGATATACTTTGAGCTTAATCTTCAGCCTGTAAGACCTGGGTGGCTGTCACATGATCCTTCAACGCATCTCTATTTGATTTTTTTCACATGCCTATCACCTTCCTTTTTGTTTCTTGTGAGAACGTTTTTCTGTACAGGCTACGGTACCAATAGGCGTTGATCAGTATGTATATATCTAACTGAATGTTGACAGGCTCGAAGCTGGATGTGATGAACGTTTGATTCACGGAGAATAGAGTGCGCGGAACAATGCTATTCACTTGAAAAAAGGTGTTGCGCAATGCTTTAGCTGACATTGGATCATGTTTCATTCACTTTTTTACTTTGACTTCGCTCTTCTGATGTGTCTCACATTTTGTTACATTTACATTTGTCACATAGTTGCCCAGATTACTGTAGAAAACAAAAGCTCTATTAAAGCGTCAGGCATATCCGCTAAAACAATCACCAGATCTCCCCGTGTTGTCCATGTCTAATGTAACATCACCAAAGAACCCGTGTGCTATCAATAAGTGGGTCCTTTGCGCGCTCTGATTGAAGTAGCGACGCCGTCGAGTGCGCGAAGACGACAACCCTTTCGCATCGTCGTCAAACTTCGAATGTTTCACGCAGTGTCGAGATTTCTGATGATTTGCCCAGCTCATTGACGTCGATTGGCTTCCTTGATGGCGCTAGTTCAACCCAGCCCCCACTGTCGAAAGGGATGTTTATCCAGGAGGTCTTTCTTTTTTTGCTCTTTGTCTCGTTCGCTTTTTTTGCTCACAAGCACCTTGTCAACAGCGTTCACGGATGTAGTACATCCCCTTGGGACGCGTCCCAGGTTTCAACAGTAAGAGGTAGTGGTTTGACTGTTTACGTGATACTTAAAAAATAGTTAATGTGGCGTTAAGCGTTTTTGAGTTGCAATTGGTTGTCTACTTCATAGATCTAATCCGTTATTTACTGCAGATTTGTGTCTTTTTATGTTTTGTATTTTAATTTCCTGGATTTAAAAGTACCTAACATCTCAAAGTAACAACTATGTATTTCCGAACTTTGGTTTTATCCGTACACATGTGCTTCTTTAAAAGTCCGCAGTAATCCAGGAAACTTTAAATCTGCCATAATCCAAACAATATCTTGTTATTAGAAAGTAATGCCAAAAATAATTATACTTCGAATGTTTATGAAAATCCTTTTTTTACTGTGAATCCACGTCATTCGCGAAGCCACTTTATTTTCTCCCTTTTACTTTTTATTTCGTCTTAGTCTGTAACATGTTTTTTACAATGTTAATTTTGACCTAGATATATATAGCTAAATTTGTCAGCTGTTTATCTATGATCTAGTTTCGGATGTAATGTAAGCCGTCTTTTAAAACCACAAGCTGTCGCCAAAAAAACACTTCCGCTATGCGCTGCCAGCTTTAACAAAACTCACGGAATTGCAATTAAAATCAAATGAATTATTAACAACAACATTTTTTTAACTCTGAGACTAAAGATTGGCGCATCGGAATTTGATTAATTGCGCTCGAGTAACAAATTTAGCCAAGTCTAATTATAATTAGCTAATTTAAGATTACTCATGTAATGTTGATTGGGTTAAAGGACTCAATTTTTGAGTTGACGTGATTATTTATTCAAAGACCGGTTACTATAATATAAGTACGTCAACTAATTTAATGCCCTTTTTATTACGTTAGCTTTAGACAACGTAAATCAACTCACCCTGAAGGCGTGGATTTAACGGACCCCCATCTGTGTCTGGGGTGACTGGTGGTCCTTATTAAGAAGTTGCCTTTCGGACTTTTTTCATTCCTTGGTCTGCCAAATTTTTTATTTCATTTTGTTTCAACCTTACTTAACCCTCCCACGCGGCATCGACATGGATGGAATGTGCCATCATTGGCAGTTAGTCAGTTGCGCTGTTGAAGGGCACATTTACGCAAACATACTTTGATAAAAAGTTGTCCACGACTCTTCCTTTGGCTTGCATCCACATCTAGGCCGTCAAGGACAGCTGTTATCGGGTCTTGAGAGGGGTGGCTTTTGATTTAGTTACTGTATGCGTTATTTAAAGACTGTCAATTTGAGTGCATTAGGGCGGTGTCAGCGGCAGTAGAATCTATCACGAACCCAGAGGTGGACAATCTGCTTATAGAGTGACGGTTTTGAGGTTGTTAAGGATTAAAAATATGATTTTACATCATAAAAATTGCAAAAAATTGGTAATTCTTACAAATTTTGCGCGACTTCCGTGATGCTTTCGTGAATTTTGGCAAATTGAAATAGCAAAAACACCCTTTTTTAACGTGCGCTTTTAAAATTTTTAAACCATTTTGTCACTAACGTGTTGAAAATGCATTGGCATCCCTTCTTTTTTATCCGGATATATGTCTAATGTTGCTTCGCTGTCATTTATCTTCCACTGCATCCATAGATCATGACTTTAACTAAAGAACGGTTTTAGCGTTCCGTTAAACTGTAATTTACCTATTTTTGGCATCGCTTTAGGTGATTACAATACATTTTTGGCAATGCCACTCTCGACTTTTGATTTTCATAAAAACCAAGCACATTCCCGTCAAAAATTCGGGAACAGCACCCCCTTCCGGCCCCTATTATGCGTGTACCCAAACTAAGAAGCTCCCGCTGAGTCAAGTCAACCCCAGTGGAATACATGCATCTGTCGTCGGGACAGACATAGGGAAAGTAAAAAACTTGAAATAGTTTAGCGACAAAGGGCAAATCCGAGCAAGTCCAAACCCCCAATCCCAAATTTAATCGCGAGGGAACCATTCAGGAAGTACTGTTCTTCCTTCCATTTTGTGTTGTGTTCAGTTCAGTTTAGTTAGCATAAGATAAGATACATAAAGTTTGAATTCCGTCTTAGTCAACTACTCCCACATTAAATTCCAAAGTACTGTCGTCAAAGATCCTTAAGATTCGTAGGGTTCCATAAAGTGGCTCCACACTTCCGTCTTCGCATCCCACCAACCATTTCCGCGCGCATGCATCCCACATGTTACGCTTTTAATGCCGTCTTGGTGCATCAAGCAATGCCAACAACCAAACCACATTGTCTTGAAATCGAAGCTTGGCAAGATTGTGACATTCTCAAGGTGATTAGCCATCCTGGTGGATCTGTCTTTATAAAAGTTGAAATAAAGCGGCTGCAGTTTCCAAAAAGTTTCCAACATCCTGCAAGTGGTGCAAAAAGGGAATCATAAGAAATGAAAATGTTTTTATCCGATTAGGAAGACGCTTTGACAATTCCCCGCATTGAAATAAGACGGAAACTTGAAGCTACTGAATTGCAAGTGCTGGCCCGGAACTGGTTTTTATTTCAAGCTTACGTGGCGCGAGATTTTGGCGAGAATGAGCTGTTCTTTATTTTGAAAATAAAGCCAAGTGTAAGCTAACATCATGAAAATTCCAAAAAAAAACCGCCTTCCAAATTGCATCCAAAAAACTTTTTTTTCGCATGATGTTTTTTGCACGTATAATTTCCATCCATGCAGTTTTCCCTATAGTGTTTCCCTATAAAATTACGCCAAGTGATAGGAAATTTGAGCAATTGCTAACTTTTTCGTTTTTTTTATTTGCGTTCACTGGAGGAACGTTAAATCGAATATGCAAAGTGTCTCTCCCTGAAGTACTTACGTTCGTCATCAAAGGCCTCTTTTTCATTGTTTTATGATTCTGTTCATTGTTTGAATTATCCAAGTTTACCTTTCGCGGGTCAGATGTACATTTACCGGCTGGTTAAACATAGACCGAAATTCTGTTTGAAATATTGCATGCATCCGTGATTGTTTTGAAATATGTGACATGCGCCTGATACACGTTTTCGATACTATCTAACCACAAATCACTGCAACACTCAGTTCAAGTGCCTGTTGAAGTTTGTACAATAACCAGGCTGTCTGGAATGGGTCCCAATGCGCACAAGTACACTACGATTTTTTTCGATAACAATGTCTTTTTGCACTTTCGATTTGGAAAATTGCAAGGTGAATCTTTTTTTTTTGATTTTGGAGCACTTTTTTAAAGATAGAAACTTGCAAATTGTATATGTTCCTTGTTCAACACACCTACTGAGTGTTATCATAAGTGCAAAATATCCTTTAAAATTAGAAAAATGTCTAATCGACATGCAATATAAAGGTTAAGTGTTGAGCGGCGCGTCTTCCCTTTTGAATCATCGCCATTTTCAAAGTTTTCCCTTTTTGCAATTGTAAACCGGAACAAACGTAAAAACAGACAGCGTCTATCAGACTAAATTCAACTTTAGAACGCAAGCTAACATGATACCCTTTCGAATTTCTATCTAAACACTTAAAATTTTCTAACTTCAGACGTCCAAAGTGGCATAAACACTTGACAAAGCCAAAGAGCAGCGTTCTAATTTACTTTTTCTGTCTATATTTGTTGCTTTTCTTTTTTTTAACGCAGAAGATCATGTAAATTCCCTTTTGTTTGCGTAGACGTGTTTTTGAGTCAACATTCCGCAGTAAATCCTTGAATGACTTTCTTAATTGCCACAAATGCCACACGTCCGACATGAGGTCATTGCCTTTTTTGGACATGCAGGGCCGTTTCTGATGCGCATCACATGGTTTCCGCCTATTTTGATATTAGCCAGCCAGCCGGTGAATCTTGACAGTCCCCGTTTCAGCTTCAAAACACTAAATATGTGCTTTGAAAGTTTATCCATTGTCTTTTTTGTCTCTTAAATTGCTCAAAACACACTTCCGCAATCCCAAGTTCACCCAATGAGTCTGAAGGTTGTTAAGCGTCTGTGTTGATTCGGGTTTCGTTTTTCCATCCTTTTTTCATGTGCAAATTTCGTGCCATGTACGCCATTGGCACGAGATGGTACGATTCGCTTCTCGGGACGCGTCGCTCAAATTTTGGCATCAGATGGTTCTGTCAACAAAGTTCTGCTGTCCTTAGCGATGGAAGAGCAATTTTGGCATCTACAAATCTGTGAATCGGATATGGCAAAGCTTGGCTAGGCTTCCGATGAGCGGTGTTTCGTTAGCAAAGAAAGAAAATACATATTTGACGGAATCGGCGGGCTGCCTGATGGCGCAAAGACAAAGGGACACCTTCCAGAAGAGCCGCCAAGATGGTGAAATGGAGCAGTCGAGTTGTATTTGTCCTTTGAATTAAGTAGTCTAAACTGACGGATTTTGTTCTTCTGGGGGTAAAAAGTATGTTGGGAAAGGCTTGCAACAGACGTAGGGTCGGTGTTCGTTGGCTGAACTTACTATTTAGCATGGCATTCTGTTAATATTACTTTCTATTATCAAACTATCGCCATTTTACTATTTCTGTCAAATGCATCACTCAAATTGCCCATCCCAATTCTACACGTGTAACTTGTCCGTGCATCTGCAACAATGTACCCACCTTTTTGCAACTTAACAAAAAAAAGTTTGCTCGTCGCTCGCCAGTCTTGGTCGTCGACCTTAAATTTGATTACAATCCCAAACAAACTCATCCTACACCCCACCAATATTCATCTTTTTTTCTGTTTGTGCAAGTAACAATGTTTCTTTCTCCACGCACGTTTTACTTTAATCTATTCTTTAAAAAATTTGAATTACAGTACCCCCTCTAACCATGTACCCTACATTCCTGAAGTGAGCTTTTGAAAAGTTGCAATGTTTAAAGTTGAATGCAAGTGACGCCATCCTTTATCTCCATCCGTGTTCACTTGCAAAAAAGCGTTTAACTAAGCTTAAAGCACAGATGCGCCAAGCTAGCAAGCTATCCCTTGAAAGTCAGGGCAGCGCGTGTGTGCCTGACACATTATCCTCATTTTGCCGGAGGGCATGTGTCGTCGTCAGCACAATTGTTTTCAGCAGAAAACGCAAGCATGTTTCAAATATAATAGAATAAAGAAAAGTGATCAAACCAGTGCGTACACAAGTGTTTGAAGGGGGGCCAGACAATGCCATTTATAGGGTTATCTCTTTTTTTTTCTTCTTTTGGGGGTCAATTCCGAGTATCAATAACAAATTTCCAAGTCTGGCGATAACATATTCCGTTGTCCAGAAGTCCAATAGGGCTAATATTGTCAAAAAATGGGAATCTATGCCACTTCTTTTCAAGTTTGCACATTTTTTGAAAAGTGCAGCCAAGCGATTGGTGCCGGGCCTTTGACACCTTTCTCAATGGAATAGGCAACAACTACAGTCTAGAATGACTTCAAAACTTGTCTTTGCTATTGGTTGTTAATGTGGAGGTTAAACAGGAAATATGCCATAATTTTGCTATTTTTATATTTCAAAGTTGCTTATTTTAACCTTTTAAACTTACTAATCACCGATATTGCGACCTAAAAACTTAACCTTTGCTCCCCAATGACCTCATAACCGCAAATTTTAATTCCCATTCCACAAACTTTCATACCTTACGGCAAAAGGCGCCTGTTTTCGGACCTCACTCATTCGCTCCCTGGAAGTTGGCAATTCTAATCGACTCACTGCACCCGTCAGTTTACTTTTTGTTTCTGAACCCTATGTCCCCTGGCAATCATTCAAAGGTGTTAATTGCAAGCGCTGCAAAGTTTCCATTGATTGTCTGTTAATTTTTTTGTTTTTTATCCCAATGGCTTTGTTCTATGCCTCCCAACATAAAACAGCATCATTAGTTAAGCTGTTGTCGCTTGTTTTTCGTCCCGGATATTCAATATCATGTGTCTGGATGACAAAAAATGCACATAATATATATTAGTTCCCGTTGACTTTGTCTAACACGATCTTTGTCCGTGGTCTATCATGTTTTTGGTGCGTTTTTACAATTTTTTAAAGATATCTCTTTACAGCCCTCCGGCAATGCTACCACATTCCCCTTGTCCGTAATCCACTTACACAATCCAAGCAATTTGAAATAAGCCATGTCCGGTACGACCGTCTTGGCCCTTCGTAACTATACCCTATGCACGGACAGTGAAGACAAATGGTCACCGACCTATGCCGCTTTCAACCAAATTCTCGGATGTGCCACTGTATTTGTGGTCATCTTCGGAGTTCTGTTCAACATCAATGCCATCAGAAACATCCATTTGTCTAATTTCGACAAAAATCGCGGTGTCGTATTAGCAGTTTCAATTTTGGCACTAGCCGTGTGGGACACGATCCTACTCGGAAGTGCCTTTTTCTACTACGGCGTCAAGGGTGCTTTCAAGCTTCATCGCAATAATGGCATCAATTTGATAACTCCATTTTTTCATGGCTGTCTACAGGTTGCGAATACGGCATCGACCTGGTGCGTCATTTTTATCACTATTCAGAGGTATATGGCTACAAGGGATCCGTTTCGAACGACTAGGTTGGTTTTTGACCATTTTAAATGTTTTAGAAGTAAAAAAATTCCAGACACTCGCGAATCATAGCTCAATCCTTCCGTGGTGAGCGTAGAAAGACGTCCTTCAGCCTTATCTATTGCTTTGTTTATCGAAGATACTTCAAAGTGCCTCTTATTATCAGTATCGTCGCAATTCTAGTGAATCTGACAGCTTTCTTTGAAATTACAACAAAAATTTGTTTAAGAATGCCAGAGGGCAAAATGGGCTATATGGTAAGTTCAAACGTTTCCAGAAATTACTATAATAGCTAAGTTTCAGCTCGCAATTACTTGGTTACGGTTAAACCACACGTACAAACTTGTTTATAAACTTATTTTCCGAATGATTGTTACTTCCTGTGGACCTAATATCTTCATTTTTAGTGAGTTACCGTTTGAAATTATTGTTAATTTTCATGTTATGATGTGTTTTAGCGATAACTGGAATCACAATATTCTTTCTCAAAGGTTCAAACCGTAACCGCCGACAGCTATTCCAAATGTCGGACTCCCTATTAGATCGGTATTCATCGAAAGAAACCACCCAGACGACCATTTCCATATTGTTGGTTACTAAATTCCTTCTTCTTAGAAGCTTATCGTTCTTTGTGAGTTAATCGAATTCCACCCCAATGACAATTGACATAATTATTTTCCAGCTTGACTTGATGGAACTCATATCCGGGTTTGGTAATCTGCATGATTACATTTATGCCATGGACGTCAGTAATTTCTGTGTAAGTAATTTTTACAGTTCTTTGAACGAAACATGCAATTATGGTTTTTCTACTTTCTAGGTAATCCTAAACTCAGCCACCAACAGTCTGATCTTTATGTGTGCGAATAGTTGGCTGCAAAATAAGCTGACAGCACGCAATACGATGAAGCGAAGGAAGCAGCTGTGCATTGAGAGGTTCGTTGGCACCAATAAGTAATGATTGATCAATTATGCAATGGAATTTCAGCTTGCAATCGTTGCATCGCGTCAATCTGCTGTTTAAATCGTACAAAAAGGCACTTTTCATGACGAATCATCAGCTCGGGGTTCGAGTCCTTTATTCGATGCTGATTAAGAGTCCGAGTCTGGCAGTTTTCTTCAATCAATCAACGGAAGTGGGCTCGGATACACCGCCCCCACCAGCTGGACCACCCCCAACGCCGGCGGCCTATGATGGGAAGACGCCGAATGCGACTCGTTTTCGGCATTTTGTAAAAGCCGAAACGGTGGAAGAGGAGTCTTCAGATTCGGAATTGTGCCATGTCAGCCCGGTGATTATGGTCCCAAATGTCAATGGACACATCCGATCCTCCTGTCCGATCACAGGGTCCGAAAATGCTGGCCATGGATGCCCTGGGGCAGTGAATGCGAGGACAGCTGAGGTGGTTGCTGCCATGCCGCACATCAAAAAGCGGTCTTTGGATTTGCTCGGGAATTCTGCTTTCCACACGATTGGTGATCGGATTATGACGTTTATGGGGGAGTTGATTGATGCGATGAGGATGGCTAAACCTGATCATGTAAGCCTGACTATCAATTTGAACAAATTTGATCAAAAAAGTTTCAGGATATCATTATGAGAATACGAAACACCGGAGCCCACCACCACAAGCTTGGGATCACATTTACATCATCTGCTTGGAAGGAATTCAAAGCCAGCACCATTTCGATCATCGAGGAGTGTGAATTTGCCAATGAAATCGTAAGGACCCTCTCACCACTTTTTCAAATATCAAATTTTGTAACTTCAGGAGCGCAAAGAAACCCTCGACGCGTGGAACTCCTTCCTGTCCGTGATTATCCGGGAGATGAAAATGGGTATCTGTGGGGTGACCAGTATCAACCACACAAACAGCTATCACAATGCTGCCGCCAGTATCATCAGTGGATAATCTCAACGGCATCACTCATCATGTACATACCTTTTCTACCTGCTTTTGTAATTGGTTTGTAATTAACGGGTTTTAATTAGTGGCCAAAAAACATCCAAAGAATGTCTCAAACTTATGAATGAATCAGTAATCTTTAGTGTTTGAATGGGTTTAATTGTGACCTTACTTGTTTGTTGTGTATCAAAAGGCTATTATACAGTACTATGTTTTGTTTTGTGATTTTGAAAAGATGCATTGAAGAGCTTATCATTATAAAAATGCCCAATTTTACGTAATTTGATCGTAAACTGACCGTGTTTGACATGTTTAACTTTCCAACGAGTAACGGTGCATCGATTTCGATACGAGAAGCGGAATCGGCGGGGAAAGCGGCTTCATCCTGAAAGAATCTTGTTTTTTGGACTCGGAGTTGTAAATTACCATTTTGGACGGAATCCGTTCACTGTGAAGAAGAGGCCGATGCGAAGCGCCAGGACCTTCGACGATCCAATTTCGGTAATCGTAAATGTTTGGGAGGTCGTCTACCGGGGAGAAACTGGCTTCGAGTGCTAAATTTCATGATAATATTTGCAAATTAGAACAAATTAAGAAAGAATACGTACACTCTTCACGTTTTGCACATTGCCAATCCGCCTTTTCGCCGAGAATGGTATATTTATCCATGAAGATAACGCCGTCATCTGGCAGAAGGATCTCACTTGTCTGGAATACATAACTTTGAAAAGAATGCCATCTAAAAAACCATACTTTTAAATCACCCGGCAGATATGTCGCAACAACCTTTCCCTGATCGAAGACAACAATGTCATCCTCACAGGGCACACTGTTCCCAGCCCAATTACGTGTTTCATCCATGTTAGTTGTTGGTTTCCAGATGTATTTTGCTGGCTGGGAGCTGATGGTCGTTGATGCCACCAAAAACAAAGACAAAAAAACACTGATGAATAAGTCATTTTTGACTTTGCGTTTTGCCATGTTTGTCCTAAAAATGATATCAGAAACACTTTTATCGATCGTTTATTAATTAACCAATTCACGGACATTTGAAACAAACGAAAACACTGTACAAAAGGATACTAAAAGCTCAAACTCTCAGGATTGTCACGATATAACATCAGCTCGTCATCTGATACAGAACAAATCATATTTACAATGGTAAACAGACAGACGAAATAAGTTTTGAGCTTAAAAAGATAAAAAAGTCAATCAACAAAATTGATATGAAAACAGCTATTTTGTTCAAAGTTAATGAAACCGAAAAACAATTCATTCCAAATGAGAGTGAACGTTGTGTTTATGCGTTAAATGATCGAGCAACGGAAGCAAAAACAAAGCCAACTTGGAGTCAAATTGCACGGTTTCCGCTTCTGGGTGTCATTCGCAGCTATGAAAATTGCTAACTTTTCTGATTTTACAAATGTAATGAGATACAATTAATACATAAAGACTAGTCATGGGGCAGCAATCGATGATACATAGACGGATTTTTGTTTTTAAAGATTAAAAAAGTTTGTTCATAAATAAATTAGTCGTCGTTGAAAGGCTCGAGTGTATGCCACTGCGCGACGGACCTTCTCGGAGTTTGAAGCATGTCATTCCAATGTTTATTTCCAGGGCCATTGCTCGTGGGGCCAATGATGACCTGGCCGATGCGTTCATTTGAGCCGACGCGATCGTAGTCGCTTACTATGACATGCAAGTGGACGCGCTGGAAGTCTGATTTGGTAGCTGGTTTATATAAAATTTGATTTTACCTGCATCTTTTCTGGTGTAACGTCATAACTAAAGCTTTCATTATAATATGGATTCAGTGTTTTCATTTTAATTGTTGTTTTTTTCTTTTCTAAGCGCTTATTCTGCATCATTAGGTAGATTTTCACATAGGGATCTAAAAAAACTTTTATATTTTTTCATTAAAAAGTTTAAACATTCTCACCAGACAACCCCAAAACGTCCATCTTCTTCAAATTCTTGCATTCCATCACGACAACCGTGAGTTTATTCTTGTTAGGCACGTATCTCAACGCCAAACACACCTCTCCCAGCCTATTCTCCGGCGGTGCTTCAATGTTTTGTGTCTTTTCAATCGTCGCAGCGAGATCAATCTTTCCCAGGGGTATAGAAATCTGTCCGATTTGGTCGTGTTTCCCAAAGCGATCAAAGTCAAATACGTTGAAAACCAAAGTTTGACCGCCAATTTCACTAAATGGGACCTGCAAACATCTATTTACACAATCTTTCTTTCAAAAAAGTTTAAATAAACGCACTTTAAAAGTGAAAGACTCATTAAAAACCGGATTCAAACTTTTTCGTTGAACTTTAGTCTGAAACTTTTTCTTCTTGTCGGGCATTAGGAAAAGCTTGACATAGGGATCCGATGTGCCGCCCAAATCCATGGCTGGCAACTCCTCGGCGCTGATTATGACGGCTGTGAGCTGCAATTTGACAAGCACCATAATCAGATTTTGTAAATCATCGAGTTTGGAAAACTTACAGCATTTTTGTCGAAATCATAGTCAAGTTTGTAAGACAAGCGACCAAGAAACTTTTTTTCTTTGTCATCTTCCTTTTTCTTGACGGCTGACATCTGAAATGTTGTTTTTGAAAAATGTGGGCAATACGTTATTACGCGGCATTTGCAATTGGAATATTACGTAGAGTAATCGGATTCTGTGGGATAAAAAGTGGTTACAAAATAAATATAATTTTATTGGGTATGAGTTAAAGGGGGTTATGGCATTGACAGTTGCAATTTGAAAAGGTTAAAAAAGATAGAAATTTAGCGGAATTGCTAATTTTTAATAAATGAAAACCGACTTTTGGCCAATTCGAGCGCAACGGAATTGAAAAAATGGTCACATTTGCACTTGGTCACGATGAGATAGATGAAATTGAGCATAGATGCAAAAACCGCCCCTTGATTGCCGCCTGGCGCCTGACATGCTATCGAGGCGTCTCTCAGAAGCGGCTAGCAAGCTAAAAAAAACACGCCCGAGATGTCTCGTTTCTTTCGGCCCCGGGTTACTAACGAGGTCGCCTCTGCCCTGCTCTGGCCCGTAGGACTTCACTACTTCAGAAAACCGACATACATTCGCATTTGGTGTGGCTGGGCAGTGCGACATTGAAGCAAGGAAGGAAGGCAAAACGATGTACACTATACCAGCTTTAATATATCTATCTATCTTTTACGTGTTGAGAGACATGAAATTGAAAAAAGATGCCCTCGAAAGACAACACGGACCCCGAATATGAAGGCTTATGTTGTTAGCCTTGTTTGTGTTTGGTCACGGATGCGCCATTTGCCAACCTACACTCAAATAACATAATGCCATGGCACTGAGGGAAAAAGGAAATGTGGGGGTGGCCCAATCGAGCTGTCCAAAAAAGTGGATGCCGAGCCGAAGCACTTTGAAGGGTTACAAATTGACTCCTTGCACTGGCCATAGCCACGGACGGGGGCGGCTTTTCAACAAGCAACACAAGAAGACATGAAAAGTGTTGCAAATTAGCGCGGGATTTGTTGGCACTTTTTAACTAATGCCACTTTTAACGCAATTTTTCAAAAATACAAAGTCAGGTAGGCACACAGTCGATGATTACGTGCATGCATCAACGCTTCTCGTTGTTTCTACCAGTAAAAAAACACAATGACGACGTAGATGTAGCCGTCTGGAGGCCGTGAAAACACGTCCGATGCTTATGGGAAGACGAAAGTGGACAGCCCCTATTTCAATGACGCCTTTTTTGCAAAGATGCGGCGCGGCTTTCCAGGAGGGAGGAAAACACATAAACGAGAATGGCCATGAAAAAGGCGTAAAATGAAAATGGTTCGCAATATTGTCATTGTGGTTTTTGGACTTTGTCAACATTTAACGTTTAGAAAGGTTGAATTTGATATGTTTAAAGGTTTGCTTCCGCGATGGAATGTAATGGGTTTGTAATTTCAATAAATAAATCGAAAATAGGCTGTTTCACATTGAAATTGAAATGGAAAAATGTTCTACAACTACTCAAAAGGGCTAACTACAAATGATAAACTAGAGCACCGACGCAGCACACCACTAATGTAAAGTATATGTGTCCCCCCCTGGCCCGTCGTATTACTCTGCCGGTGGCACTCATGTTTTTGTGCCTTTAGGCACGACATGTTGATGGCGCCTCTCGCTTCTGAGCCATTGTGAGCTTCCCGAGTTATAAGAGGGAGGGCCGAGCCTTACTTAGAAGGGCACTTTTTTTCCTTGAGGGTCTTGGGTCGAGTTCGGGTGAGGACTAATGTAAAGTAGGCAGATGTGAGTTGTTATGACCCGTTATGGGGGGCAAAAACTTCGGCATGGGACATGGGAATGGGCGTATATGGGGCTAACGATATGATTCATGGCAAAAACAACACAAGTGTGACAGGCACGGGCTTTGTTAAAGTGCAAATGAGGCAGCCATTATCTGAAAATAGAGGTTTACTGCAAAATTATTTAAAAATTACGCAACCTGTCATCCAAAAACGAAAAAACATGACTTTAAAAACGGAAATTTCAAAAAGTTAAACCAAAAAGTTATCAATTCTTGCAAAACAAAGGTCAAACCAGAATAAAATAGTATCCCAAAGCCTATGACACGTCTATCATGTCACCCCAAGCAATCCCAGCAAGCTGCCCGACGACAAGGAACTAAGATTATGTACATACAGAAGCATTAAATTGACATTTTTTCATATTAGTGACAGCACTACCGTCAACGCAGCAATTCCAAATGAAAAAAAAAACCATCGATGAGAAAAAAGACAAGAATACTATGCTGCGAGGAAACTACTTGAGGGGTGATAAAAAAGAGCACATGAATAAACATGAGTAGAGCCGTCGGACTATGGCTTTGCTACTGCCGACGCACGGCATGACCACAAAATGGTCTTCTATTTTTTAAAAAGAAGCAAAATAGAACAGAGCTACATCTGGTGCTGGATTTTAACTATGTCTTTAAACGTTCATAGACTTTGGCATAAAAATAACGTTATTTTAAGTGGTGCGTATTGATTACCAAATTTATGACCCGAACGAACGATAAAAAGCATAATAAAGACAAATGATTGCACGGTATAGGGCAGATATATGGCTTGAAGCTAATCCTTTCGGAAAAGGGAGATATACTTTTGAACGGCTTTTTCATAAGTGTCGCCAAAGTCGTGCCGGTTTTCCAAACCGAGACGCTTCGGGATATGGTCCATTCGCTGTCCAGCGACATAGTTGTCCCGAATGTACAGCAAAACGGCATCGACGAGGCGTTGGATGTTGAGATAATCTCCGGCGTGGATGAGCGCATTGAAGACCCTTTCGTGCTCACGCAAGAACATGGCATCAACAAAGGAGAGGGCAGCGGGACCGATTTTGACGGGGACGTAGGGCGGATCCGATTCGTGAAGGCGACAGAAGGCAACGACGACTTTGAGGATGGGGCCGGCGATATCTGGGATGGTGGTTTCGGTGGAGTCGGGGCAGTTGTCATCTGAAAGGTCGAGCTATTTTCACTATAATCGTCCAAGTACCAAAACTTACTAAACATGGTGTTAAGCACCTCACTCTGCTTCAGAATGCCATTGGAAACCTGTTCAGTATGGCCGTCTTTAGTCTTCAAGAAAAACGTGGTGCGCAGTTCAACTTTAACCTTGCGTTTGCGAACCATTGCGATTTCTACAAACAAAACCATCATAAAACTAATCAAACAAAACAAAATGATAAGTAATTTCAAAGATATCAAACTTTGCACTTCCTCAAAATCAACAATAAACAAGCAATATCTTTATTAATATCTTTTTCTGTTCATTGTACATCACAGTCTATGCAGCTTCAATAAAAGCAGCCAATTAAGTTCAATTAAAATATTATGCCAACACGTGTGCACTTTTTACAACATAGTCATAAAGCAGTCTCGTTCAGCGGGAAGCAAAACGCTTTTAAAATGATAAAAACATATTTAATTTTACGATGCAAATTTAGCCGCAAAATCCATTTTAAGCTCAATGGTCGGTTTTGCCGTTGCCGCCGCGGCTTCTCTCGCAACTGCGGCTGCTTTTTGCTGGTTCTGCAGAATCGCGGCTTGCTGGCTCAATTGGCTCGACCTTGAGATGAGCTGAGCCGTGTGTTCGATTCGCTGCTTGATCGCCGGACATGAAGCGATGACGGTCTTGAAGGCTTCTGGATACGCAGGAGCCAGGGTGTTGATGCGTTGGAAGGCGAAATCGTGGAGCCTTTTCACGGTGGGGCCGTCGGCGTCGAGGAAATCTCGGGCTGGATTCGGGACTAGGAAGCGGACAAGACAGCGAAGAAGCAAGTTGATGAACATGATCTGCTTTTCGGGGGTGGGCGAAACGCGGAGGATGGTTTCAATGGCTTTGATGGCCTCCTGGACGGCAGCGGCATCGATCTCGCTGATGTCTACCAACACGGGTAGATCTGTTTCCAAGGTTGGCGATGGTGGTTCGGCGGCTTCGGCTGTTGGCATAATGAAGGGGCGAATCTTGTCGAAAACGAGGGGTGCCAGCTCGCGGATGTAGGGCGCACAGATGTCCTTCTTTCCGAAGATAGAATTCAACGATTGCAAGGCCTTCAGACGAATGGCAGCTACTGGGTGTTGGATGCATTGCTTCAGAAGGCGGCAATGTTTATGGAAGAGGGGTGCACCAATCGGGAAGGAGCTCGGTAGGGTCGTCGTCATGACGGTGGCAGCCAGCATCACGACGGACTTGTCCACACGGGCATCCGAGCCTTCGACCATGTTGAGCATGCTGAGCAGCGAAGAACGGACGACGGATGACCAGTTGTCGTAAGTTTCGGGGGATGCTTTGGTGGGTGGGTAGCTGACAAGTTGGCGAATTGCCTAAAAGATCAAGTTTTAATGAACTTCATTTTCAAAAGTCGGAAAAACATACCACCATGGCAGCAGCTGCACCTGCCGAAACATGGCCCGTGCTCAAATCACCGGTGCTATCGACATCAATTCGGCTGGACTCCCTTAAGACGCCCAAAACCAGGTAAAACACAGTCGGAAGGAGCACAATTGAACCTTCGGGGCTGCACAACTCCGGAATTTGGACCAGTAACTGAACTCCAAGACGAACAAGCTCACACGCTTCTGATGGTAGTCTCGCGTACTTCCGGAAATGCAATGGTGCCGACGACTTTGACTTCATCAGGGCCGAGTTGATCTGCGGTATTTGACGAACCAACAAACAGAGGGCGATTTCAAGCGTAGCAAATGTCAATGAAGTCGACGAATCAAAGCCATCAATGCCTTCTCCACCGGGATAGCCTTGATAGACGGCTGTTTCAGCATCGACATTGCCGTTGACGACATCGACGGCGGAAACAGTTTCAATCGCGGTTCTGGCAGCTGCCAAAACGGCAAGAACGACATCGGCACACATCTTTTGGGTCGCCAAGTTGTCCCTCGTCAGAACCAGACGATGAAGAATGTTCAGCATCTCGACGGCTACCCTCACATCGCGCATCAGCTCCAATCTGGCCCATTGGCAGTCGATCAGATTGCGCAGGGTGGACAGACACAGTTGAACAACACGGTCAGAATCAATGTAGGAGCGATTGCTGCAGAGGGATTCACAACACATGCCGAGCAGCAATGCGAATCGGGTTTCACGACGTTCATGAAGCCATGGTTCGATGGGCGCATTTCCGGTCGACGATTCGGGGAGAGTGACTTCGAAGTTGTTGCGATTCAGCCAGATGGATGTTGCCAACAGGATCGGGGGCCAGGATGCGTAATAGTAGTCTTTGCATGACTGAAACGGGGCAAGAGATAAGTTTGCCAAAAAGAAGAAAAGCTAAACCAACCTCAGCACTTTCCGGAGTAAAGAAAGCTCCACCATTTTCTGGAAGTTGATTCGCAAACTCGGCAGGAAGTGTCAGCATGGCAGAATCCCGAAGAACAGCCAACCAATGACCAATCAGAGAATTCAATTCCGGGTTCACGAGGGTCAGCAGATTCTCGTGATGCGATCCTTCATCATCCAAACCGTTGCCCGCCGCTTCTTTGTCCTTAGGCCCAGATTCCTGCTCCTTCACAGCGACAATGTACACTTCTGCCCATGCCTTCAGAATAGCAAGCTTTTCAAGTGTAGCGGCAGATTCGTTGTAAAGTTGGGTGTTGATACTGCCATGTTTGAGTTTGCCAAGACTGGATACCAGCAGTTGGTTGACTCGGCGAAGATCATTCAGATCTCGAGCAACACCGGATCCAATCCAGGTGCTACAAACTTGGCAAGCAGCAGCAGTGACATGGGACGGTGTCTCGGGATCGAAAGCAGGTCGGAGAGCAGCGCCGACTTGGGCTTGGAACTGCTTCAAGATGACATCGCCAGGGAAGCCTGGGTCGGGGACGGTGGCAAAACGGTCTATCACGTCTTGGAGACTCGCAAGACCTGCTAATCGAAGTTCATCATTGTCAGAAGTGGCGCCCATGAAACTCATTCGGACGAGATCGGCCAGATGAAGGACAAGGTAGTCTGGGCGTCCGGCGCCAGTCGTTTGAAGCTCCTTCGCCAGGGCGAAATCGAGGTGAGCCCGTTCAGTGTCGCAGACTCCCATCAGTTTTCGGACAATTTCAAATGCAAAAACGCGAGACGGCCATCGTGGAAGCACTTTTTCACGTGATCGAGAATCTTGGGCCGATGCGATTGCTAAACTGTCATCATCATCGCCAGTAGTGCCCTCTTCGTCGTCAGCACCGCCAGCAAGTCCACCACCTGAGGCATTCGGAGCAGCTGGAAGCCCCTTTTCATCGATAACGATCGTGGATCGACTGACATCCGCGCCAGAAGTCGAAGCCAGAATGTCCTTGCACATGGTCAACCAATGGGACAACAATTCACCGGAAGTGGCTTGAACCAAAAAGTTGAGGGCTTCTTTAATGTGGACTCTGAGCTCGGGATCGGTTTCTGTGTCCAATAATTCAAATAAAGCGCCTTCGAGACCAGTTTCAGGAAGCGGGCAGGCTTCAGCCTTCGACTTGTCCATCATTCCGACAGGTATCAGCGATTGGGCGTGTTCACGGACTTCTTTGACTTCGCGTTGGAGAAGTTGACGCAGACAAGCAACGGCGGCTTTGCGGAGGACCAGATGCGGGTTGGATAGGAGGTGCTAAAAAGGGAGCTTTTATACATCAAATCAAACGGTAGAAAGGTTAACTTACACAAATATTAGTGACCAATCGATCCAACTGCACAAATCTCGGAGCAAACAGATGCAATTGCTGGAAACATCCAAGAGCTTCGGCCTTCACCAGCGGGTCAGGATGCTCAAACATCATAGAACTTGCAATCAAAAAGCTCGATCTGGCATTGTCCATCGTACCAAGGGTCATTGACAGCTCCGGCCCAACACTCGTAATCAACGCGGATACCAGTCTACCGACGGAAATGATAACTTCCGAGTTTGAAGCCGAAACTTGGGCCAGCAGCCGCAAGCAAAGTGACAAACTCGGATCTCGGTAGCCTTGGAACATGCCGCCACCAGTTGCAGCTACCAGAGATAAAGACAGAATCGCCCATGACTGAACCATTGGAGAACTCCATTCCTGGGCAAGCGCTATCAACACAGAAACGCCAGTGTTGAGATGTTGTCCACTTCCGAGAGATCCAACATGATTGTGGAGGCAGCCAAGGGCAAGAGCGTATCCACTTCGGCTTTTCTGGTCATTCGTACTTCGCAGCTGATCGAAGCAATATTGCGCATTGCCGGCAACGAAGACAGCTTCACCGACAGCCTGTGTCAAATGTCCAAGTGTTTCGATAGCTAGACATCGGAGCAGGACCCTTTCGTGGTTCAGCAACGGCAGAACGAGGTTGACATTGGCTTTGTGGAGTTCTTCTCCTTCCAGCTTCGGGGTTCTCGTCTCGCCCATAGACCGCATCGCGCATAAAACGGCTCCGAGGACATTCGCTTGGATGGATACAAGGCGATTCGCGTTTTTGATGCCTTTGAATGCATTGAGGAAGTGGTTCGTCAGTTGAAGTTTGTGTTTAGCCGGTGCCAATGGGTAGACCCGGCCGAATAGATCAATGGCAAGGTCGATCGAAGCAACGTGGACAGGCAGCGGTTCGGGCCAAGGTGCCTTGCTATCAGTCGTAATGAGCGTATAGGGATCATGCTCGATGGCAATATCAATCGGGGCAGTACTGCTGACGTGGAGATCGCCTTCGAGCGCTGATTGCGTCGTGTCACGGACCCAGCCGGCAAGAAGTGTGTGCTCCATCGATGAACACAATGACGCTGTAAGCGACGATGTTGTGATGGCTTGAGAATTGTCGGACAGCGTGATATCAGCGACGAGTTCACGCAGCAATACACTGAACAGATGTTCGTAGAGCTTCAGTTGAAGTCGGCTCAGAAGGGTGTACAGCCGGATGCGGAAGGTGTAGATCGAGTGACGGAGTTTGACGCCATACGTGAAAAGAAGATCGGCGACACTGAAAAAAATATACTGTAATGGCTGGAAAACAACCCGAAAGACCTACAGTGCCATCGTTGCCAAACTCGATTGAATCAAATTAACAATCAGCTTCACAACGTCCTCAGTCAACAGCTCCTGACAATGAGTCACGAAACTACACATGGAAGCAAGGGCGCCGGCCCGGGATTCCAATGTGCATTCCCAAGTGAAGACATCACCTCGGCCCTTTTCGTTGTTGGCTTCTTCGACGACCTTCGGGAAAGAGTACTTCCAGAGGAGCAGCAAACGGCTTAGATTGTGCCGTACGAAGGGAGTTTCTGAAACCACAAATTCAACAAAATTCATCGCGAAAACCAAACCCACTCATCGTCGTAACTGCCGAGATCAACAACCATCCACTCCGCCGTTTCTGCAATGCCAGTTTACACGTCTGGGAAGCCGTTTTGATCATATCTTCAGCGATGGCAAAGACCTGTTTCGCCTTTCCGAACGGAATTCCCATCTTGCAATCAGCGGCACCGGCTAATAACGCTGCCAAAGCTAATGAATAGCCACTGATTGCCTCAGGGCTTTTCTTCAAATGCTCCAATTTCGACAATCGATTGATACATCGATCGATTAATGGTGTCCTTTGAGATGGCACACTTGAAGTGACACAACGAAGGCACCACGCTGCCGCCAATCGAGCACCGAGAACTGGGTGTTGAAGACTGGCAAAGACCGGCTCCATGATGCCAGAGGCTTCGACGAATAGCGGGGTCACAGCTGTTCCGATTTGACGAACGAGAGCACTGATTTCGAGAAGCGCGACCACGGTAGCCTGAGCCGATGAATAAATCTCAGCGGAGAGGAGTCGTTCGGATTCGGAATCGGGGAGACAGTCGAATGAGTTGATGTAGTCATTGAGAAATTCACCGAAGAACTTGCAGGCGGTTAGTTGAGATGGTTCGGATAGAATTTGCCCCAGGGTGTGGCGGAAGATGAAGGAAACGCAACGGCGCATGTGGACGACTTCGGCGGTTTGGGCCGGGTTACTGTAAGATAGCCATTATTGATTTAAGTTGTTAAAAGTTGAAAACTTACTTTGAAAACGCCAACGGTCCACATTTGCTGATAACATCCAACAAATGTCGAATAAAGAAAGGTAGATTCCGTTCAAGCCAGCTGGCTCCAAGTTCTCGAACAACTTCAACATAGGCATATGCCAATCCGACGCGAATTTCTTTATGACCACCGGCAGTGGCGCCATTGCTGCTGCTTTTCAGGAAGCCGCCGATGCCGCCCCGAAGGAAATCTGTACCCAGACAGTTGAAAACATCCTCAACAGACGACAATTTGATGGTGGAAGAACTGGTCATCGGGTTGTTAGCGCCGGGAAGCGTCTTTGGGGCTACTGATGTCGCGGCAAGCTTCGCGAAGACACGTGCTACGGCTAATCGGACTTCATAGTTGGCACCTTCCAGCGATTTTAGGCAAAGGGTGGAAATTGCGTCCAAATCGTTGGTGTAGACTGGAGATTGGGGGTCGGAAACGAGATCAAAGAGGCACTGAAAGTGGAAAATAGCTATGCATACGGTAGAATAAGCCTCAAAACTCACCCCAACAGCCGCCGCCCTCACAGACATGACCCTATCAGTCAAGTACGACTTTGATAATTGCTTGTACAAATCCTTATGTACACTAAATGCAGCATTGCCAAGGCCATGGATCAGTTTTGAGATTACGTTCAAGATCTCTGTCCTCGTGCTGGAATCAGCCGATTTCAACCATTTGATCATGAGTTGGAAGGCTTCTTCATAGCTGCGACCGACCATGCGACCGATGGATTCATAGATTGCGCCGAGGATGGTTAGAGCTGTTCTGAAATAGGGCATAGGCGTCAAATGGGTATCGAAATCGCCTTCAAAGCTTACAGTTTCACAGCCAATGTACTTGAAGCATCTTCCTTGGCTTTCAAAACATCCGTGCAGAGATTGATCGTTTGAAACATGTCATACGCATCAGCGATGGTGAAAACCTGGGCCATACATCGAGCCAAAAGCTGTCGAGTTGGAGCGCCCCAGCCCTTTTGGATTTGGTCGGTCAGCTGAGCCACGAGCTTGGCTTGACAGGTCTTGATGTCCGCCTGGAAGGTTTAGACGATGAAAACGGGTAATCAAGAGCTGTATGAACTATAGTACTTAGCTACAGCACATATAAAAGCGAAACAACTGATAAAAATATATAAAAACCAACCTTCTGAGTGACCGGTAAGATACGATCCAAATACCGCAGCCATTCATATATAAAAAACGGCTTTGTCAAGTCGGCACATTGTCGAAGCGCTTCTTCGTTTAACAACAAAGAGTTAGATTGTTCCATGGCCACTAGATGGTTGTTAGTGAAGAGAAACCAGTGGTCTTAATGAATAAGTTAAAGAATGGAGATAAATGAGTACAACAGGGAAAGCCAGCGGCGATAAATGGGCTTTTTCCGTGTTCAGTGCATCGGTCGCTATCTGGTCGTATCAATCTGGAATGAAAGTAATTCGTGATGAAGCAATTTAGATGGCTTTAATGGCAAAACACGAGTGGAAAACAACACAGTTCGATGGACGCAAACCAGCGGAGTGCGCTGTACTGCCAGCGGCGGTCCTACCAAGACTGAGTTGTGTGTGTTCTAGGGTGAACGTGGCAGTCATTTTTTCACAAAGCTTGAAGTAAAAAAGCGGAGTCAAATGGGAAATAAAGAGGAAATCCTCTTCTAAGAAAGAGCAACTCATCACATTTCTGAATAATGGAAAGCGATATACCACAGGAAAAAATTTCAGCCCGTAAAATAATAAATAAAACCAAAAAGTGCAAACACAAAAATGACTTTTGTAGAAACCTTACTCACACTCAGCCTTCAAGTCACATTACGTCGCCTACACTTTCCGGAAGTTGACTCAAACTTGTTTTTTGGGGCAATGACACACGCAGAAACAGTAAAAAGTAATTTGGGCGACTTTTGCGGTGAATCAAAAGTAAAAAGTATACGCCCGAGTACATTGATTACTGTAGAAGCTTGAACTTAAAATTTATATAACGCATGCCTATAGATACAACTAACGCCCGCAGGCAAACGACAATGAACAATAATGACGGACGACGGCATTAGCTTGTCTGTCCTTTCAATACAATGGTATCATCGGAAAGGCTGGCAGGGGCCGGCCAAAAGTAGCACCAAGAAACAGGGATGAACAAGAGGAAACCAAACCGAAGGAACACGCGTCTGTGAAACACACTTGGTAATCGAGTTTCATCCCGGAGGCAACATCGATTGGTTCCAGAGGATGGGACAACGGCGTTGGACTACCACCCATAAAATGGAAGAAGCCAACTGGTGCTTGGCAGAAAAAAAGCAAAGCTAGAACTGAAATGACAAAGGAAGACCAAAAAACTTTGAAATAGCTGCAGGGGTCGATTGATTACTGCATTACAGTAGTTATTAGCGGTTACATTTACCACGCCAAATCGAATGGACACGGTTTGCAAAAAGATCAAAAGGTACATTTTCACCTGTACCTTTCGAACCAAAAATCGACAAATTTTGTTCTGGTAGCTAAAGTGAGCAGTCTGAAATAACGAAATAAGCCGTGAAGAAGGTGCCCAGAAGAATCAATCGCGCTAAACTGATTGGACATGTTTTGAAAACAACCAGCACAAAAAATACATTTTCATTTAACCAACCATTTCGACCCAAAAATCAAAGAAATTTCTTCTGGTAGCTACAGTAAATTGTGTTAAATTTAAAATGAGTTTACTTTTACACTTTCAACTTTTTGCGGCTTCAGAAAGTTTTCAACTTTATTTTCCAAAGGTTTAGGTGACATCATTTCCCTCATGCGTCAGATTTCTTATCACAATCACTTCTAATCTGCTATAATCCATGTATCACGGCGACTAAACACAGGCTGGTTACTCAATACTTCATATGCCTTTCAACCACATGTGGTGAAATTTCTTTCACACCTTATTTTGCGCCACTTGTATTGTCGTTGTTTTAAAAAAACAGCAATATTATCAATATCAATGGCGGATCAAGATGAACCCAGTAACGCTAACTCGAGACCGCCTGCTTTTTCTACTGCTTGTGTGATTTCAATTCCTAAAACATCTATATTGGCGACACAGCATGGTTGTATGTTTAACATATTTACAACGTTTAATATTTTTACAAATGACGGTTTCAGGGGCTTCAAAAAGCGAACGAAAGTGGATTTGTTTCATCATTTCATTCAGTTTGATAGCTATTTTTTTGTTTTTTGTAATTCCATTTGTCATCTTTTTTGGCCATCGAAAACGTAACTAACTATAAAAATACAAAGCAATAATAAGTATTACAAGTTTTTCATCTTTCACATCCAATTGTTGAATTCTATTGTTATAATGGGGCTGATTAATCCGCTCCAAAAGTGTTACACTGACTTTATTTCCGTGATCTCCGCATTGGAAATCTATGATAATCCTAATTACTACCCTCGCCCCCTTACCTACCAATCAATACCACCGGAACAGAAAAGCATAATCAGAGGACGTCATATTTGGCCTCGACAGAACTCGTCGAATGTCGGCTTAGCGAAATCCGCAGCAAACGTGAGTATCAGTAGTATTCTATCGAATCGAGCACCGGCAGGTCGCTTTTGTTCTCCAATGAGTTTTTGGCGATTCCCATCGTGCAAAGTAGCAGGTTTGATCAAGTTAAAACGGTATTAGCATGTTACATAACGAAAATTTTAGAAAACTTGGCCAACCCAGTAATG
>KB455543.1:317-33294 GCA_000341325.1 Panagrellus redivivus | reverse complement strand
GTAGTGTTTTTGTGCACTACGCTTTGCGTAGTCTTTTTAATACGCATTTTTTTGTGTGTGGGGGCTCTTCGCTTAATATTTGGGCTATCTTTATTTGGAATGTTGATGTGGGATGTAACTGAGGCAGTCGATTGTGAAACGTTGGGTGCGTGGGGCGCGTGGGGTGCATGGTCAACATGTCCTGTATCACCATTAACGCCACTGTTAAATATTCGAAGGCGGATTCGCAGCTGTAATCCACAGCCAACTGGGTGTACAGTAGCTGGCAGTTATAATTGCAAGTTAGTTTGATTTTCGTTTGATAAAGGTATTCGTATTGCAAGGAAGTCGGTTTTAGTGGACAGTATTCTCAAGTGGTTTCTTGCACTAGTAAGTTTGATTATGGATCCATTTGATGAAGTGAAAGTGAATCTGATAATTTATAGCGTCGACGACTGATGCTGCTGCTGCAACGACTACCACAACGCAAGGCATTGCACCGATTGAAATCACTGATCCAATGACTACAACCACTACGGCGGCTCCAACGACAACGACGACTACCGCTGCTCCGACGACAATAACTACGACAACGTTGGCTCCTACGACAACGACGACGACAACTCAAGCTCCGACGACGACCACTCAGGCCCCGACGACGACAACTACGACGACATTGGCTCCAACGACGACGACGACAACTCAGGCTCCGACGACAACCACTACGACACCGATTCCAACGACGACAACCACGACGGCGGCACCGACAACAACAACAACCACTGCGGCTCCAACCACGACTACTACAACAGCAGCTCCGACAACTACGACGACAACGCTGGCTCCAACAACGACAACGACGACCCAGGCTCCGACGACTACCACTACCACGACGTTAGCTCCGACGACGACAACTACAACAGCCGCACCAACAACGACAACCACCACGGCAGCTCCCACCGATCCAGCCGGTGGTGATGGCGTTGCTACAACTTCTGTCGTTCCTACAGTTACTGTGGTAAGTTTTTTTACACTTTCATGCACTTCCTTTTTTAAATTGCACTTTGCGTTTATCCAGTATCCCCTTGAAACACGTTGCAATGCATTTAAATGTAGATTAATCCGTTACCGCGTGTCAGCTTAACTTTCGTGGTTTGTACAACACTAAAAGCAACATTATTTTTACTGTTTTTTGTGGTCAGCATTCTCTAATAGTTGTGCTTAGATAGAAACTAGTTTTTATGACTTCCTTGCACTCGTTATTTTGACCCGATATGCGTTTTTGGTTTACTGACCTCTGTCCTTCAACGCTTTTTATGTCCATTTCCCGAAAACGGTTATCAGGACCATCAAAGAATCAACCCTCTTTTTATGGTAGCCTTTTTTTGATTGCTCGCACTGCGATTTACGTACTTGTCTTTAACAGCCATTCCACGCCACGCGACGTTGGAATGAGCCATCAATCAGTTGCACGTAATACTGCTCGATGGTCTTTACAATTGCCAAGTTTTTAAAAGATACACATGTATGTAATCTTTTGTATGATTCACTTTTGACCTTTTTCCAGACGGGTGCATGTGCCGGAACACAATGGAATACATGGCTGGAATGGAGCACATGCACCGACACCTGTGGCGCATGTGGCCAACAACAACGTTTCCGGTCCTGTAACAGTGTTGCCGATGGATGTAGCTGTCCAGGGTCAGCTATCGGGAAAGACGTTTGTAACATTGGTGTTTGCAAGTATCCACGAGCTGCACCGTGCTGTTCTGGTTATACCCCGGCCAGTGTTGGTGGACAATTCGTTTGTTCGGCAACAAGTACGGGGCGATGAGGGGTGATATTGGTTTGGGATGTGTGATTGATTCATAAAGTTGAAAATGTTTGTTTTTGAAGGCTTTATTTTACAATTACAAAGTTGCAAAGCTGTGAAGTGCACAAAAAGACGCAAGTTTAAACAAACCGGTGGATAAATTTTGTAATTTTAGCTCAATGTGTCATCATTCCAAGCCAAAACGTGAGGAAATGTGTTTGTTTTTTACTTTTTTGTTATACGAAGACAGATTACAAACATAATAGGGTCTATTTGCACAGCTATCCAGCATACCCTTCATTAAAGCGCATTCCGTCAACATTTAAAAGGCCATAAAAATCTATAAACTCTTCAAAATCACCCCCATCAACATAAATCTCCGTCTATCCTATTTGGGCTCGATCATTATGCCACCCCTTCGAAACCCAACCTACTTCCAACTTATCAAACCTCCCGCAAGGGATACTTCCACCTGTTTATTATGCCTACCACTCGTTATCACCTACCTTCCCCCAGAAGGTGGTGTGTTTTTTCAGCGATTGATGTAATTAACCGCCTCCCATAGACAGCCCGTATACGATCAGTTAGTTCTTTGCGCCCTGCGGGTAGTCAATCAGTTTCCGTTTGTCGCCGATTGGGAAAATTCTGCAGCGGTGGACCGACTTACGACGCCTCTGTGCACGTTTCTTCCATGGAGATGCGCGGTTAACTATTATATAACCGTCCGATCCGATGGGTTGTGTTTTGTTGTCATCGTCTTTGACCATTTAGCACTTTCATCATTGAATTCAACCGTTCTGTTTCAAAAGTTTAATCTTAATCTTTTTATTACAACATGCTCTTTTGAAAGCCCTTCACAGAAACGTGGATTCTTAATTCGCACGTTTCCGATCTCAAGAACGTTCAGCTTTTATGTTTTCGTACAAAAACGTCGTCACAAACATCCCAGGGGCATCGTTTCGTTTTTGTCGGGACACGGCTGTTTCCGGATTTGCGTAAAGCCGGCACAAGCTACTTTGCATCCTTGAACCGTGTTTTTTTAACATCAAACCAGCTTATCGATGATAGCGCTTTTTTGCAGGCAAAGAACATCCGACAAACTCAAAATGGCCGTCGCACGTGAGATTGTCGCCAGCATCCGCTCGAACCCCACCGCCGCACCGATTCAGACGGCCTTCGTAGCCACGGAAAATGCCACACTTGGGTTTGTTTTTTGCATGTTCCTTGGAATTTGACATGTGGGGGCGAAGTGGGGAGACAGACTTCCGGCTCAAGGTGTTCCAACTTCCAGAAGCTTGACATTGACATGGATTTAAATAGTATCCCTCCACCTTGGGGGCAGTGCCATTTATGTTGGGATTAATTCGTGTGTTTTTAGAGCTGCGTTCGACCAGGCCTTGGGCACTGACGTGACTGTGGCTCACGGAGGGCCCCTCAGCTTGACCGCCCACTCCAAACGCTATGACGCGATCATCTTATCGAATGTGTTGGATGAGTGGAATGTAAGTATTGATATTTTGGGCTGGAATTGGGACAGAAATAGACGAAACACAAATGAGATCATGCAGATTCGGGGATTATAGGGATGCAAGCTTTTGTAATTAGACAGTTTCGAAGAAGGAATGTTGTTTTTATGCATGCAAAGACAAAGGTTAAGAACAGCTTTGTTGACGTTATCGGGTTAAAATGGCTTTGAAATGGTGTTTAGTCCATGATTTTCGCCAAAAAAAGACTGACAATTTTTACAAAAATGCAAAGATCTATTTAAAAAACAAAGAAAACCAACTCAAAATCGATAATTTCAGCTAATCGAACGCAAACACCACCTCTCCGACTTCCTCCGAAGCATCCTCGTTACCCTCCCACCCAATGGCACCCTCGCCATCCGTGAAAACATGGCCCAGCATCCGGTCAGCGTCATTTCCGAGTTGACAAAGTTTTTCGATGTGTTCATCGCCCAGGAATCCGACGGCAAAACCGCGATCACATTTGACTTCTATGCGATGCGTCAGGTCGAAGACAGCCTCTATGGCGGTCAGAACCATCTCGATGTCTACTGGATCCTCACCCGAGCCGCGTCAGTTCAGCGTTACGAGGAAGCGTTGGCGACTTTCCGTGACTTTTTGGATCAGACGCAGTACACTGAAGACAATGTTCGGTCCTATGAGTGGATCTTTGGCGAAGATTTCATCAGCCCTGGCGGTATTGATGAAAACCGACGGGTTTTGAGCCGTTTTGGAGAGCTGAAACCCGGCAAGACTATGTTGGACATTGGAGTTGGCATCGGTGGCGGTGCACGACAGGCTGCGAGGGAATTCGGACTTCACGTTTTGGGTGTCGATTTGTCGACGAACATGATTGTTCATGCTTTTGAGCGGAATCAGAGGGATAAGGATGCCCGTGTACGGTATCAGATTGGTGATGCGGTGGTGTATGCTTTTGAGGAAAACAGTTTTGATTATGTGTTTTCGCGTGATTGTGTCCAGCATATTGAGGATCAGAAGACGCTTTTTGCCAAGATTTACGTGAGTTTTCAATCTTTTTGTTATACAATTTTTCAAAACTGCTATTTCAGAAGAGCCTCAAACCCGGCGGCAAGCTCCTAATCACCCGCTATGGCAAGGGTTACGGTACCCTTACCCCTCTCTTCCTCGAATACGTCAAGAACCGCCACTACTTCCTCCACAACCTCGACGAACTCAAAGCCTTCGCCGTCGACGCCGGTTTCACCAACGTTCGCACCGAAAACTTGACCCCCCGCTTCAAGGAGATCCTCGAAGAAGAACGCGACCGCACTATTGCCAACAAAGAAGACTTCATCGGCCGCTTCAGCCAATCCCTCTACGACCACCACATTGCCAGCTGGGGTGACAAACTTGGCTTCATCGCCGCCGACAATCACAACTGGCATCTGATCTATGCCGAGAAGCCTTTGTAAATCTCAAAATACCGAAAACGAGTATCCAAAGACAGCTCAAATCAATCAATAAATACAGTACATTCAACATAATTCAGGAGTTTATCAACACACTATTCTTATCGCTTTGTGAATTGTTCATAAAAGTAAACATAAGTCAACATGGAAGTCTGTGCCTTTCTTTATTACGTAAAAAACCGCGCATGTTGCGTATTGAGAGGGGGTGACGATGAGAGATCTGTCCGGCGTTATGCTTTCTAATTATGTGTTATTGTATCGATGAAGGTTGTTGTTGCAAGGTGTTACAAAGCAAGGCGGAAGTCTTTTCCGGTAGCAGACTTCAGCCACGAAGTCCTTTGTAGTTCATGAAGCCAGAACTGCCGCCATTGCCGCCTGAGGGGGCAAAATCATCGGTAAGCATGTCGCTCCACGACTGAGCGCGTTTTGGGAACAGAGGTCGGGGGTAGCCTTGGGACTGAAAAATTCAACAATTAACTTTGTTAATCGCCTATTTGTGAGTGGCAGAATGCATGAAAACATCAAAAATACCAAAAAAACACAACAATTTAAAACTACCGTATACCAATTAAAACTACAGTATACCAATTAACCCAAAAAAACTCACCCCAGTATGTAACCGCCTCAAAGCCAACATCGGTGGTCGATATCCTGAACTGGGCTCATCGTCAGCAGAATACTGTGCCGCTACGACTGCCAATAGAAGCGTAATTGCGAGAAGCAGGAGGTGACCAGCCTGTGTGTACGACATCTTTCAAACTGTTATGAATTCATCCAACGCCTTCGCTATCCAGTCTTTTCTCCTCCCCATAAAAAGGTAGTCCGTGCCCTGCTTCGATGCCGTCGGCTTAAGCTTCATAGTCTTCACTGATAGGGGCGGAGCTAAGACGGATATGACGTCGATTTGAGCTGCTACCTCGAGACCGGCGATGAGCTACGCCTTCCCTTTGACCTTATGCGCCAAAGATGCTATTTCCGTTTTGTGCGCTGTGATCACAAAGTCAATTAACCACGTTAAGAGGTCGTAAGCATGCCGTCGCTTTGAAGGCATCAAAATTTGTTACGAAATTTATATCATCATGGAAATGAGGAAGCATTGTGTGAGCTCATATAGTCCTGTCACGCACAGCCGGCGGCGATTAACTCATTTTAAGAGGTTGTTACGTTTGCATCGCATCCCCAATTCAATTAACATAAGCACATTGTGTTGGCAAGCAAATTGTCGGTTTTTGACTCATTGTCTGCTTCCGGAAGTGGTAGCACATTGTCGCCTGGCGGTGCTGGATGTTTATAAAGTCAATCTCCAGATTTACAACCTCAGTGAGCATGCCGAATTCGGTCAAGCGCGTCAAAACAGCGTGGAACATAACAAAATTTAGTGTTGCGAAGGGTTTCAATTTCAAATCATAAAAAGGCTGAAGTAGGGGGAAAGTGCCGAAAGCTGCGTCATCTTGTGATTGTTGCACCGGAAATTGAACGTTGCTTTGTCTGGAAAGTTTGACATGTGACTGGTTTGGGGGTTACAGTAAGCTGTGGGTGCACTTTTCTGAAAGTGTTAAAACACAGAAAGACGTTGCAATTTAAAAAAGTAATTTTATCAAAAAATGACATTATCGGTGTTATAAAAAGGTTACAGATGCTCACGTGCTACTCAATTTCATATTTTTGTTTTGAGAATACGCTTTTATTTAATATTATTGATCGCTGATTTATAATCCAAATTTGCATCTTTGCATCCCCATTTTGCAAAAATGCACTTTTTGCAGTTTGGACTATTGTCAAAGATACCACCCGTCGGTCGCCGGACACGCCATGTGGCGTCGAAGTAAATCAGTTTTCATGGACAAGTTGGCAGTCGCATCGACAATATTGACCCCTTGTCTGAATGCTTATCTAACCTTTGCAACAAACGTTATCTCTTTCACTTTACATGTGTCCTTATGCCTTTGAAAAAACAAAGTGTTTTATGGTTTTAAATGGGTTTAGGAACAAAGTAAAAGTGAAATTGGATCAATGATCGGTGAAATTGTTCCATTTTTTTACCGAAGAAAGACAAAAAGAGTCAAAACTCAAGTCCTGACAAACAATAAATCACGTTCCCGCCGCCAATTTGAAGCAGATGTGCGAACTCAAATCAAGACAAAGCACTAATGGCACCCTTATCTCGATCTCCCCGGATCGATGGAACCATTTTTTCAACGAGAAAGTGTCTGTTGTTCATCGTTGTTCGGCGTCACGAGCCATGCGCCTTCTTGTTCTTGCTCGGTTTTTCGGGGTCCCACTGTTACTCCCACCAAAGCTTATAATAGCACCTGTGTGGTGCATTCCAATCAAAAGCCACTTGTCGAGATAGTAGTCATTATCGGCGTCCGGAACACGCCTTCCGTGTCCCAGCGCACCCGTGCATCGAAAAAGGTCGTACTTCAGTCCTTCCGTTCCCACACTCATTGACACTATTTACAGCTTACCCATAGCGTCGAGACGCCGACCGCCCCTATTATATAACTACCTACCGCTTCGACCACCATTCTGCCGTTGCCAAGATGATGCTAACCTCAGCTTTGTATAAATTCATCTGGTTATTATGTGCCATCGCCGTATTTATGTCAATGCCGATCTCCGGGGCAACGAAAAAAGTGCTACAATTGAGTGATTTCCATTTCGACGCGGAATACAGTATCAATGGCGACCCATCTGAGATGTGCCACACGACAGCGCTACCGAAAACAAGGGCCGAGCGAGTTTCAACGGATACACTGGGCACATTTGGAGACTACATGTGTGACAGTCCACGAATCCTTGTCCAACACGCCTTGAAAAGCGCAAGTCAAATGATCCAGGAAAATGCCGCAGATTTTGAGCTCGTACTTTGGACAGGGGATAATGTGCCTCACATTGAGAATTATACGTCGGAATGTAGGTTATTCAAGTTTATTGTAATGCAGCTAGGAAGTGATAAGTTATTTGCGGGAAAAAGTGGCATTTGTTTCAATGGCACGTTTTTACGTAGAATGGGAATGGAATGTGCGTGGTTATGGGGTACAAAAAACCGTTAAAAACGTAATACGATAAAAAAAAGGGACTTTTTGAACTTTTCGCAGTTCTAAAAATGTTTCAATACATCAGATTTTAGACGTAATGAGTGCGATCAACACGACAACCTCTCTAATGCGCCAATACTTCCCCACGATCCAAGTCCTCCCCGTTTTCGGAAACCACGATTACGCCCCCGCAAATGCCTTCCCAGACAATGGCTCATCCATCTACACAGCGACCTATGCCTTGTGGAAAGATTGGATCGGTGCCGACCCCAACAATGAAATAACCTTCCTAAAAGGCGGATATTACGTCTATCGACCTTCGCCCGGTGTGACTTATTTGATGCTAAATACGAATATTTATTACCAGTTTAACACGGCTAAATTGGCCGACATTGATGACCCTGGGCAGCAGTTCCAGTTTATGGAGACTGTTTTGTGCGATGCCCAGCAAAAGGGTGAAATTGTGCATGTTGTTTCGCACATTCCGCCTGGAGGTTCGTTTGCTTGGGTACTGTAGGCTTCAAAATTTATGTTATTGTGTTAAGCCTTCGAACGAACGCCCAATATGACCTGGATGCCGACCCATTTCAACGACAAATTCGTCAACATCACATTAAAGTATGCTAAAACGATCAAATGGATGCTCTTCGGCCATCATCACACGGATACATTCCATGTTGTTAAGGTTTGTGCAATTCTGCAATTTGACTTTTACTGTAAACATGGATGATGACCCTTTGCACATGGGAACATAAACAGTAGCATGGGTAGCAAAAAATATTTCGACAACGTGCTTATCACAACTTTTTTTGAGTCCTCGAGTGCACTGCTGACCTCACCCATGTTTATAGTCGGCTTGGCTGGTTCATGGAACAGAAGCCACTTTATTTAGCGCCCATTATCAGGGCGGAAAAAGAACAAAAGTTAAACAAAAAGTGGGAAAGGTCACCGATCGAACTATATTGCCGTGATTTCAGGATACAAACGGAACTGCCCAGCAGCTTCTTCTCATCAGCCCTTCTGTGACTCCTTGGTTTAGTGATCTGCCGGGGGCGGGGTCCAACAATCCGACTTACAGAGTCATTGAGTATGACGATAAGACTTGGGATTATGTTGACATCATGTGAGTTGCATTTTGATGACTAAATTGATAACACTGCAAGACATTCTGAAACAAATTCGTCATTTTAGAACGTACTACATCAACCTAACGACCCTGAATGCCAATCCAGAAACCCAATGGACCCAGGAATACTCCTTCAAAGATGACTACAACCTGACAGAGATCACAGCAGCCTCCATGTCTGCACTACTAGATCGATTCAAGCAATCCGATGACGCCTTCTTCAAGTACATCCAATTCAATTCGGCTCTTTGGAAGCCAGAACTCCCGGCAGCAGGCTTCAGGGCGGCGCAATTGTGCTCCATTGAATATGTCAAACTAAACGACTACTACGCCTGTCTCGGAAAAGCTACAACCCCCGCTGACAATCATCATAACAATGACGACAATGATGCCGCTAGGATAGGTGCCTCTGTGGAGCAGCTTCTGTTCCTTATCGGAGCATTTTTGACCTTTTTGTGATCGGGTACATCAAGTTTCTGTATATACAATCGCCAAGAATAAACATTTTCTTTATTTGATTTATGTTAGTGGGGTCAGATCAGATTAGTCAAGGTCAGTGTCGGCCATGTTAGCTGCATTCGGGGCGGCAGAGGTAGTTGCAGGCTCCGTGGTGGTTGCTTCAGTCACGCTGGCATCGTCCTGGGGTTCTTCGATGATAGGGCCAATCTGGTTTGGGACATGGACGGCAATGTTGCAAGCCGGTGCATTGACGCCAGTGAGACGCTGATTCCGGAAGTCGTCGACGATGCCCCAAATGTCGAAGAGGAGCTCGTCAGGGAAGCCAAAGCCGCCGAGATCGGACTGAAAGCAACCACTGTAGACTGCCAAATGTTGAAAACAGACTCACTTCATTGAACTTGGTCCTCAATTCAACATAATTCGCCGAGCTCATAGCAATCTCCCAGCCAGCAAGGGCCAGAACATCGTCATTGAAACCGAGATAGGTCTCAAAGATATTGTTAATCTTGTCGATGACGACCTTGCTAGGGGCTTCTTGCATGACAGCATCACCGGTGGATCGGAATCGGAGGGTCTGGTTGCCGTCTTCGACTGGCTTCTGGGGCTTGGCCGCAGCGGCATTAGTAGAGCGAGGCGCGATGAAGGAGAAGCCGGTCTTTTGGGGTTCGATCAGGCGAAGGGTGAAGCTGAAACTGACTTTTAGCCACATTCAGTGATGCAGAAACCCACTTCGCTCCAACAGGAATCGCCCTCAACATCGCGGCAACACTGAAGTGGCGTTGTCCGACGACATTCTCCCCGTTGACCTTCTCGATGTGATCGCCGACGAGGACCGCCGGCTGGGAGCGTGCGGCGATGCTCTTCGGATGGAGCCGCTTGATGAACACTTTTCCGAAGCCATTGTCGCTCAGGGTCACGCCGAGCATGGCATCCGTCTTCGTGAGGGTGACTTCCTTCCTCGTACCACGAACATGGGCAAAGATGAAGTCGTTCAACTTCAGATTCGACGTGAGCAGGGCTTCCATGTCGGGCTTGAACGTGTTGACCGTGCAATACAGGATGTCATCGGCGGTGAGGCCGTCGAACTTGGTCGCGATCTCCTGATATACTTCGGAGAGATTGTTCGGGCGCGGAATAACGGCTGTAGGGCCGCCTTGAGCGAGTTGGCAATAGAACGTCAAGGGGACTTCTTCAAGGAGCGCCGGCTCGGCATGGACTTCGGGCATGATTCCCGCATAGCCACGGACATCATTGCCGAAACGTCCGGCTCCATGGGCTCCACCATTACGGCTGGTACGACGGGCACGGTTGGCACTGCGACGCGAGGCACGACGAGCCGAAACACGCTGATTCTGGAGCATTGCCGTCGACGAGAGTTGAGAATGCAGCTAAACCGAGAGTCCAAGGAAACGCGTCCGTCTCCGAACTCGTGTGGGTCAGTTGAATGATTTTTCTCGCCCTCTGGCAGTCCCCGTCACCCATTATGGCACTCATTTGCATTTCCAAGTCAAAACATGCAAAATTTAATTACGAAAGAAACACAAAACGGAACATTATTAACAAAAGGACACATAAACTCAACAGGAAATCAAACCACCGGCATTACTCTTCTTCGAGACGGATGACAGGTTTGTTCAAACTCTGTTGCGCCGCCAGACACGCATTCTGCAGACCCTTGACTTCATTTGTGACGGCCTTCTTGTAAAGCTCTGCGTCGCGGTAGTCATACAGCGAGGTGGACATCGTACGCTGAAAGAGAATCCGTAAGACCGCAGGAAACATGTGCATTGATAAACCTACCAATTCACTGATCTCAATCGTCGGAACGCTGAAATAGTGCTTCTGAATGTCCTTCCACTTGAGCTTCCGGTCCGACGCCAGCTCATGAATGTTGTTGCGCTCACGGAAGATGCGGAAACTGTCAGCTTGAATCGACGGCAGGAAGCTTTCACCATACTTGAGGACTTCGCCACGTTTCTTGCCACATTTGCACATCCAGTCGCCACATTGCGTCGAAATTTGGTCTCCGAAGCGCTGAAAAAACAAAAGTTTTAGTTTCAATGTCATTGAAGACCACTTTTTTGATGTATCATTATCACAGAACAAGGCCACCTCTTTGACGCCAAAAGGGCTAAATTTGATCAGGCGTTGAAATGAACCACAAAGGTAGCACTATCGGAAGCAAGCAACAAAGAACTCACCTTGATAAGGCGCGTCGCGATATCAGTGTCGATCCAGGTTGCGGGATCGCAGACAACGAACTGGCTGTCGGAGATACGACGCACGTCCTGACCTCGGCAGATGTACATGTCACATTGAGTGCACTTGAGGACATAGGCACTGTAAAAGAGGGGATGATAGATGTTTCAAAGAATAGGCTTCAAACACTTACCATTTCTCAAGACCCCTGTCGATGGTGGAATCACGCTCAGCATCCATCGAGGCACTTTCCTCGAGCTCGTGAATCGCTTTATCAATCTTGTGTCGAAGCTCCTTTTCGCCGAGACTCTGCAACTGCCGGACACACATCTTCATCAGGTATTCACGGCGCATGTTTCGGTATTCAATGTTCTCGGTAGCCGAATCCAGGGCCAACAGGACGGAGCGACTGTTCATGGCACGACCACGACCCTTGCGTTGAACGTAGGACTTCTCGGAGCCGCAGTTGTTGTACTTGATGACCAAGTTACAGTCGGCGACATCGATACCTTCCTCAGCGACCGAAGTGGCAACGAGAATCTTGACGTGGCCCTTGCGGAACATGTTGAGAATGTCCTGCTGCTCGCCAATGTTCTGCCCAAATTGTGTCGTTGACTGATTTACGGAGACAATGTTGCGAGCCGGATTCTCGCCCAAGACCGACACGATCTCCTTGTGCTCATTTATGACATTCATGAGCTTCTCGCACGTCACACGCATCTCGACGAAGACAATCACACGGGAGTCGCGTTGGTTCGTGAATTGGTCGATGATGATGCGGAAGAGGTTGTCAAGGATGGGCTTCTTGTTGGACAAATGGACGAAGGTCTGGATATCCGGCGTGAGAACTGTAACAAACAACATTTAGCATTGTAATGACGTCAGGAGAAAACATACCGTCAAAGCGATCCATCAACTGCCTCAAAGCATCCCGATACTCGCCGAGTTCATTCGTCCTATCCAGATCCGAGTAGAGACAAAACTCCTTGAAGTGCTTCATCTCATCGACGAGATATTCGAAGGCATAACTTGCTGGAAGCAGCGAATTCTGGCGAAGGGCAAAGACGCACTTCTTGATGAGATCCAAACACTTCAGACAGAACTGCCGCTCTGGAGAATGCTTGGCAATCTTGTGCTGAATGCGGTCGTACAGTATGGCGACTTTGTTGGTGTAGGCAAGCGTGATCTTGCTGGTGCCATTGCCACTATCGGGTTCATTCGGAAGCTCGATCTTCTCCTTGTTGAGTTCAGGGATGTCGGGAAGAAGCGCCTGCAGCGTTCTCGACATGGCATGGTAGACGTCATCGGTGTACATGGCAACTTTGTGGGCGAACTTGTCGTTTCTGTTCGGAGGCACGGAGACGATTTCTGAAAACGCCGTTGATGTGATTATGAAACAGAGATGAAGAAACTAACCATCAACAGGCGACGGAACATGTCGATTGAGCTCTTCCATGTTCGCCGGATCACGGATGGATGCGATGGTCGAAACATTGAGTCGAGCACAGAGTTGGATGATGTGGTCCTGGGCTACTTGGGCACTCAGAATCGCGGCTCCACTTTGACCATCACCAACAGAGGCAGTGAGACCAACGACTTGAGGCTTGTGGGCCGACTTCCGGACGAGCTCCATCAACACGTTGTAGGGATGATTGGCAGTGCAGTGATGGCATTCATCAATGACAAATAGGGTGAAGTCGGAGATGAAGAGCTTCTGGGTCTTGAGCGGAGACATGAGCATGTTGCTGAAAAGTGCCAATTAACAAACTCCAAATACCCTAGAAATGAGTAAACTTACACAAAAATCTGCGGCGTCATAACACAAACATCGGCCTGAAGCACCGTAGAAGCCAAGTTCGTTCCAGCTTTCGCCTTTTCGGCACCACTCATCTGGGTCACCCCAAACTGCGGCATCAGAGTCCTCACAAAGCGTTCAGCTTGCTGACTGACCAGCGGAATCGTCGGAACAAACATGACAGCACGTCGGACACCACTGACGTTTTCACGCAAATGATGCATGATGATATCAGCGGCAACGACAGTTTTACCGGAGCCGGTCGGAGCGCAAATGACAGTAGAAATGCCGCGTTTGGCATGTGCCGTCAGCTCTTCCTGGTACTTCCGGAGTGAAATGTTGTCACAAAGCTCGCCGGTAACGCCAGGTAATTTGGGGTAGTCGGATTGAGGGCGCGGCGAGGTAGGGGTGGGGCCTTCCCAGAAGTCCTTCAACGGCGCTTTCTTGGATGACAGTGCTGCTTCTTTGCGCATCGTATACAACTCTAAAAGCCATAATTGATAACAGTTTTCGACCAGGAAAGTTATAACCATACCAATAAGCTCAACATAGTTCTTATCCATGAAATACGCAATCGAACGACCCTCGGGATACATATTACAGGCCTTGAGGAACTCGAAAATCCAATCACAAGGTCGGTATGTTTTGGGATTGGCGGCGATCAGCAGGATTATGACCGTGCAGCGATCTTTCCAAAGGCCTAAAAGAACATCCATATAAGAATACGGTTAAAAAATATATAAAAACTAACCGAAAAGACTCTTCTTCTCGACCGGGCCACCAGCCTGGATGCGCAGAGCCAACTGACGATGATCATGTTCGTGGGACAACGAGAAGTAATTCAAGTAACTGGTGACATGCCCAACATTGCAGATGCTGTCCAGAAGGTTCGGACGCTGTTTGTTGAACAAGACATACCGAACATATGTGTCAAATGCAGCGGGGTGGATGTGTGGCGACTGCATCAGGATGAACTTGTCCATGCTTTCACTGGAGCTTGGATCTGAAGCGAGACGTAGATTATACGCATGAAAACCCCAAGGAAGACTTACTGTCCAAGTAGAACTGAGCAAATCGCTGAGCACTCTTATCGTTTTCCGTGAGCTTGAAGAACAGTCGGTTGAGTCTGGATGCTTGTTCGTTGGGATCGCCGATGGCGAAGTATTTCTCCAATTTTGCAATCTCTTTTTCGCCTGAAAGTGATCCCAGTGCTACCGGTAACAGTTTGAATTGATATGAACTTACTGAGGAATGGCTGTTGCACATTTTTCTTCAACTCTTCCAAAATGAACGGCGCAAAAAGACGGACATGTCTCGCCGGCAGCGCATCCACGGAAGGGAAGCCGCCCTGGGGCAGGTACTCGTTCTCATCCGGGGTCGCCTCCAGCGGCGGATCTAGCAGGTCTCCGAGGCTCATCGGTGATAACTGATCGAGGTTTGAGCGTGGCTGAAAGAGGCTGGTTCAAACAAGTGAAACGAGAATGAAAAAGAGGTAATAGACGCTGGGGGCACTTTGCCAAGGACTGCGAACACGCAAAAAATTGAAAATCGCGGAACGGAGCAGAAGTGTGGACAAAACTGAGCAAAGACGATTAACCATAATAACGATTTTGTGTTTGAAGACTTGTAATAACACCTACTAGACAAAAAGACAGTAAAGTTGTGGTAAGCTATCGAAAAACGTATCTTTTTTTGAAAATATCCGAAATTTCGCAAGCATTATTTGACACACTTCACAGCGTACATTGATAACAAATGGCTAATAATGAAAAACAACGTATATTTACAACTGTCCACCCCCTAATTGCCAATGTTCTTTTTTTCCAATGAACTTTATGTTTATCATGAAAACTACCGTAACCGAACCAGTTTTCGCCCTACGTGACAATTGCTAGCTCCCTCAAATATTGTATTGTCCTTTTTCCAACATGTCAAAGTACACTTTTTTGATTCTCAATCAAAGCGCCCACGTTCGGAAGCGTTGACAGGCCTCCTGGCGACCGATCGTCGTGCACTACCTGTCATTTGTCTCCACCCTCTGGCCCTGCGCGAGGTTCAGATGGCCATCGTCCAAGGGACCGAGTCATCCATCCTCTTGGAGCGGATCTTCTATCCTCCCACCATCTTTTATCTTCAAACTAAAACCGTACAGCAGCTCATCGCCTCAGGCTATTTTCGACATTTTTCTGCGTACTGACGTTCTTATCACAATCCTCTCGCCGTCAAACGCCGATTCCGGAAGAAGATCCCTGAACAATGTTCCGTTTCCTGCGTAACAACCACACCTCTCAAACGGTAGAGGGCCCGATCTCGGTCGGGAGTAGCCGTGCATCATCGAAACGAAGTTCGATCTCGAGCATCGCTTCGAGTATGACCACCTCCCAAGGTAAGACCCCCCATCCTTCCGAAAATTGGGATTTACCACATATTTCAATGTTTCATGACCGTCTTTGTTCGGAACTTTTATCATCTTCCCCCGCACATATTATACAGACAAATATGAGCATATGTAGGCCGACTGACGGACGATTCGGGATGGCTCATATCCGCCCTTTTCACAGGGGTGATGACGACCATCGGCGCGATTTGCGGTCAGTCAGTCGGTCGAGATTTCGAATACCTACGACCTTGGGGCATTTCACGGATCAGTCAAAGTGTTGTGACGAGTTGTTTTGGCGGAGGCTTTGTCAACTTATTAATTTAGGGCCTATTATCATTTGATGTTATCACTTAATTGGCTCCTTTTCAGCGACGATGCCAGATGATGCAACGACCCTCGGCAGTCAGCCGGGAAGTGTCGTGAACAGCCTCCCTGGCCGGAATCCCGAGAAGAAAGGCATCCTCAGAAGTTTAAGCTTCCAATTCACACCTTTCACCGGGACTAAACGTCGACGCGCTGCTGCAGAGGCTTCCAAATCAGGGCACACTTATGACAGTACCCCCGAAGTTGAAGGTTCAATCGCCATTGGGCCGGTTATGGGTGTCCAGTGTCAAGGCCTACTGATGAAGAAATGTAAAAACAAGAGCCGGATCAAATGGAATCGGCGGTTTTTCATCCTTAAGGAATGCTTTTTGCTTTATTACGCTGCCAAACAGAAGAAAAAGTACGATAAATCAAAGAAAATCGACATGCACCCAAAAGTTTGTTTCCTCCTTTTAAGTTTATGCTAATCCAAAAACCCTCAGGGCATCGTCCCGCTTATCGGATGCTCGATCGTGCCAGGTGGCGACATTGGCAAAGGCAAGAAGTACTGCCTGCTCATAACGCATCCCCAATTCGACAACGCTGTCATCGTGGCCGCGGCTGATGCGCGAACGCAAGAAAAATGGTTGAAAGCGCTCCGCGATGCTACCAAAATGTAAGCTAGCTTTCGGTTTAGACTGACATTTCCCAATTTAGAAACCAATTATGCTATTTTTAGATCATTCTCCAATACTGTCGTAGGAGAATCACTGATCAGAGAACTCGAAAGCAAGGGCCAGCTGCTGAATGAAGAGAAGCGTGGCTACGAGGAACAGCTTCGACTTGAAGGCGAGGCACGGAAGAAGGAGATCGAAAGAAGCTTGGCATTGGAAAGGACGAAAGAGGAGTTGGAAAAGGAGCGGGAGAAGTTGGTCAAGTTGACCAAGAAGCTCAAAGATGACCTCCACAATGTGAAAAAGTGAGCCAAAACTTTGAAATAGCATCGATAAATGTCAATTTTCAGCGATTTGAAACTGACTAACGAATCGAAAAAGACCCTAGAGCAGGAAAAGGTCTCGCTAATGACGAAAACGCAGAGCTTAGTCAGCAATTTGGAGGTAAGAGACCGCATTTTAGTCGTCAATAATGAAAATTTTGCAGTCCCTGAACATGGAAAAGTCCAAAATCGAAGAACACATGTCACAAATTATCCGTGAAAGAGAAAAGTTCCTGCTTGAAAACCAGAATCTCAGTTCTACGACGTGCCAATTGAAGAACAGACTAATGGAAATCGAGTCCAAAACGACATGCCTCGCAACAGAGAAGGAAAAAGTCGAGAATCTCCTCCGGTTGAATGAGAAAAAGACTGTCGATCTCGAATCAGAGCGTCAATATTACAACCGTCAAACGCGGGATCTTCTGACTTCGCTAAAGGAAATCAGTCAACAGAAGGAAATGACAGAAGCCGAGCTACGCGATGCAGTTATGGCCCGTCTAGGCGCGGAGAAGCAGCTCCAAGCCGCTGAGAAGGCATTGGAGCATCTGGAGAACGCTTTGAGATTGACGGGAGCGCAGATGACTGAATTGCAGGAGCACATTATGCCTGATGTGCATAAGCTTAGGGGTGAGGACGCATTTATCATGGATGTTTGCCATAAAAGGGGTCATTTTCAGAATTCTTTGAACAATGTGCCGAAGAAGCACGCATGGAAGCCGAAAAGTGCAGCATTATGAAGACAGCCGTCTATGCGCGACGCTCATTCCGACGAAACAAGGCCCGAAAGTCCTTCCGACGCCATACATCGATGAAAACGAACGCGAAACCGTCGTATCTGATGACCAGCAGCGACGTTGAGAATAATAATGAAACGATTGAATTGTAATGCTATCACAAGGGGCTTCTAGAATGGATAAGGACCGCACCACAATATTGAAAACGTCAAAATGAATAATAAATATATATCCATGGTATTCATTCAACCAAATCGCTTCTACGGAACTCAAATTTTACAAAAACTGCATTTATATCACCAAATAATTCACAGATAAGTTAACCAAGCAATCTAACGTTCATCGGGCTTATGCTTCAAGAGGCTCTGCGCCAGTTTGAGCTGGTTGCCGAGTTTGGCCAGCTGCTCTTCATCGGTTTCGTTGGCAAGCTTCTTCTCGATGTCGATGACGTTCTGCTTCACCTGAAATGTACGTAATTATTACCAATGGCATTGCTTGAGTTATGACAAACCTGGGATTGCAATTCGGCAGCAAGAGTGTCAGCCTTTTCATGATAATCATCGCGGGAGAGAAAATCGTCGATTTTCGCCTAAAAAATAAACAAAACTTTGGAAAACAAAGTCAAATTCTACTTACGGAGACAGCGTCATCGCCGGTCTGCACAGCAGCCATCATGAAGAAGCGGAATCTGGAGGAAAGGCAGGAAGGAAATGGCTACGAAGAAGAAAAACAAAATGGAGGCGAGCGACAAAAGTTGAACGGAAAAGTTGACTGGCTAGCGGCCACAGTCGTGGTGGGACTTGTTTTGAGGCTGAAAAGTGTAAAATGTAAAGACACCAACAGGCCATGCAAAGTCGTATCTTTTGACTGCTTGGAGGAGCAATTAAAAAGTTAAAAACTACTGCATTAATAAGACTTTATGAAATTGCCGTTCTTCTCTTTGAAGGGCATACATATAGCTATCAAACAGAAAAAGCACCTTTGCACCTGAAACCTTCTCGCCTTTGCGACGGTTTATTCTCGTTGTTTCAGATTTTCGTGTAACGTCAAAATTATCAGCACTTGTCTTGGGCCCCCTGCCTTCCGTTGCCTGATTTGCCATCGATTTTGACCAGGCGAAGTAAAAAAAGTTGACAAGGGAACCATCAGAGCTTAAGGTGGTCGATTCGGACAAGCTATACGGCATTCGATAGGGCTTTGATAGGACATTTAAAAACTGTAGAGTTTAGCTGCAGAACAGTTAAGCTCTACAGTACAGTATTTACGCTTTCCGTAAACTTTCACATATTTTGTGTGCACACCACGCTGTTCCTTAAATTATTTGATTTGATTTATTTACGTTGCTGTATGACCTTAATGTATACATAGCACATGATCTACATTTGATAAGGAAAAGTAACATATACACAATATGAGAAAGTTATATATTAATGGTGAGAGAGGCGAGAAACGGATTCGAAAATGAAACAATTTAATTCAAGCGTAAGTTTTCTTTGGTCAAAGAGAGGTTCGATTTAAATCGTTAATACAATGGGAGTAGTGGAAAAAAGAAACGTAATTTTGAAAAGGTGGTAGAGCAATGTTTTTTAACATTAACAAAGAACTTATATCACTCCATCTAACAAACTTGTATCATCAATTGCGTAAAAAAAGAAAGCCGCATTAGTGAAAGCGATAAATTTAAGATACTTTGATCCAAGCTGGAAGTAAATCATTAACATGCAGATAATGAATGACACAATTATATGGGTTATCATGTTATAACAAAATTTTTCCACACTGTTATATGACACAACACACCATCCACGGTGGTCACGATGAACATGGTGACTGCCGTGATTGAGAAATTGGATATCCAATGATTCCTTTACTAATGATTGTATGTTTTGATTATTGTGAAACAAAAACCTAAAAAAATTAATAGTTTCAAAACATTCATAAAATAATTAACGAAACTTACTTATCATCATCATGTTGTGGAAAGTTTACCAAAAATTGTACAAAATCCTCATAATCTTTAGTAACTAATTTTATTTTTGCAACTACACGAACTTTTTTGACATTAGGACCAACTAATTGTTTAACTTGATCCCAGGTGACTTTACCATGTAAAACAAGTCGACTATATGTACCACGAATAAAAGGAATCACATTTTCGTAACCTTTAGTAGTGTGGCAAAATAAAATCAGCGTATTATTTACGTAAATGTCTCTTTTTCGATCCGTAATTTCATCAACATACAAAACCGAACGCCAAGTTGGATTTATGTTACAATATCCGTCGAACACATATCGTAAGTATTTGATTTTCAGTATATACGACAGTATTCGAATAAAAAAGATATACTTTGACGCTCGACAGTAAATATCTTCCATGTCGGTAATAAAAAGTTCATCATACAATTCTGGATGTCTACCACAGAAAGTTTTGAAATCTGGACATACTCTACTTAACTTGTTCACATCATCATCGCAAGCAAGAGTAACTAATCGTTTTTTAAAATCATACGGTAGCTCTGCGACAGGAATTTTATGCTTCTTATAGCTATCAACAATCATGTCGTAATTAATGAAGAAATACTAGACACAGAAGGAAACAAAGTATGCAGTTTTCAGCAAGCTGAGCGACCTGTTTGCCGAACTCGTGTAACATTGACCTTTAATGTGTGCTTTTGCCGAATCAGTCGATAGAACCGCTACACCGTCGTAGATATAACTATACAAGAGTGCGTTCCTTCGCGCACTCTAGGCAGTTCACGGCCGAAACAAACCACTGCCATGGCTGAAGATGGTAGACATGCAGAGCATTGCTCTACTCTCTCGCCTTTGCAAAACTGGATTTGGGTAGTGGTTCAGCGATATTCATAAAAATTGAACGCACAACTGCATGCGCGCGTGCTCAAAATCTTATCACTGGTTTCTGTATGCTTACCGCTTCTGTATGTTTGTTAACATACCGAAATGCGCTATACTTCTGCTCCATGTGGAATGCACGAAATGCTAGTGTTATATTGTAACTTCATTTGGAGCGTCTTATCATACTGTAATCTGATGTACTATAATACTTATTTTGAACTTGAATGCAAAACTGTTGTAGTTGAACAAAGCTAGAAGAGCATATACTCGCGCAACGTAAAGCGTGTTTTTTATTGATCCGCAATCGCTTTTAAAGCTCACCACCGTTGGATGAGTGCACCAAACAGACGACCAAGCTTTTGCTCTATCTAACTATTCATTTTCTTCGCTTAGTTATCTTTTTTCAATTTTACTTTTACGATATTATTAAGGTTTACCATGGCAAGTGATGAACAAACGGTTGATAAAATTCCAAGTTTACAGCTACCGTGTGATTTTGAGGAGCACTAGATCAGTCTCGCCTCCGCTAACGACATGAACAACTCAAGTGCTGTATGTTGTGACATGAATATACTATGTAGTAAAAATCCTGAAAATTACGATGAGGTTTTCATTACGGACAGTGAAGATGTTTATAACAACGCCTCAAAAGATATATTCTTCATTCAAATATTGTCGTCTATACTAAAAATCAAGGTATTAAGATACTTGTTTGATGGATTTTACAACATAAATCCAACTTGGCGTTCTGTGTTGCATCTTGATACAATCACAGAACGAAAAAGGCGCTTTTATGTAGACGGTACTTTGATTTTACATTGCCGAACAACTGAAGGCTATGAAAATGTGATTCCTTTTATCCACGGACCGTACAGCCGCGTTATTTTACATGGAAAGATAACTTGGAGTCAGGTTAAACGCTTGATAGGTCCAGATGTAAGGCAAATCCGCATTGCCGCCGACTTTGAAATCGTTCCAGAAGATTATGACGACTTCGTCAAATTCATGTCTCGACAATTACGCAATACGGAAGACAGGTAGGTGAACAATGGAACGTTTTCGAAATATTATTATTAACTTTTAGGTTTTTATATCAAAACAGTGATAGTTTAGACCCTGTTTTAACGGATTTGTTGTTTAATGAACTTCTTAATCACGAATCACACCGTTATTTTCACAACAGTCGTGGTTTTCATGTTATCTCTTTACGCGGAATTCATGAATTATTTTGTTTTTTGATATGTTGTATTACTTTTCTTTTTATCTCTTTGTTATTAGCAGCATACTTGAATTATAATATTACATTTATTCAAATTGTTATATTAGTTTGTAGTGTGATTATGATTCATGCAATTGATGATAAGAAAAACCCATTAGACACATTTATGTTATTGTAAATTATTAATGTGTTTATTTTATAGAACTTTATATTGTATGAGGTTTCACTGCATTCAAATTTAACAGTAAATATGAAATACCGTACATGTTCATTAAATCAAATCTTATAATGTGTTTTTTAAACTGGGCACCCCCAAACGGCGTTGGCGCCACGCAGCTTTTCTCAACTGCTTCCATCCAAACCAGAACCAATTCATAATAATGGGCGTTGTGGTGGAATCATTGCTCAATCGACTGCGATCACCGTTTAATGTGCACCTATTAGACGGGGCAAATGGAAGGAGCGGGAAAAAAGTAGCAAAGGAAATGCATTGCAAGTGTTTTTGTTCGTCCCTATGGGCAAAAAAGAGAGAGAAAGTCGAAAGAGCAGGAACTTGAGGAAGGGCAGCCCACGGCGATCGAAAGGGCAATGTTGTCCGATTCCAATGCCGGTTGTTCGTTGCTGCTGTTCCGTCGATTTTCGACGTTTCCCGCTCGCTCGTGGTAGCTGCACCGGCTGGGATTGAATAGCTGATCGCTCGTGGCCGTGGCAGCAACGCGGTTTGTGACGAAACTTGAACGGGTTTGGCACGCTGAATCATAAGAAACTGCAGGATGTCGAAGTTCAACGCAAAATTTTAAAATATCGAATGAAATCGTGCTTCTGTTTCACGTTAAATCTATTTTTAAACCATTTTTGCTCCCTACTCTACTTGTCAATCCACTCTAACCCGTTCAAATCACCACAAATCAATCATTATCACAATCAATAACCGCGCGAAAGCTCTATTTTTACACATCTTCCCGTCACCCATCTGTATTCATGCGTCTTTTGATGCAATCACGCTCTTTTTAAACAAAGACGCAATTCAAAGACGTCATTTTCGACCTCCCTCGCCTCATAATTTGCAACTGTTCCGCCATGTTTCATACATTTTTGCGTGAAAGCCACTTCCGTCATGTCATTCACGTTCAAGACCTATTTTCAAGCCGTTCAAAACATTCAAACTGCCTTTATACTCCTTTTTCTTACATTTCAACCACAGAAACCCATAAATTTAAATTTCAGAAACCTCGTGCCTCCATCCCTGCGATGTGGATGCTCTGGTGCTTCAATCGACCTCGCAACAGCCCGTGACTCAATTCAACATTGTCTGTTTGTCCATCGAATTAGCACTTTCATCGAATCTCTGACACTCTAGGAAGCTCTCAAACCATCAAACAACATACGTATCTGTTTTACATTTCTTTTCCGTCCATTGGGTTTGCAGGCAGCTTTGTCTGCTCTGTTCGTTTTACATTCTCAAAAACTATTTACATTCTGAGTATTTAATTTATTGGCGCAAATCTTGTACATCATATCTGGCACTGACATCATGTATCTTCGCGGTTTGATTATTTTGTGTTTACATTTGGCTACGATTTGCGGGATTTATATCGATAATGACGATGGTACGACGCGGGAGATTAAGATGAGCGTGTGAGTTGGCATTTTAAAAATGTAAATCGGAACTCAAATATATAAATTTTCAGAAGGGATAAAAACAAAATAGCAAAACAGATGCTAACAGCATGGGGCATTCGACGACCCGGCTCAAGGGGAGTCGATCCTGACTCTTATTTGTCTTTGTTCATGGCATCGGCTTATAAATTTCATACTGATGATCTGGAGGATGAAATTCGGTTTAATCCGTCTTACAGGTTTGAATCAATGCGGTTTTTGACAGCTTTAATATTCCTAAAAGGGTGTTTCAGCGACCTCGACAGTAAAACGACATATTTTGGCTACGATCGGAAGCTCCGAGGCGTCCTTGACCATGACTTTGATGTCATCGTAGCCTTTGAGCCTAAGCATATTGTCACAGATACACCGTTGACGGATGCTTTGGGATCGAATTTAGCTGAAATCGATTTTAGCAATGAGGATACCGATTATCCGTATGAGCTTGTGCATGCTGGGCTTTATTTCGCTGTTGATTCTGATGCTGATTTTAGCGTTAAAAACGTTCAGTTGTATTACACTGTCGCTGATGAGATAATCAAAATGCCATCAGGAGTGTCATTTCCTATTAATGATACAAATTTCGTGGCATTTAATGTATCGAAAATTGTTGAAGGATGGATGCGGCATCCGGAAATGTCTCGACGGCTGTACGTTCGGATTACTGATAACAAAGGTATGTCTATTTTGCCTGTTTTTCTTACTAAGAATGGGTTTTTAGGCAAATCACGCCCTCTCGATGGCCTCCTATCCCATCTCCACGCCTTCGGAGTCGGTTTTTTCATCGAAGGCGACGAATATTACAAAAATCGTCATCCCCGTGATGCCGGATTCCTCGAAGATGATGACGCTAACGAAATCGATGACGGCACATCCTCCACCCCAATCCCCGATGGCCCAATTGACGTGATCGCCCCGCCTAGGACAGATACCTGCCGCAAAAGGGCACTTTTTATCGACTTCAGTGACCTCGGTTGGACGGACTTCATCGTTGCCCCGCATGGCTACCGAGCCAACTACTGTGCCGGCGGGTGTCCATTCCCGCTCGACGGCATCTACCACCCGACGAATCACGCCCTATTCCAGACCCTCGTCCATCTTCTGCATAAAAACGTCACCGGCGAAGCCCTCTGTGCTCCGACGATGATGGACAAGTCCATGAGCCTTCTATTTCTGGACAAAAACCAAGTGCGAATCAAGAAATACGCAGATATGTCGGTCACCGAGTGCGGCTGTCAATAAACTAATGTAAATTTTAAAGATATTATTATAATTAAAATTGTTAAAGTTTGAACACAAATAAAATCTGATAGGATTAATCGACTTTCCGTTCATCGAGGGTCAGTTGCCGCTTCCAGTTAGGATTAACGACCAAAATACCGATGAGGACGGCATAGATAATTATCGAGATCACGCCAAAGTTATGCAAGTAGTCCAGATGGCTGGAGCAGTTTAGGGCGATTTCGCAATCTCCTCTGAAAGAACCTCATAAAATGTTGATTTTGAGTGTCGAAATGCCACTTACACACTGTAGGTCATATTTCGTGATACTACCTGAATCACACTCAACGCAAATATCAGCAATCCAAATCCAGCGTGCCATGGTTTAACACTTTGTTGCACCTTTGGCGAAGTCCGTGGAAATACGAACATGATGAAAGCGCCAAACATTTGGATGACGTAAACGGCAAGCAGGGCGATTTCCAACCAAGAGTAGAATGATGTGAACTGTTTTTGTTTGAGGACGTCGTTTCGGTGAACCATAATGGCAAAAGAAAAGCCACCGACGGTGATTACGGCGAGATGAAAGGCACTGTGGACGATTTTTGTGAAGAATTTGATTTCATGGCGATGGATTCGGTAGGTTACGATTGCTGTAAACCAAAATATGTTTAAATTATTGTTTTCGGAACTTTTAAAATGTCAATTTTGGTAATTTTAAAATACAAAGATTAAACATTTGCAAACGAGACTACACTCCAAATGCGTGTACCCTCTATTCAGATGGCTCTGAAAGTTGTAGTCTGATCCCGTCCAAACATAGAAATAGAAGAACTAGACAATCAATGTGCGCATTAGTCCCCGTCAGGGTCGTTTTTTGGTATCTATTGTATCGTTGACCGCTAAAGATGGGCCGATATTTTGTTTTTACCCGCAATGTGTTGACTATGGCTCGTTTATTGATTTTACTGTGCGGAATCCTTCCAATTTGGCGCCGTATAGACCAAAAATTTATGTTTTGATAGAAATATTTGACTTACCTTCTCCTTGTAAAAACACAAAAGCGACAGTGCTAAAAAATAAGTGATAGTTGAGAAGTCCGTCGACAGGCGCCAACTCCGGATCTGTTTCGTTGAATGCCCTAGTCTTCCATTGAAATCCACCATTTGCCGTGCCGAATACGAATCCTATAAACCATTTTTGTTTTTCCTTGTCATTTCTTCTTGGAAAATCGTGCTTACCGTTAAGTACAACCATAATAGCACCCACGCCGTGCGCGAGTAAAGCCATAAAATCGAAATACTTCATGCTCGCTTTGTATTTTTTGTAATCCGCCGCCGTTGTATCCACTACCGGCGGCACATGGTCCAAGCCGTCCCATGCACTGATTCGTGGCGTATGCATTTTTAGTTTAATCAAGTTTGAATGGCGCTAAAACTGTATTTACGCGTTTTTCGGGTTAATTAACGAGTTCGCGAAACTTAACGGTAAACAAAAACACAAACACGCTTCATTATCAGTGTTTTATACATCTTGATGGTAAAGTAATCATCTTTCCAAGTATGGCGAGTACTCGAAAGTCCAATCAAGTGTTAATCAATACAAAAAATGGCGCTAATTGTTGTGCACAACAAAGAAACCGCATAAAAACTGTCAAAAGCCGCTCATGCTCAAACTTATCAACCAGCCCCAAGGCTGATAGCATGTCCCCAGCAGGACTCTGAACTACATCCGGAAGAAACACTGAAGAAGCTCGGGGTGCAATCGCTGTCATTTGGGAAATTCCTTTGAGAAAGGCGTGGTGCTTGTTGGACGTTTATTGCCGAATCGGAGGGACTCGCCTTTTGGCTTGTATTTGCGTGAGACGCCAATTGATTGTACTCGCTTTTCGACGTGGTTAAACATTGAACATTCTTGAAATTTTGATCAGAAATGAGTGACATTGGTGATTCATTGATATTATATGTATCTCTTCAGGGTGAAAGTGAATGGGCAAGCAGCATGCGACGTCACAGCTCGAAGTCATCAATGCGCAAATCGGATGGGAGTGTGATCGACAGTTCGGAGGATGATGAATTTACAGCGGTTTCGGGTGGAGGGATATCGAGAAGTTCGACGACATCGTCATTTGGGAACTTCTTGATGGGATATGAAGATTTGGAGGGCAGTGCAAAAGCGGCGGTATTGGCAGCGGCGCCGTTTTACTTGGGGGCTGTGGCAGGGTCTATTAAGGCTGAGATTACGGTAAAAGTTGGCGAGTGAGTTTTAATAGGCATAAAATGTTAAAAAACGATAAAAGTAAAAAAAAAATCATTAAAAAAGTTTGTTAGAAATAACCGCCAGCCTCAACTTCAGGAACGCCATCCCGCAACTTTACAATTCGGACCCCTACCTATGCTTGTCGCGGACCGAAATACTCCTCCGGCGACTCGTGCCTTATCAGCCGTACATGGTCTCCTGGTGGACGACGCCTATAATCACCACTTCCCCTACCGATGGCGCTGGTCAGTTCCTCGGTAAACGTGTCTTTCGAATACTACCAGTCAAAAGTTTGCGGTCGCCGCACGTTAACGACCAAATAGCGATAAATACCTTCAAAAAGCCGCGAAGAACACTAGCCGAGTTGATTGGCAACCTGCCCGGCGGTCGTATCGACACGCTCACAGCCTTTGAATTACTCGGTGTTAACAATTATCAGGAAAAGAGTGTGATAGCACGCGTAGAGGTATGTTCATTGTAATTACTGTAGTTGTAAGCGGGCGATTATTTTGATCTAAAAATGGGCTCTGAAGTGTCGAACTGATAAGATTGTTGACTTTTACGTGGGCGGAGGCATTCAAAAAGTGATTCAGGGAAAGTAACGGATATTCATGCCTTAAAAATTTGTTGAATCTATAATGTGAGTCATGGTAATGAACTTTCAGGCACCGGTTGAGGCGATTCCAATCGCTAGGGAAGTTAAGCTTGCTAGAATTGACAGCAATGTGGATGGTACGAGTATCGATGACGAAGATATCAACGCATTACTCAAAAAGCATTTCAAAACACCGAAATTGCTAACAGCTGGCGGTTTGCTTCGATTAGCACCTGAAAAAGCGCCAGAGGTCTTCTTTGAAGTCACATTTACTCTAAAATCAGATGCAGAACCCTTGCCTGACATCACTCATCAAGCTTGTCTCACCGATCCGTCGACTTCATTTTATCAATTGCCACCTATTCGGAGGCACTGTCCCCGAAAAAGGGTCAATAGAGATGAACAATTCGTTCCACAGAATCTGCGAGATCTTAGTACTCGTATTTTTCGATTGTTAAAGCCACAGTTTGAAACCAAAGAAAATGTTGAAAACACATTCATGTCAATGCCGGTGGTATCAGTTTTGGCGGCATCACCGGGTTCCGGTGGCAACCTTGCCCTAGAACTGCTTGCTGAAGCGCTCGCCGTTGAAGTTGTAAAGATTGATTGTCTAAATTACTGGAATATCGAAGGCAAAAACCGTGAAAACGAAATTAAAGCTGATTTGGAGTCAGCTTTAGCGATGGCACCGGCGGTGTTCGTTGTTGAAAATGTAACCGCTTTAAAAGATGCGCCAGGAAGTAGTTTGGATTCTGGTTAGTTTTTAGTTTTACGAAGCGTGTGTGGCTTTGGTTAACATTTTATGATTGTTTTCTTTAAAGTTTCAAAATTTGTCATATATTTTCAATTTTAAACCGTTTTACAGGCAACAAAACCCTTGACAAACTCTGCAAGTCGGTATCAAAACTGTCAGCCGAGTCAAACTTGGCCGTAACATTCACATGTGAAAAGACAGATCTCGCTGAACTTCCGCAAGCGCTTGCCCAACTTGTTCATTTTGAATTTGTCTTGCCTGATTTGGACGCAGATGAACGGACAAAGTATTACGAGTTTTTGAAGAAACACCAGAATTTGTCTGAAGAAGTTACGATTGACAAATTTTTGGCACTTACTCGGGTTGGTGTATACTCTTTATTGGAAATAGTGGTTTTACAATTGTATTCAGGGCTTTGTGCTGGCAGAACTCGACCAAGTTACTCTCGACTGCCGACGGCAACAAGTAATTTTAAAATCTGATTTGATTCAGCTTCAATTTCTGGAAAAAGCCGTCGAAAAAAGGAACAAATCCTTCTCTGATGCCATCGGCGCCCCGAAGATTCCCAACGTCAAGTGGGATGATGTCGGCGGTTTGGAGGACGTCAAAAAAGCCATTGCGGAATCGTTGAAACTGAATCTGAAGCCGAGTGCATCCAAAGGGTTGAAGCGCAGTGGAATTGTGTTGTATGGTCCGCCTGGTTGTGGCAAAACTCTGTTGGCTAAAGCAGTGGCCAATCAATTTGGAGTTACCTTTTTGTCGGTCAAAGGACCGGAGTTGTTGAACCAATATGTTGGGCAGAGTGAACAGAACTTGAGGATCAGTGGGTTTGACGAAGTTTGATTTCAGTGATAAGTTGTATTGTTTCAGTCTTTGAAAAAGCCCGCCTAGCATCCCCATCAATAGTCTTCTTTGACGAAATGGATTCCCTCGCCCCGAATCGTGGGGCCGCAGACGATTCTGGTGGCGTCATGGATCGAATGGTGTCGCAACTCCTGGCTGAGCTGGACACACTTCATTCAACTAAAAATTGTGACGTTTTTATCATGGCGGCGACGAATCGGCCAGATTTGCTGGATCCAGCTTTGCTCATTCCAGGCCGATTTGATAAAGCCATCCATGTCAGACCGGCAACGGATATCGAATCGAAGTTGAGAATTCTGAGGCCACTTTCTGAGAAAGTAACTTTGGATGATGGGATTACAGTGGAAGATATTGTGAGTCACCTTATTTCCAGAAAATGAGGTAAAGGAGCCAATTTACAGGCCAAAATGTGCCCCGAGCTCATGTCCGGCGCTGATCTCAGTTCCCTGATGCAGAAATCCGCCATGGCAGCACTACGCGAAGTCATTCTTAACATCGAAGCCGACCCTGAGGCATCCAAAAACATTGATCTCAACGAAATACAAGTCAAAATAGGATCCAAACATGTCCATACAGCGCTACAGGACTTTGCCGGATCTCTTTCAAAAACCGATTTGGACCATTACGCGAATCTCGAGAACCAACTTTAACATAGCATTTTTGTATCATTATTTATTCTCACATCCATAAAATAGCCTTCAAATTTAACATTGTTTATTCGGCGGCAGACAGCTTAACAATAACCTCGCCGTCGAGTTCGGCCGGCTTGGCATCCTTGGCTTCGAAGACGGCCTTGGCATCAACGACGTCATCGGCGACAGATTTGTACATGACGACTAGCTTGTCGGCTTGGGGCTTTCCGGCCTGCAATACCACGATTAGCACTATAAAAAGAAAGGAATCAAAACGAATACCATACCTTACGGGTGATTTCGACCTCGACTTCAGCGCCAACATTCACGAATCCAAAGATGGGGTTGACGCCATAGTTGGAGTTGTTAGAGCTCTTGATCTTGAAGGCAAGTTTCAAAGCGCTCTGATTGATGAGCTTGTGCTTGGACTTGCCTCCGGCAGCCGAAATGGGGCACGTCGGTGGGACAACAGCGATGGCGTGGGTGGACATGACGACGAAAGGGGGTGTCTATGGGGCGATCGCGCCTATTTTGGGGGCTTTTATCGAGTTTCCCGTTGTCAGTGGGCAAAAGTTATGCTAATTTTTGAGTGTATTTTGAAAAACAGATTCCTTAAAAAATTTTAACCAGAATTTTGAAACATACGTGATACAAAAACATATTGGTCGGTTTAAAAGTTACGGGCGCCTTAAGCGGTGATTAAGTTTATTTAACTAATTTTTTAATCATTACGCACCGTAACACAAACTAAGCTCATGTGTTCAATTTCTGATGATTAACCTGTGAACAAAAATAGTAGGACTACGCAACCGAATCGAGCGGAAGTATTGGAACATCTCTAACCGTGTACCTGGGATAAACCTAATCCCTTGGTTCATGTCATTCATTTACGCAGTTACACAATGTTGGAACATCGCATCCCTGGTGTGTTCTGCACCTGATAATCTGGCTACAATCGACCTGTACTTCTACGTATATAAGACTCATACTTTTCATGTTTAATGTATTCGACATTTGTCTGCCATGCATCCCTGTCGATTGAGCTTTGTTCTTTTGGCTACGGTCATTATTGGATCGAATGCGTATCTGCGATTCGAAGAAACTGGGCAGAATGCCGCATTAGCTAAGAAGATTGCATTCGTCAATGAGACATTGCACAAAGCGTTGGAAAAGCAGTTTTTAGCTAAAACGGTGAAGGCTGTTGCTTCCAGTAAGTTAATTTTATGTAAAAATGTTGCTTATTCAATCGATTTCAGTGGATTCAACAGTTCGCAAACTGATTACGACCATCTACAGTTTACCATCCGCGGCATTCACGTGCATTCAGTCCAATATGAGCAGCATGTCGGCTTCATCGGTTGCGAGATTGACGCTATCAACGCTGACAGAAACTATCGCTAAAGCTTGCCCGAAATACAAAACAGAGCTTTACGCAGTCGAAAATGCGACAATCGCTATCAAAACGCGGCTGGACAATTACACTCCTGAAGTCATTGCAAATCTTCCACCAGGCATTTATAATCTTTTAACCACCGCAGGCAATCTCAGTTTGATTATGCTCAACGATGCTGACCTTGGAAATAGCCTGACTTTCCAAGAAGCTGTCATCGATGAGATGGTAACCCAAATCAACGGCTTAAACGATACTGACAGAAAGGCTTTTGCCAAGATTATCCCATGGACGGCACCTTTCATTACCCCGAATGGAAAGTACTCAGACTCGTTACGCGATACATTGAATGCGATCAATACAGGATTGCGAAAATCGTTTAACATCAGCGAGTTGGCTCCAGCTTTGACAACGCTGACGTTGGGTGCCGCGACGAAGTTACCTGCGGCTTTAAGATGGGCGTATAACACAATTGATGCCTTACCAGTGAGCAACACCGTATCTAGTGATTCAACCATTGCAATTGTCGCTAATCTGATTGCCGAAGTCGGAAATATGTACGGTGGACCCGCAGTTCGTTCTTATGATGTGACTAAAACCATGCAGCTGTTGCTTGGCGGTCGATTCCAGTTTACTGATTATGTATATACGTACAACGCTGCTAATTATTACTATTATTAGTTGTTTCATATAAACGAAATGAAAAATAATGATGTTAGTCGGGTTTACTTTTTTTTCAATATTTTACAAATGGGTGTTTTAAATATATCAAAAAATGAATCGTTCTCGATTAAACAATAAAAGTAGGTGAATCACTTATTAGTAAATCGACAAGACGGTTGCAGCAATAGTGATAGAGAAGCCTTTGCAAAGCTGGTTTAATGGACGGTGCCTTTTATCACGCCAGATGGGAAATACTCACAATTGTCAGACTTGTTACGAGACATGTAGAACGCAACAAATACCTGATTGCAACAGTCATTCGACATCAGCAAATTGACTCCAGATTTGACAAGGCTATTGGGCGTTGACTCAAAACTATCAGCAATAATAAGATGGGTGTATAACAAGATATTATGATTACTATTATCGCTAGTTTTGCAAATAAACCTACCATTTCAATTTTTTTTAACCAATATCGCTGCATGATACGTGTGATTTTGTAACTCGGTTTACGTGCATTCCAGATTGGATTACCTGCTTCAACAGCCTAATCTTACTTTGTTTCATTTTTTACCCAATTATTCAGGAATTAAAGTAAGGTTTACTGTGTGTAATGCTCATTTCATAATCTAGCTACAAATATACGCACACAAGTTACGTATATATGCACTTCGTTTTCCCTTGTTGGTGCATTTAATCGGCAGTCGATTATGAATTTTTATCAACTGACTGTTGTTGTGTTAGCGACATTTTTCACTCGATGCAATGGTTATATTGATGTTGAAATTACTGAACAAGAAGATGCCGCGTTAGCCGCAAAAGTGGCACTTGTTAATCAAGTTGCACAACATTTTGGAAAAACCATTTCTGGTCAAATCAGTGCAAGCTGTCGCTTCTAGTAAGTTGAGTCATTAATATAACTGTCTTAATGTTACAGTTTTTAGTGGATCCTACTGTTCGTGATATGATCGCATCTGTTAACAACATATCAGACCCTGCGTTTAAATGTTTTTGGGACGCTACAAGTCGCCCAATTCATCTCAAAATTCAAAAAATTTTCGCTTCTTTTATTCAACAACATTTAATTAACAACTGCCAAAACTA
>KB455541.1:2112-34032 GCA_000341325.1 Panagrellus redivivus | reverse complement strand
ATGTTCACGCAACAATTTTACACAGCCGCTGACATTACCAATCAAATTTGCAACCTTTTCATAAAAGAACAACTGTTCGATGTTGTGTTTATCATCGATGGCGAAGAAGTGCCTGCGCATCAATCGGTTTTGTGCCAACGATGCCCTGTGTTCAAGTAAGTCGACCTACAGCCACAGTATGCCTCACTGAGCCCCTCTTTTCAGAGCAATGTTGAAAGAACAAAGTGAATTCGAAGTCCAAACTATCGTGTTGTCAGGAACACCGGTGGGTGCCTTCAAGCAGCTTCTAAAGTTCATCTACACCGGCTTCGTCGAGTTGGATACGGTCAACGTTGGCAGTGTATTCGATGTTTTGCAACTCGCAAGGGTCTATGGGGTGGCAAAATTGGAACAGCACTGTGTCGACCACCTAAAGGTTCGGAGTTCCACTTTCTAAACACTGTGTTTATGTTGGCCATTTTCAGTTTATTTGCAACATCGACAACGTCGTGGAAATACTCAACAGAGCCGTTGAAAAGTCACAAAAAGCCCTGATTGCTCATTGCATCGAATTCGCAAAGACACGGGCCCCAGAATTCGTCGGTCATAAAAGCTTCGGCGAGCTTTCCGTCGAAGCACTCCATCACTTGATCAATGATGCGTTAGTACCCTTGTCCGATGACGATATTCAGGAACTTTTTACAACGAAAACAGAAGTGGTGGAATTGAAAGACTGTTTTGAGCTGCTGAATCATAGATTTGATATTGTTTGAATAAAAAAAACGTGAAAGCTAACGATTGATTGACAAATTTCAATCGATCGAAAAATGTTTTGGGGCCGCGAAGCGCCTAACTTACAATTAGAAAAGGAAATAATAACTTTTGAAATTATCGACAATAAACATTTTGAAAAAAGAAATAAGTCGTAGGTGAAGTGGTGTTTGTGTAGGAGCATTAAGAACACGAAAATATTATTACCCTGCCAAAGATTGCATACAAGGTTTTTGTTGTCAGCAGAACGATGGGCCAAACCACAGGACGCAGTTTTCCCGCGGTCGAACTGGACTCGTATTTTTTTGTCTAAAATTGAAACCTTATATTAATTTATATTCTGTGCAATTTTAAAAAAGAACTAACATAGTAACAATGCGATGGTTTTGTAGGAGCATTAAAATAATGTTTAGATGAGTAGTATTGCAAACGTTGCATAATGAAGCTCACGTTGTTAGTGAAAAGAGCGCAACCCTCAGGACGCAGTTTTCCCAGTTCACTTTCGAGCCCCACCTTTGCTTTTCAAATTTCAATTGTCAGCTCCGTTTCAACTTCCTGCTTCCCGAATCAATTCCCTCCACCATCGCTTCACCATCATGCTTCGCAGACCCCTCCAAGTGATTCAAATCGGGGCGAAACGGGTTGCAGCACTTCCAGAATGCAAAGACGATGAAGATGACATCCGAAAACTGGTAAAGTCATACTTTTGGTTTTTTTCAATTCCAGTTGTGATTTGTGTTACTTTGCAGAAGGTCTTTCGCAATGAAGTGATTCTGTGGTTCGCTCAGCTCACAAAGCTGAACAAGCTCCCACTATTGGAGAAAACGGCGGAAGACGTTCAATACATGGATGAGGCGGAACTGCTTGAATATTGGGAGATGCTCGGCGCCGTCATCGAAGATCTCACCGAGGAAGAACTTCTTCTTGCAGGCACGGTCATCCCTGCTCCTGCCAGTCATCCGATTGTGCCTCCTGCTTCCATCGGCGCCGAATTGCCGAGACCGGATGTCCCGATGCCAAAGATTTCGCCGGTTCGACCCCCATCGCACGTGGTGAAGCCCATTGTGAGCGAGTTGCAGAGACAATCGATGGTCGATGCCAATCGAGGCGTGATACCTCCACCTTTTGAAAGGTCGCCTCCTCAAGATCGAGTCTTGCCTGGGGACATCGTGCAGCCGGCCAATGTTGCCGTTGAGTCGGAAGATGAAGATGAGCCGGAGGATGCCAATGAGCCGGCCGAGGCTGTCATGGAACAATATGACATTGACATGATGGATGAAGAAAATGCCCAGATGAACGCTACACCGACTCCGGGCTCCGAGGATGAAGAATATGCTGCAGATGAGGATGAATTGATGGACGATGGAGGTGGTGGGGTCACCTTGAGCGAGGGTGATGCCTCCATGGAAGACGACGATGAACCGCAACAACAGCTCATGGAACAAGTCGAAGAAGCTGCCCCCGCGCCTGTTGCCCCGAATGACCTCCAAGAAGCCGCCATCGAAGTCAATCAGCCTCAACAGCCACTGAACCCCGACCCGCCAGTGCCGCCAGAGCAACAACTCATGGAACAAGTCGAAGAAGCCGCCCTGGCGCCAGTCGCTCCGAACCTCCATGAAGCCGTCGAAGTCAATCAGCCTCAACAGGAACCGAACCCTGACCAACCCGTGCCGCATCCCGAACAGGCATACCTGGTGCCCATTGTTGACGCGGAAAACGACGAATTTGCCGACGATGATGACGACCCGGAAACCGAAGAAGAGTATGTTTAACTAACTTTACTTTGAGTCTTTCTGTTTTATGTAAATAATTATAAACCAATTAACTATTATTATATTGTATTTGTGTAATCTCAGGTACCTTTGTGAATAAACGTGTACTGCAAAGTTACTGTGCCTTTTTGATCGTTAACTTCGAAAATTTCAAAGTGTGAAAACTACGTTTCAGCATACCACACTGGCTCCAATTTACCACTAAATCTTTGATGATTCCCAGTTTATTGCCCTTTTAAAAACGCAATCAATTAACAAGGCAATGTTTAAAGAATTCTTTCAAAATAAGGTGGAAGTATTTAGCCCTTCGTTTTGTGTGTTCACGTGCATCCGAAGTGTGCGGCCCCAATCAACCACACCGACAGTATGCCGCATGTTGGTCATGTCCAACATTTGCATAAAGCCAGTATTGCGCCCACAGTGACCATTGCGCGGTCACATACATAGCCTGCTCCGAAAAATTTGTCCCGCGTTTTCTTCATTGCTTCTTTTATTTTTAACTTTATATCATTTCAGATTGCAAAATCAAGGTAAAGTCATGTCTGCCGACCCAAACCCCGAAGCCGTCGAAATTCTTGACAAAATTGGCGAACTTTATCTGAACGAGGATTACTCCGACGTCGTGTTCGTCGTTGACGGCGAAAATTTGCCCGCGCATCAAGCCATTTTGAGTCAGCGAAGCCCTGTTTTCAAGTTAGTTTGGCAACTAAATAAGCTGTTTTATGAAAAGTAACTTTCCAGGGCAATGTTTCCTCCGACAAGCGACTTCCAAAAGAAAGTCATAGAACTGCCGGGTACAACTGTGGAAACATTTGAGCTGTTTTTAAAGTTTGTTTACACCGGCACTATCGACGTAGAAAAAGACTTGGATATGGATTGCATTTGTACTGTTTTTGACGTTATGACGCTTGCAAAAACGTATGAATTTCCACGACTGGTTGAATGTTGTGTCAACCGTATAAAGGTTTGAATTTACATTTAAACGGCATCAAATTTTAAGTTAAAATTTATATGTACATTGCTTTTTCAGTACCTTTGCGCCACTGTAGACACCGTTGAACTGATAAACGAAGCAATTGAAGATTCACGAGAGGAACTGGTCGAAGTCATCGTCGAAAATGTTAGCGTCATCGATGTAGAATTTTTCGATAATGATGACTTTACAAAGCTCCATGTCAAAGCACTGCGTCGCGTTCTGGAAAAAACAACTTCGGCAGTGCCCGATAATTACGTTTTTTATGCTGTTGTTGAATGGATGGAAGATAACCCATTGGAATCGGAGCATTTCCCGGACCTGTTGGAGCTGATGAATTTGAAATCTATGGAAATCGATGAAATTATTGATACAATTCGACCGTTAAATCTGGTGGATGCCGACGTTCTGTTGGATTTTGTTTCTGAACACGCAAAGGCCAAAAAGGCCGATGGCAATGCTTTCGGTGGCAATTTTAACGTTGGTGTTTCAACTGGCAAACACCCAACCTACTCTAAAAATCCATACATTGCCACGATTGGGCACAATGCGAGGAACGCCGAAACATCTGATGGCAATGCTTTGATCTGTAATTCCATTTCGCATGTTCCTGAAGAAACTTCTAAAACTTTCGTAAGCCCAACGAAACACGTCATTATGGATCATGTCATAAGCAATGACAACCAATGCATTATGGTAGATCTAGAACAATTATTCACGATAAACACCTTGGAAATGAAATTGGCCGACGGCGATTGGAGCTACTGGATCGAAGTTTCTGAGGACAATGTCAATTGGACCCGCATCATCGACTACTCCAAGTACATCTGTCGCAGTGTTCAGCGGCTTTATTTCAAAGCACATAGTTTCCGCTACATCCGCATTCACGGCATTGCCCCCGTTGGTGGCATCTTTAAAATTACGCATTTCGGTACATATTACGATGAAAAACCACTCGAAGTTGATCCTGAAACGAACATTGTTATCCCGACCCACAACGTGGCTTCGGCCAAAAACAACGCTATTGTCATTCAGGGCCTTAACTGGGCTGATCAATATGCAAGGCTTCTCGGCCACACCTCCGATAACAATTTTACGTTCAATCATGTCGGCAAAGATCCCATCATTGTGCAATTGCCTCAACCGTACATTCTCGACAGCATGAAATTTAAGCTTAACGCCGTTTATTTGCACAATTACGACATCGAAGTCAGCACTGACAAGATTAACTGGACGCAGGTGTATAGCGGGAAATACGTGAAAGCTTGGCAATACGCCAAATTTGCTAAGCAACCGATCGTTTTTATTAAATTGATAGGGATACGCGTGATGCAGTCAAACGCGTTTTGTTGCAAACACTTTGAATGCTCCGCAGTTAGTGCGGCAAATTCTTGGTAAAATTATCAGAATCACTTGTTACATAACGTCCCATTTGAAACATTACGTTGATCCAGTATTCTATAACTTGTGATGTCGCATTTTTCTGTTGAGATAATGATTATCGTTTTTTACGTTGTTTGTGTTAAACAAAAAAGTATTTTACTAATTTTCTACTGTTAAGTAAGCAATTTCAACACATCTGTTTCTCTGTGTAAATATTACTGTTCTTGCTTGCATTTTGTGTATTTAAATATATCAAACAACTGACATTAAAGAAGACAATGCAATAGTTTACAAAACAGATTATCAAGTATATTCCATACACAAACGATACCGACAGCCTCAAAAGTATTAGAAGTAGCGCATTTTTGTAAGAATGCTGCTGCTTTGACACAGTAATGTGTGTTTTTGAGCGTCCGAAGTGTGACTAAACGACTTGTGCGGCCCCAATCAATCACAGCGACAGTATACCGCTCATTAGCAAACTCCAACACATCCAAAAAGCCAGTGTTGCGCACACAGTGACCATCGCGCGGTTGCGTTAGTGGCGCCGATATGTCATCGATTCTTCATTTTTAAGTTTATATCATTTCAGCTTGCAAAATTTGTCAAGTTTAAGTAATGTCTGCCGACCCAAACCCCGAAGCCGCCGAAATTCTCGACAAAGTTGGCGAACTTTATCTGAACGAGGATTACTCCGACGTCGTGTTCGTCGTTGAAGGCAAAAATGTGCCCGCGCATCAAGTCATTTTGAGTCAACGAAGCCCTGTTTTCAAGTTAGTTTGGCTCTCGAATTATGACTTTCCACAACAAGTAATTTTCCAGGGCAATGTTTCCTCCGAAAAGTGAATTGCAAAAGGAAGTCATAGAACTGCCGGAAACAAGTGCGTATTCATTCTGCTTGTTTTTGCGGTTTATCTACAAAGGCACTCCCTTTATCGAGAAAGAGTTGACTACGGTGTGTCTTTGTACTGTTTTTGAAATCATGACACTTGCAAAAACGTATGAATTGCCACGCCTGGTTGAATTTTGTGTCAACCGTTCCAAGGTTTGAATTTCAAATTTTATGGCATCAAGTTAAAAAGGTTCTCTTTTCAGCACGTATGCGCCACCGTTAATGCAGTGGAACTGATCAACGAAGCCGTTGATGACGATCACGAGGAACTGGTTGACATTATCCTCGATAACGTTAGTGTTCTTGGCGCCGAATTCTTCACCCACGAAGAGTTTTATAAGCTTCCTGTCAAAGCACTTTATCGTGCTCTGGAAAAACCGACATCGGAAGTTTCCGCTGATATCATCTTCCGTGCTTTTGTTAAATGGATGAGAGCCAATCCATCGGAATCGGAGCATTTTCCTGAATTGTTGAAGGGGATGGATTTGAAATCTATGCCAATCGGTGACATTGTGAACACCATTCGACCGTTGAATCTTGTCGATGCCAATGTTTTGTTGGATCTTGTTTGTGAACACGCGAAGGTCAAAACGGCTAATGGAAATCCAGAAACTGGCACTTCCGACGTTCATGTTACTGGCGAAACTTCTAATTACTTTGTAAGGCCAAAGAAAGACATCATTATGAAGCATGCCATTGGCAGTGGTAATGAAAGCATTACGATCGATTTGGAACGTATATTTACGATAAACTACATGGAAATGGAGCTGTCCGACGGCGACTGGAGCTACTGCATCGATGTTTCCCAGGATAATGTCAACTGGACCCGCATCATCGACTATTCGAAGTACCTCTGCCGCAGTCTTCAACGACTTTACTTCCAAAAGCAGGTTCTTCGGTACTTCCGCATTCGTGGTACCGCCCCCGCCGATGGCACCTTCGAAATAACCAATTTCCTTTCATATTACACTGAACTACCACTCGAAGTTGATCCTGAAACTGGCTGTGTCATTCCGGCCCATAACGTCGCTTTGACCGAAAACTACGCTATCGTCATTCAGGGTCGAAGTTGGCCCTGTCAAAATGCAATGCTTAACGGTAGCGATGACGTTAACAATTATACGTTCCACCATATCGGAAAAGATCCCATCATTGTGCAACTACCTCAACCGTACCTTCTAAGCAGCATGAACGTCAAGATTAACTCTGATTGTTTGTACGATTACAACATCGAAGTCAGCACTGACAAGATTAATTGGACGCAAGTGATTAACGAGAAATACATGGGTGGTTGGCGCCATGCCAAGATTGATAAGCAACCTGTCGTTTTTATTAAGTTGACCGGAACACTTGGGTATGATTGGAACGTGTTCACTTGCAACTACCTCGAATGCCCTGCAATCAACATCCGCTAATGAGGTTAGTTAATATAATTTGCATCATGTTCTAATATTCCATCACTTTTGTTGACTCATTTTTTGTCAAGATAATGACTGTCATTTTTCGTGTTGCTTGTTTTAAATAAAAAAGTATAATACTAATTTTCTGTGTGTAAAGGTTACTGTACTTGTCTGTCTTTTGGATTTTTGAATAAATCGATCAATTGAAACGCTTTGAAAGGATTACTGTAGTTTACAAAACTTATCACTCCGAGATTATCGTAAAAATAACAACGACCTCATTAAAAGTATTCGATATTTGCGCGTTTTTGTAAGAATGAGCTCTCAGTAATGCGCGGCCCAGCCGGCCCGCTCGCTGATTTCGTCGGCCTAGCCGGCCCCGGCTTGAGGCGGCCCGGCCTGTCGTCCACCCTTGGTTCTTGCACATTCAAAGTGAAGACCTAAACCTCCGTGTGTCCCCAATCAAGTAGAGCGACAGTATCCCGCCCAATTGTAAGGTTCTACTCGCGCGTAAACGCAGAAATGGAGATCGCAGTGACTATCGCAAAAGCGCATTTTTGCCCACTTGCATTATTGCTGTGCTTACCTGCTCCATTTGTTCCGCTTTTTCCTCTTCGCTATTTCCTTTTTTTAACTTTATATTGTTTCAGATTGCATAATTTGCACAACAACAGCCATGTCTCGCTTTCAAAACTCTGAAACTGCTGATATTCTCAAAAAAATTGGCGATCTTTATCTGAACGAGGAATATTCCGATGTTGTGTTCGTCGTTGAAGGCGAAAATATTCCCGCGCATCGAAACATCTTGGGCCAGCGATGCTCTATTTTCAAGTAAGTTTACCAATTGAATGACTTTTAGCAACAATAAACTTTCCAGGGCAATGTTTCAAACAAACAGCGAATTGCAAAAACAAGTTATTCAATTGCCGGGGACAATATTGTACGCGTTCAAGACCCTTTTGAAGTTTATCTACACCGGCGACGCTGCCGAGTTGTACACAATTACCTTAGACGATCTCTTTGATGTTTTGTCGGTTGCGAAAACCTATGAAATGCAGCAATTGGAAGAACTTTGCATGGCCCATCTTGAGGTATAAATTGAAAATTAGTGTCCTTTACCTTATTTAGCTCATTTTTAGTCCGATTGTGCCGTCGACAATGTACACTTCATAATCCAGGAAGGTATCGAAACCTCGCACGAAACACTACTTGAATTAGGCCTTGATTACGTTAGTGATAATTTCGCAAAATTCGTCGAACACAAAGCGTTTATTGACCTTTCTGCTGAAGGACTGCAACGCGTTTTGGAAAAGATGATCTCCGAAGTGTCTGATGATACCGTTCTTCGCGCCTTGGTCAAATGGATGAAGGCCAATACTTCGAATTCGGAGCATTTTCCAAAATTGCTGAAGCAAATGGATTTGAAAACGATCGGAATCAACGAAATTGTTGCTACTCTTCGACCGTTGAATCTTGTCGATGCCAACGTACTGCTGGATCTTGTTTGCCAACATGCAAAGAAGGACAATGATGACGATGTTGATGTCGGAACTTCTAGCACCTTTGTGAACCCGGAGAAAGACACCATTATGAAGCATGTCATTGGCAGTGGTAATAAAAGTATTACGATCGATTTCGAACGTACATTCACGATAAACTACATGGAAATGGAGCTGTCCGAAGGCGATTGGAGCTACTGGGTCGAAGTCTCCAAGGACAATGTCAACTGGACCTGCATCATCGACTACTCGAAGTACATCTGTCGCAGTCTTCAGCGGCTTTATTTCAAATCACACGTTTTCCGCTACATCCGCATTCATGGCACCGCCCCCGCAAATGGCACCTTCGAAATTTCGGGTTTCGATGCATATTTCCATGAAAAACCACTCGAAGTTGATCCTGAAACGAACATTGTTATCCCGACCCCCAACGTCGCTTCGATCCAAAATAATGCAATCATTATTCAAAATCTAACCGATAAAATGCCTAGGGAGCGCATTGACACGTCAGATGGTCCTAGATACCATTATCTCGACGAATCCACCGTTCTGCAACTGCCGCAGCCGTATCTCATTGACAGCATGAACATCATGCTTAACTCCGAGTGTATGTACGATTACAATATCGAAGTCAGCACTGACAAGATTAACTGGACTTGGGTTTTCGGTGAGCAAAATGTAACTTCTTGGCGCCATGTCCGATTCGATAAGCAACCTGTGGTTTTCATTAAACTAACGACTTCGTACATTGGAAGCCATCCTCTTCATTTTACTTGCCAAAACTTCGTTTGCCCTGCAATTGACGCTTGAAGTATTCACTTTTGGCTTTCTTATGCTTAAAGAGCCTACCACTTTCCAGTTTTCAATGGAGTAATTATTTTCGTTTTTGCTAATCTGTTTTCATTGTCTGTTGATTTTTTGGTTTGAATTTGAAAATAAAAAAGTTTATTGTATTCACTTGTTGCTATTGTTAGAAATCGTTTTATATTACATACAAAACCCAAGTTAAGTGAAATAACGGAGATTGAAGAAATGTTGCCATGATCGCAGCACCCACCGGGGAATATAATAAAGAAATTTAAAAATGGTGGGTCATTGGAGTCCTTCGTTATGTGTGTTTTGTGTATCTGAAGGGCGACTAATAAAGACTTGTGTGTCGCCAATCGATTAGAGCGACAGTATACCGAATACCGCCCAATGAGATGGCCTAAGTATAGCATGAAAGCGGGAGCGGAGATCGCAGTGACCATCGCGAAAGCGCACTGTTCGCACTTGCTTACCTGTTCCGAAGCAATTGTTCCGCGCTTTCTCCATTACTATTTCTTTTTTTAATGTGATTTTGTTTCAGATAGCATAATTTGATTAGTTCCGATCATGTCTGCCGATCCAAACCCCGAAATCGCCGACATTCTCGATAAAATTGGCAAACTTTTTCTAAACAATATATATTCTGATGTTGAGTTTGTCGTTGAAGGCGAGAGATTGCCCGCGCATCAAATCATTTTAAGTCAACGAAGCCCTGTTTTCGAGTTAGTTTGGTCATAAAATAATCATCTTTATAACAATCTGCTTTTCAGGGCAATGTTTCCGCCGAGCAACGAGTTGCAAAAGCAAGTTGTTGAATTGCCGGAGACACCATTGAAGACGTTCAAGCTTCTTTTAAAGTTTATCTACACCGGCACCGTCGAGTTTGGTACGGTCAACGTTGCATCTGTTTTCGATGTGGTCTCGATTGCGAATACGTACGAAATGCCACGACTTATCGAACGGTGTATCGACCATCTCAAGGTTTGTTTAACCAAACTTAATTACAGTTAAACTTACACAGCTCATTTTCAGTCCATCTGCGCCGTCGGCAATGTAGTTGACGTTCTCAACAAAGCCATTGAAAAGTTGCAACAAACACTTGTTGACCATTGTATCGATTATGTTTGTGCTCATTGTGCCGAGCTTATCGGCCATGAAAGCTTCAAGAAACTTCCTGTCAAAGCACTGCATAGCGTTTTGGAAAAACCGATCCCCGAAGTGTCTGATAATAGCGTTTTCCGTGCTTTTGTTGAATGGATGAAAGCCAACCCATCGGAATCTGCCCATTTCCCGGAATTGTTGAAACTGATGGATTTGAAAACTATTGGAATTGATGAAATTATTGGCACCATTCGACCGCTGAGTCTTGTCGATGCCAACGTACTGCTGGATCTTGCTTGTGAACACGCAAAGAAAGCAAAAATGCTTGATGGCCATGCTTTGACATCCGATTCTTTGACTACCGTTCCTATTGTTACTGGCGAACGCCCAGCCTTCTTTAAAACTGCAAAGACTACCATAAGTGGGGAGAAGTTGGTCAATTTGATGTCGGAACTTGCCATTGAACAAGAGAAGAACGCCCCTGTAGCTGTTATCCCAAGAGAAACTTCTTCAAGTTTCGTAAACCCAACTAAAGACGTCATTATGAAGCACGTCATTGGCATTGGCAACGAATGCATTACGATCGATATGGAACGTCCATTCTTGGCAAACACCTTGGAAATGAAATTGGCCGACGGTGACTGCAGCTACTGCATCCATGTTTCCCAGGACAATGTCAACTGGACCCGCATCATCGACTACTCGAAGTACATCTGTCGCAGTGTTCAGCGGCTTTATTTCAAAGAACATGTTATTCGCTACTTGCGCATTCATGGCACTGCTCCTATCGACGGCACTTTCGAAATTTCAAATTTTGTTACATATTACGATGCAAAACCACTCGAAGTTGATCCCGAAACTGGTTGTGTCATTCCCACGCACAACGTGGCTTTGGCCAAGAACAATGCCGTTGTCATTCAGGGTCAACATTGGCTGAGTCCAGACGCAATGATCAACGGTAACACATCGGATGGTTGTGCATACCATTATATCGGGGAAGATCCTATCATTGTCCAACTACCTCAGCCATACCTTCTCGACAGCATGATCTTGTTGCTTAACGCCGACATTGCCTACAGTTACAACATTGAAGTTAGCACTGACAAGAAAACTTGGAAGCGATTGTTTAGCGAGGAGTACGTGTCTAGTTGGCGATGTGCCAAATTTAAAAAACAACCTGTGGTTTTTATCAAAATAACTGGTACATACACCATGGCTTTTAATTTTGTTTGCAAACATCTCGAAACTCCCATAATTGACATTTTTTAAACTGTATAAAACTGGGACGATGTACCTCTTTGTTTACTGTTCTTGCGATGAGTTAATCAATCTTTAATTGTGTTAAATATAAGTCATTGGAAATTGCTCGAAACAAACGTCAAAAAAGTATCGCAAAAACGCCGAAAAGGTCATAACGCAGTTCACAGTTTTCAAAAATCGTCTCCGCGGGTAATGGTCATTCGACACACTGCGCCAAGAAAACCGACGGTCAACTCCTACCACGAAAACGCACGCACATTCCCATCCCTCAACACAGACAGTCGCGCCGTTGATCGTGACAGTTTGCGCTCATTTTAGGATCTTGTGGACCATTTCATCACCTTTTCCCCTAACCAAAATCATGTTTATTCATTCAATTTGCAAGACAATAGGGGTTAGTTGTGTGCATGGGCATCGGCCGATTGCCCTAGGCTGGATTTCGGATGGCAGGGGATCATTCTTTCTTGTCGTCCTCCTTTTTGTCATCATCCTTCTTTTCGTCGTCCTTCTTATCATCCTGAAAGTTCCACGATTATGTCTCACCCGACTCATGAGCTTGCCGCGCAACTTACATCCTTCTTCTCGTCCTTTTCATCCTTCTTATCATCGTCCTTCTTGTCATCCTTCTTGTCGTCGTCCTTCTTGTCATCCTTTTCGTCCTTCTTGTCATCATCCTTCTTGTCGTCCTTCTTTTCGTCATCCTTCTTGTCTTCCTTCTCGTCCTTCTTGTCGTCCTTCTTATCATCCTTCTTGTCGTCCTTGGCACCGTCTTCCTTCTTGAAGTCGATGTAGATGCGCTTCGTGCCAGCAGGCTCGCCCTTGTGTTCGGACCATGCTTGGCGCGCTGTCGTCTTCTTCTCATCCTCGGCCTTGATGTAGTAGATGGCGACGTAATGCTTGTTGTTCTCAGGGGGTGACTTGCCGGCATTGAATGTCAGCTGAAAGTTTAGCGCTCAAAATATCGATTTCCTTCAAATTTTATATATCCAACCAACTCACCTGGACAGTACAAGTATCTCCAGACTTGAGGAAGCCGACTGGCGGTCGAATCCGGAAGATTTCGTTCGATGTGCATTTCACTTTATACGCGATTCGCTCCTTTCCGGGGTTAGTGACTTTGATTGGGATGGTGACGGGTTCGGTGCCGAGGTTGGTGCCTGTAAACGCGGCACGCTCGGCTGGATCGACCTTCAGAGCGAATTCGGCCATGACGGATCAACGGGCGACGACTTCAGAAGGTTGAAAGGGGCGAATACGCTCCCCGGGGGCGACAATCAGTGAAGTGGCGCGACGGGCCGTTCGTGAATGCCTTTTATACGCCGAATTGGCGGGTACAGAAGTTTCGCCGAATTTTGCATCATTTTTGCCGTCTTACTGTGTTGCGCGCTCGTTTTGGCACGCGGATTTACATTTTTTATATATAAATTTTATCATTTTTACCACTTTTAGGGCAGTGTAACCGTCTCCAACGCGAAGAACCATGGCCAACGAAGCTCCTATTGCTGCTGGTGGCGACGCCGCTGCTCATCCCGCTGCTGAGGGCGATGGCACTAATGCGCTCCCGAAGTTGACCGAGATCCCGGAGGAGAAGGACTCGGAGTACGTCTTCGTCTTCCCCAGCGACGGCGACAAGTCCCTGCCGGTCCCGGAATCCTGGAAGCGTCTCTGTGGCTTCATCCAGGACTTCCCCATCGTCGACAAGCGTGTCCCGCTCGATGGCTACTACGCCGCTGATGTCCAGCTCATGAAGGATGTCGCCGATCAGTTCCGTGTCAGCAACCCGGATGAGTACCTCAAGGCTTTGAATGGCAAAACTGTAAGTCTTTGTTGATTGACCGTATCAATGTTTGGTGTATTCCTGCTTCCAGGCCGAAATCGAGATCACCGCGACCCCGGAATGCCTCAACAACGTCGACGACCAGACCCGCATCCGCGCCGCCAACCTCTCCGACTTCCTGTCCATCGCCCTCGTCAAGCGCGTCATCCTTTCCTGGTTCGCCGAGGCCATCATGAACACGACCCCCGACAGCGTCGACAAGATCACCGCCATGCTCGGATCCAAGCCCCTCGACATCGAAGACATCCGCCAATACGGCCTCGAGAACGAGCGCAGCCTCTGGGAGGTCTACCCGCGCGAATACGAGCGCATCTTCGGCCACAAGCTCGACGAGGCTCCCACCTCCAGCGACGGCACCGCTTCCTCGGCCTAATTGGGCTTCGCTTTTTGTGAGCATCTTTTTTTCATTTGGTACTTTTAATTTTAACCATGCTCAACTTTTCTGTTAACTGCTTTGTAATTTCTATTCATTCTATAAACCTTTTGTTAAATCCCTGTCCGCTTTGAAACTCGATTTCGGAAGAAATCCAACGCAACCACTTATTGGCGCGCTATTGACCCCATTTGAGCTTAGCTAGATCCGGTTAGCCGCCGTGCGCCGAAAAAGGGTTCGCTTTTTTATGCATTGCTTCGTTTCAGCGGCGTTGCTTTCTGCACGCGGATCTTTGACCGCTGGCGCTTTTCTGGAAGTTTTGCACCCTTTTTGTCTGGCGGCTTCACGGATGCCTTCGTTAGAAGCGTCGCAATGGTCGAAAGGCTTTACTTTTACGACCAAACTTGCGGCGGCGGCCGACTTGAGCTTAACGGCCCACAAAGTCCGCCGGCTGCAAGTCATTGACCATTCACTTGGAGCTCAGCCTCCGATCAACTTATGCCAATTGAATCATTTTTGTTTTTAAAAAAGTTGGCAGTTTTAAAAAACTGCCAACGTTTTGACTAGCGTCTATTAGATCTTTATCGCGGCCCAACTTCCATGGAATTGGTTGGTATTGGTAGTGTTCCGCGGAAGCGCTGCGTTTCATTATCTTTCTTCCTTGCAGATATCGCATTTCTTCCCCGCCGTCCTGACTGCGAACCACCTACTTGACGTGTAGCATAGCTAGTGCGAGCGTTTTTTATAGTTTGTCTTATCATTAGGAAGTCGAGAGGGGCCTGCACTTTGGGATTTTTCCCGCAATCGGGCCCAAAGTTCGGCTGTACCCTCGACTTTCGGGGAGTTTAGTTTGATTTGATCAGCTGCTCGTCTTGGTTTATTGCCAGGGGGCAGATGGAACTTGTTTCGTCGTTTACGGGTTTTTTCGCTGACACACTCCTTGAAAAAAACTGGTAAGGATGTTAACAAATTTCTTTGACCGTTGAGATTAGCAAATATGCGTGTCGGAGATGGCTGTCGCTGGACATCAGACCACTTTTAGACGTCATTTTACGTCAATAAAAGGTGTAAAAAGACTATAGTTTGACTAGCTATAATCACATGTTGGCCTGGGGTCTTGGCTATTGGCAGTGATAACCAAGCCCATCCTCAAAAGGAGCCGCATTCTTGCCTAAGGACCTAGGCGGTCGTGCCACCACCGCCGGCGGCTGTCTTGTCTCATTCCAAGGGCCGTCTTTTTGCCCACTGACAACTTCTAGCTCATTTATCTCGCTACTTTCGGAGCACTTGTGGGTCCACCCACAACTATAGGCCTCTCTTTGCCTGAGGCATTTGTCACTTTGCAATAATAATGTTCTTTGAAATTTATGCCTATTTATTTTTATCTATCGTTTTTCGTCATTGTAATAGGCACTTTTTATCCGGACATAAAACGGTTTTGTTTTATGCCTGTCAACCTTTAAAAATTCATTTCCCTAATACCCTAATCCGTCCCAGGCCCCCGTTGGGGGTTGCTTAATCCGGCCAATCCGTCTGCATACACAATTTGGTGAAAAGTGAACACAACCAAACACAAAGTGGTACCATTTTGTAGTTTCTTCGTTGAACGGGTTGAACCAACTTTTCGTGTAAACTCTACTTTTGATAGAAAAAGGCTCTCGAAATATGTCTGTCTGTGAAACTGGTTTCAAAAGTGAGCACTTTCGGCATTATTTTGGTCGGTCCATCACGCCCGCGAGCAATCGAACCACCCATTTCCGGTCCCGCCGCTGGCAGGCACCCCACTGATCACTTTTTTCCTGCGCGTTTTGCTGTTAGCCACACGTTCACTTTTGACGACTGCCCTCGGCTCTGCCCATCCTATCTTTCCATCCAGTCACACAAATTGAAAGTTGTAGTTAGTTGTAGTCGGTTCGAGGTCGGGGTCGTTGTTCAACCCGCCTCCGGTTGTATTATAGCTGGGCTTGTTTCACTTCACTTTTTCACGTTCACATTGGCAGCAGGAGTGAAGAACACGACGAAAAACCAGGGGGAGGAGCGAAACAAAGTACCATCACCACACGACCTTTGTCGAGGGTCGGAGGTTCGAAATAATCGTTCGATTCCGGCGATGACGGAAACACAGACACAGGCACACTTGAAAAACGTGGCTAATTGGAGGAATTTTGCGGGAGAACGGTTTGAATTACGGGTGGAAATTGGTTGTTGGGGGCTTGTGGCTGTCTAGATGGGGGTATTATTTTTATTAGTGTTGGCGATGGTCACAACAAAATAATGGATTTTTTAAAACTGAAACTTTTTTTTTGGCTTCTTATCAATTTTGATTAAAGTCGTTTTATCGATTGTTTTAAAAATAACGATGGTTTCATTTCACTTTTTTTAATTTTATAAAACTGCAGTTAAATTTTGTCGCGGTTTCTAAATTATTTACATCTGTAGTTTCTGCAACTTTTTCCACGAAAAAACATTCGTCTGAAAACTGCCTAGACTAACTTAAAATTGCCCCTTTGAAGGTCACCTTTCTTCGTTGCCCCGTGTTACCAGTCAGCAAATTTGTTTTTAGCCACCTTTATGACTTATTTACCGTGTTTACCGCCAAAGTTTTATTGTCCTTTTTGGACTTTGGGGCGTGCCCGTTCCACTAGTCACTGTTTTTTTTTACAATTCTCTTTTGAAAGTAACTGTTCACCGTGTTCACAGTTCAGTCGTTTGGATCATTGATCCTTGCTAATCGCTCGCTCCATTGAGCCACATCCATCCAAGCCATATGTTTTTGACTACTTGCTCGGACTCGATTTCTAATCGGTATTCATTGATGATGTTTATGTTTCCCTCCCTCCACCTATGCCCTTTTTATCGCTGAAGATAGCTGATTCAGAGCCAGTCGAGTCGGCGTCAATCTGTCCATCAACGCTTCTCATTGATGTCATTGGAGATTGCATTTTATTCATTCTTTGGCTTTTTCAGTTATGACGCCCGCGATCGAAGTCCGACCAGAAGCGCAAATCGCCGCCGATGGACGTAATAACTTTGGCAAGTGAGTCGGGGATCGATGGGATGAGGGGGATTAGGGGGGATTTGGGTTACCGTTTTGATGGTTTTCATTTTTTGAGAAAAAACTGCATACAGCGTATGGTTTTTAGCTTTATGTGTCGATAAACTCAACTTCAATGTTAATCTGATTATTACGAACCGTTAAAAGTCACGTTTTCGCTGAATTCCGGTTTCGATTACCATTTGATCACTGCCAAATATCTCTTTTTTGTAATAAAAACTGCATATGAATCGGTATGTGATGACGTATCCCTAAAAAACCAAACCTTCCTCAATTTTGTATTTATTTTAACAAAAATAGAAAAAAAAACACCCCATAGCAATAAAAAACGATCATCGTCAAGCACATGGTTTCATCGCTATTTGCCATGGAACTGACTCACCCTTCCCCGTGGGCGCGTTCAAATTGCCTAGACATTTTCTGATTCTTCCGACCTTTGAATGCCAGCTCACATCAGCGGCGTCATGGAACAAACAAATGCAGCAAAGACACGCTAGTTACGTTAACGGGGCACAAGATAGGGGTTGGGGTTTGACCTTTTTTGAAATTTTGTGTCGCATTGCAAAATTTGAGTTGACGAAGCAATCAATGGATTGATTGGTCGTGGTTACAAAATGTGTAGCTAATTGGATGAAACTGAAATTGTATTGATGAGATTGTCTGGGCATAATGAGAATCCTGTTCCGTAAACGTAAACGCAACTCGGATGCTTTCAGACGCATGGCTGCGGCTACATCGACGGTCGATCGCGAGGATGATAGCCAATGGACGTCGACGATCGACTTCCGGAAACTGATGGCCATGGCTGGAGCTCTCTATTGGCTCGTGACTACTGTGGTTGTTGTGCCGATCGCGTGCACGGCTACGGCTGTGATGCTGTTTCCGTTGATGCTTTTTAGGTTGGTTTTGGGGTTTAAACTGTTTTGATTTGTTTTTGGCAACTGATAAGAGTTTTTTATGGTTTTTAAACTGGCTTGAAAATGTTTCGGTCGATAGCCAATATCCACCTTCCAGCATGAAGCTCTTCAACAAACTCGAACACGCCCTCTGTGTCATGGTCAATGACCACTGGGTCGGCTCCGGCCAATACACCGGCGTCACGATTGAAGTCTACGGCGACGATATCAACACCATCGCGGATAAACGTGCCCTCTGTTTGGTTAATCATCTCGGCCTCGTGGATCACTACTGCCTCATGACAGCTTTCCATGACAAGCACAGCCTGACCGGACGCTACTTATGGGTCATTTTCAACATTTGGAAGAAGACCCCGCTCGGCGTGATGTGGACTACCCATGGCAATTTCTTCATCAATGGCGGTGCTGCGATGCGTGATCGTGTTTTGAAGAGTTTCCGTGAACATTTGGCAAAATATTACTGGCGCCACGATTTCGGCTGGGTTGTTATGTACCCCGAAGGGTCTAGACTATTTTTGATTAAGGATTCTGAGCAACGATTCGCGGCAAAGAATGGAATTGCGCCGTTTAAGCATTGCGCGCATCCGCGCACTGGTGCTGCGCATGCTGTTTTGGATGTGGCTGGGCCGAGTGATAACAGTTAGTCTTTTTTAAGAGTTTTTAATAAGGAAAACTGATGGTAATTTTCAGGTTTGACAGACGCCAAATCAGGTCTCGGCGAACCCATCGAATACATCGTCGACGTGACTCTCGGCTACCCCAAGGGCAATGTCGTCAGTCTCGGTGATGCCATGGTCGGCGAATGGCCAGATAACGATTCCCGCATTGCTATGCACTACCGAATCTTCAAAGTGACCCCGGAACTCACCGATGAACCCACTTTGAAAGAATGGCTCTACGAACGCTACGCCGAGAAGGACCAACTTCTCGATGACTACTACCGTACCGGTGTCTTCCCAGGCCCTAGCAAGTTTGTGAATTTCCCTCAAATGCGGAATGTAATCGTGCAATTCTTCTGGCTATCCTTATTCTATCTTCACTACGTCTTCTGGATTCAGCCAGTCACCCTCTATGCTGCTTCTTTCTTTTTCTAGAAACGTAATAGTGTCTCAGAATCCGATCGCAGCCAAATGTAAGATGGCATTTTTCGCTGACTATAACTCTCTTCTTTTTTGTATCTTACCCTTTCAAAAACACACGTAATTCCAAAGGTAATCCATTGTCTCAGGTGAATCGCCCGTCTGTTGAGAGTCCAAATCCATTGTCTATCACGCAAAAATGCCTTCTTCACACTTTGTACATTCATACGGGTCTCATTCGCCCTCCTCAATTTGCAGTTTTTCAACTTTTTCAGTTTCGAAATTTGTCTAACTTATGTATCTTCATGCAAGTTTTATCCGATTTACATTCTAACCATTGTTATTGTTTTGTTGTTTGCATGCTTTTTTAACCATTACGGAAATCGAAACGTGTACAGATGATTTGTATTGAAATTTTATGCTTCATAATAAAGCGAGTGACTTAGTTGGCATTTTAGTGTTTTATAGAAGTTTAAACTGTATTAAAAAGTAATGTTGCAAAAAAGGAACACTATTACATAAATTTTTTCAATAATCGAAAAAAGCTGTTGAAACAAATAAACTTTTTTAGTTACTTTGTAATTATAAAAACTGTACTCATTAAGTAAAATACAAAATGTAAAAAAATAAAAGATGGTCATCACCTACGTAACAACACAAAAAAGCCCTTTTCTTTTAACCATGAGTAGCATAAGTACAATTACTAGTGCCATTTTTGCACTATGCAATTGACTGTTATGCATACTAAATGGCACGCTATGGTACGTAATAAGCGTCTTTTACGGATTGATATTCTGTTCAAAATAACTTTGTAGCTTTGGATAACCTTTGTGGTTGATTTGGAATACGTAAACTGACTTTCTAATGGAATAGTTATGTCTTGTTTTCGGCTGTTAGTCAATTTTTCATAATTGTTTGGTCAAGAAATACAGAAACTGTCGTGATTTTGTTTTATGAGAGACTTGCTTATCACGCCTTATTTACACTTTTCCGGGTGCACCTTAAAAGCATTATCTTTGCAGCTTTTGGGTTTATTATTTCATAACAGCGGGTAACTGTGTACATAGACGGCTTGGATTAGGTTTTTGGGGGGTAAAAAACCGCTTTATTGCCGTCGATGAAACTGATTTCTGGCTTGCAGGTGGAAAGAGCGAGGTCAAAGATCCTTTTTAATGGGAGCCCGAGTAAGTTCAGACAGGTGGATTCGGGCTGGGTGGGAAGCTTGGTAATAAAATCGGGGGTTGTTGTGAATGGGGCCGACGGTCTGTCTGGTTGCATGGCTGGGATAGAGGGGTTTTGACGAGGGATTTTTGGGATTTTTTTAAACTGTACGTATGTTCTGAGGTAGTAATATTTTTAGTGTTAATTTGGCTTTTTTTGTAAAACTGAAATTTTTTTAGTATTTTCACTGAAATACATGACCCGTTCCTTATCACCAACAACTGAAAGGTGTTTCTTCACGCCTCCCTTTCCCTGCTTTTCGTCTCCAGCGACAGACAACTGCGCCCACCCCCTTTAATAAGCCGATTTGTTGCTCAATTACTGTTTTCTTTGCTGATTCACCACCGCTTCCTGCTTCCGTTAAAGTAGCCAATTCCATTTTCAGTCACTTCTGCATTGACTTCGATGACCAACCCAATACCAACTTCCGGATGATTCCACACAGTTTTGAAAGAACATGTTGTCTTGCTCCTTGTCGGTCTTTCTTATTTTGACCATTATCATGTTCTTTTCCATTGATGAAACTGCCACATTACCAAACCTTCATCCAATCCGACATCGGCGCCATCAACACAACCTCGAAGATGCCGCCGAATCGAGTCTAACTTGTGAACAACAGTGCCAAGCCCAGTTTGAAGCCGATTTCCAAGCGGAATTCGGCTCATTCTATGTGGATTTGCATTGGTTTCCAGTGCATCCATTATTGACCCAGTCTGAATCGAAATTTAAAACATTTTGCTACTATGCCGAAGAAAGGAGCAAATGCTTCGAAGAATGCGGCGACAAAAATAGCGAGTTCGAACCGGCATGGACACCGTTAAAGCACATTTGCTTGCTACATTCAGAGACTTTTATTGGCAATTTGCCGTGCTTAAGGTGGGTTTTTATGGGCTAAACTGAATACTGAATTTGATTTTGTTTAACAGTATAGCTTTATGAGTAATCGAATAGCCATGTGTAGCCTTTTTATTACGGCAATAACCGTTTGCACATTAAAATTTTATCGAAGGTTGAGTACCGGTTTTGTGCTTTTTCAAATCCGTAAACGCTTATAATCGCTTTTTAAGCATTTAAATGCGATTATGGTCTTTATTTTAAAATTTTTGTTTGTATAAACTGTACGACAAAGGACAAAGGTCGCTAGCAAAATACCAGTAAACCCTCTAATAACAAATTTGTAGGGCCACATCCGACATGGAGAACTGCTCAGAAACGTGTAAACATTTCGCTTTACGGTACTCGCATCTAAGTCGAGAGAAAGCTCTCGATGATGTGGTGCCACCGGTGGTCGATGCCCGGGGGCGTATTTGCTATTATCAGTTGTGCATCTTGGAGTGCAGGGTAGGGATTTTTGGGTTTTATAAACTGTCATGGCGGCTTACTCTCATTTTTAGTCACGCCTAATCGATGAACACTGCGCAGACGCCGATATCGACCACACGAAGGACTTTCTTCGACGCTATTATGCCGCTGATGCCGTCCATGACTCACTGAATACGCCGAATTCGCCTGGATTGTGCCACACTTTGGCGCATAAAGCAGATGCCGATGATGTGGCTGGCGAGAAGCTCGGCATTCTCGATGAGGGGATGATGCGTGAGATGCTTGTGAAGCTCGATGCAAAGTTTGCGAAACGGACTTAGTACAAATATTTGTTGGTTTTACATTAATTAGTGTATTTGTTTTTGAATGATTTGGATCTCAATGAAGTTATGGAATTTTTTAAACTGTGGCCAAGGCCTTTTTATAGGTGAAAATTACAACTGCACTCAAATTAAAAAAGCAGTTTTATACACATACGACAAAACCGTTCTTTTTAGTATACAAGCAATGGGATATCGTTCTTGAAGAGATCAAAATATTATAACTGATACAAAAAAAACTGGATGGATTTCTTCGGACAGCCAAGCATCACGGCTGACTTCCGGCACCCATCCGCCGACGCGATGGCGGTGTACAGTGGCAATAGTGCCGGATTTCATCGCCAGAATCGCCAAAACTCACGACAGACGTGTTGCTTGTGAATAATCGCTTCACGCTGTAGGTGTGTTTCCAGATTTCGGCGAGGCAGACGGATGAATGGAAACGGTAGAACACTGTCAGGGGTGCCACGGCGGAGATTAAAAGGGTGTAGGGCTTTGTTTTCTGGGAAAACATAGCGTCGCCGAAGACGGATTTCATGCCTTCAAGGGTGTGGAAGAAGAAGAGGGACACATTTGCCAGGAGAAGGAAAGTAACGAACTGCTTTCCAGGCTTGTTGTGGGTGGCATATTCGGAGATGGCGCGCAGGCTGGAAGGGGGATTGATTTTGTAAACTGAGGGCTAGCAGAATGAATTCCATTCTAAATTGGTGACAAGAAATGGTCAAGTTTTGGGTACAATTAAACTGCCGCGTGGTCACGATTGGGATCTTACAACTTTAGTAAATTAAACTCACCGCGTCGCTAACAATATAAAAACACTCTGCAATACAACTTGAACAATCCTTGTCGCCAATACGAAAAGCATATAAGTTTCCATGCGGTCTTCATCTCTTTGGGTACTGATCCAACACAGAATTCCTAAATTCAATCTCAATTTAAAAAAAAAACTGTTTCTAGTTCCCCGCAGTACCTGTGCTACAGTGAATCAACTCGCCCAACAACCCAATAAACAGAAGCAATTCATCCAGAAACTCCGCATTTGTCGAATGAATCTGCGCATATTGCAACAACCTCATTCGATACAGCCCCAAACAACAGCCAATCAAAGCGAAACAGAAAAGTGCCATATCTGCCAATCTGAACACCAAAGTGGCACCTTTACTGTCAGCGAGTTGCCAGAAGTATGAATAGATTCCAATCGATACAAAACTGCAGATCAGAAATAGAACGCCAGCAAATAGGCCACCAGACGATGAAGAACAGTCAATTCGCACTTTTGTCGATTTCTTTTTTCCTGATGAGCATTTCGGGGTTCTATCAATCGATCGCCAAAGGACAAACATAATCGCCGCGCCGACGACAGAGAATTCGATGATGCAAGTCAGTAAAAATGATGTGAAATCGCCGAAATAGTTGAAAGAAGTCACTTTTCCGAGGTTATGCAGGGCGGAGGCGTCGACGGTTACGGTTAGGTTGGGGTTTATCTGGAATTTTAAACTGTTAAAAATCGCTTTGGCTGGAAAAACCCACATTATCATGATCAAAAGTGACCAAAGCCGCGAAAACTTTGTCCTGAAACGATAATTTTTATAAACTGAGCCGACGGCGTAATCCGTACATCACTTTCATCACCCTTGGAACTCTTGGCATTGTGTTTGGCCAACACAAATCGAAGCCATGTCCAAATGTTGACAGCGAACAGGTGCATTGTGCCGAGTTTGGCGAGATTTTTGTTGCCAGTTATTGCGATCTGAAGAAAACTGTCCTGTTAGCAGTAAAGCTCTTGTAAAATCAAACCTTTGAATTGCAAAACAAAAAATGCATCTGCACGAACGTAAAAACTCCAGCGATAGCCAGGTTTGTGAGCTGATAGACGAAACAGCTGCTGTGATTGGAAAGGCACATGAAGATTTCTAGGCCGAACAGGACTATGCCGATGCTTCCGAAGACTAAAAAACTGGAAAATGTTTCAGCTATTTTTACATTGTTAACTTACAAAGAGTTCCCAGCCGTAAATACAACGACCCAGCACCCTCTCCAGAATGGCATGGCAGCATTATCAGCCTGTCTTTGTAGGTGTTTATCCAGCCCTTGACCGCGGCAAGTTTTACAAGACGGTTGTACCATGCTGGATGGATCACGAAAAGGTAGAAATATATAAGGAATGTAATTCCGACGCCGTACATGTACGTGTAGAACATCTGAAAATAGTAAAACTAAAGACATCGAAAGTTTCGTAAAAAGAAAACTGATAATCAATGGAACAGAATAACCCACCGTTTCAGCCAACCATTCCTCCGGCGTAAACTTTTGTGACAACTCTATCACAATTGCAAAAACAATCAAAACCAAAGCATACATAGAAGTCAATATTGAGTAAAAATTTTCGACGGCACTCGCATCTTCGAGCCAGGATCGATCGGGGAATTCAGCTAGGGGGTAGATGCTCGAACTTCCGAGGGAAGTTACTCGTCGGAGGGTTTCGCGGTTATGGATGATGTCATCGATCGACAATTCGGGGCTTTCGGGATCATGTTGGGCGCGCTCGGGATCGCCTCCGGGCATGGCTGTAACTCTTGAGGTAAAACTGTGAGAACGACTTTGCGGGTTCTTAAGGCAAAGGTAACCGAATTCAAATGGTAGAACTGTTGTAGTAAAACTGAATGAATTCGAAGGTTTATGTGAGTTAAAGACAAAAAGTCGCGAACACGTTACCCAAACTTAACCCGCGAACTTGTTTCTTTGACTTGACTTAAACAAAGGGAAAAGAACTAGTTAGCCGAGCCCGCCCACGTGTAGCTTTAGCTGTTTTAGCTTTTTGACGTTCAGATCGGGGGTCTATTTTGAGGGTTAATGTCAACGGTAGCGGAGTGGAAAGGGTATCAATAACAATGGAAACTGACAATTCATCTCTGCGGAAGACTATCAATAAGCACAATGATGAAGATTGGGAAATCAAGGAAGCGAGAAACTGATTGAGGATGATATTTCTCAAGCTTTGTCTATTGCCTTAGGGGCTTCCCCTCTTCCAACGTATACACAGAAGCCACCTGCGATCGGTTGGCAATCAAAGTCAACGACGACCACGCCAAGGGCGTCATCCATTGTGCACACGGGAGACGCGTTGATCACGCATTGCGCGAGATTGGGTCCTGAGGGCCTCGAGGCGTGCGCGACCGGTTCCGGTTTTTGCCAGAGGGCGCTTCATTAACGAGTGAAGCACAAGGTTTGGGATTGGTCTCGATTGATTTATGCCCTGATGGCTTCTTACAATTGAATGATAAGCTCAATGGAACAGAACCAACAAAAACTGTCCAGAAGTTTGATCGCTTTTCAATTGTTTGCCATCAATGATTAATTCAATAATGACTACCCTCCATCCTTAAATTAGCTGTATTTATACTCACAAAAAGCCTAACCGCAAAACACAAACAACGCTCAACAAGTTATGCCTATCTTTTCCTCAATCTTTTGTTTGAAAATACATTATTTACCTACCTCTTGGCCAGGGCTTTTGTGTTTCGACAGGTTAGACGTGCATTATCGAACGCGCTAACGGTCAGCTTAGTGGTCACTTCCGAGAAGAAGTCCAACTTGAGTGGGCTTTTTTTGTGGGGGTAGTATTGATACAAGCGTGCGATTAGTTTAAAACTGTTTTTTGCCTTCACGAGCTTTATTGCTACCTATTTAGAAATGTGTGAAACAGATAGATTAAAGTCACGCATATGCATCAAAAGTTGTGAAGTTCCGCTGTGCCAGCTTATTGCCATTGTTCCGGAAGTCCGACGGATGACAGCAAAGAACAATGTCATACCCCGGTGGACCTTCATCAAAGGCTTCAATCGCGACAGTGTAGCACTGTTCATCGGAACGACGGAGGATAGCTGCGAGGGGACCGCTACAGATGACTTCGCGACGATTTCGAGGGCGGCGGTCGTGGAGCTCGCAGCCTGGAAGGGTGATAAACTGTTTCAAATGGTGGTTTTTAAAACTGCTGATTCCAAGTTAACGTTATGGCAACTTCAAACATTATTAAAACTCAAAAACTGTATTAAATTTGTCAGGTTTTAGCAAATCATCCAAAAATAGGTTCATACCGTGCTCAACCTTGACCAACTCTCCAAAGCCAATCCTCTCCGATCGACACATAAAATACTTATACGATCTCACATGTTTAGATTCCTTGCATCGCACATCCTTCAAATCATCAATAAAACATCCAGGAAACGGATTCTTCGGCATTGTTACGTAGGCTTTGAAGTTTGTTTCGTCGTTACAAGGGTAAGGGCCTGCTTTACAACAACAAAAGGTTCTGAAATTGCGTTTTATTAAATATTTGGTATATGATAAACTGAAGGAGGCCAGAACTTCTCACCCACTAAACGCCCCCTTCACAGTCTGGCACATACTGTACCCTGTCGCATATCGATCAGAATCCAACATACACAGCGCATGATCAACATTTACAAACTGCAGAACGAATCCTAGTGACGCGTAATAATACTTATCATCAGAAGGTGAGTACAGCGCGCCACAGACGTGATAATGCGCGGGCTCTACTTCGACGGCACCGCCCACATCGGTGAAATAGCAAACGTATTCCTGAAGTTTAAAACATTTGTAACAAAAAACTGTAGAATAAAAAAATACTTTGATGAATTTGCCGTAAATATCAATATGTTTGTCAACTTTTTTGTCGCAATTAGCAGTTGTACACGTGCATGCCATCAACTCGTTTTCATCGGGAGCAATAATTTTAGCATAACAGGGATTCTTCGATAAAAACGATTTCAGATCTTCGCTGACGAAAAAGAAGAAATAGCACGTGTAATCGTCTTGAATATACGGTGCATTGACGACGGAAGCAGCTTGGGTAAGGGCATTCCAATCGGGAACGCCATAGGCACCGTTGTTGTAATAGAAAAAGGCGCACCCATTTGGGATGTTTGACTTGAAGGTGCATTTTTTGAAGACTTCTGCCGTGCCGATGGCTTCGAGGCTGTGGACAAGGGTGGCGTGGAAATTTTTGGAACGGCCGCTTAGGCAATACTGCAAATAAACTGTTAACGTGTAGTTCTAACGTTCTTAACATCTAGGAATGCAGGAACTTACAGACAACATGGTATCAATCTGCTTATCCTCCGGACACGCCTTACCCATTTCTTTCCGCGATTTCGCCACAAAATTCTCGACTATGTGTTCCGCATCTGTGTCAATTGGCATGCCTCTACATTCAAAGTCGGTGTCACTGTAAACTTTGAATTCGAGTTGGACAGCTAATAAGGAGGGATCCCAATGGTTTGGTAATGTGTAGGTTAGGTTAAACACGGAATAGCATTTCTAAAAAGTTTGTTGTTTTTAAACTGTCTTTAGGTTTATCGCTCAAATGAAAAACCCACCGCACTAAAATCAATATACTTTGATAATGCGGGAACGGACAACCATTTACCCGCAAATAAAGCACTACCCTGCAAAGTTGTGATGGTCTTCCCTTGATTGTAGCTCATTTTATGGGGCATTGAAGATCCACCATTGATACAAATGTAGGGCGATTTATAGTTAAATGCTTTTGCCAATGGTTTGTGCAGACAAATGATGACACGGTTTTTGATGTCGGCTCGGCCATAGCAGGTTTCATTTTTCTGGAAATACAAAAGTTAGAAGTTGGAGGAGTTGATTGGCAAAATAAACTGTATTCACTTTAGTGATGTTAAATTTAAATTGTAAATCTAAATTTCTTATAAAAAACTGGAAAGCCAAAGGGATTGTTCACCGCTATCTTATAAATAAAAAACTGCATCCGTAAACTTACAGTAACGTCTACTGTCCCATCATCTCCCCTCGCAAAGAAATCCTCCTTCATATGCTCATCAATCGTGAATCCAACTTGCTTCGGCATCGTTGTTAGAATCTGCAAAAAGTCCGGAGTCCGTCGTGGTGCATAGGTGTGCGCCATGTGGCCACTTCCCGCATGATCATCGAAGTCCATTTGGACGAAAACACACATATCAACATCCTCCAATACGTCGTGACTTCGACCGTATGCATCATAACATTGCTTGTCATCGGCATTAGTATTGTTCGGATCGAAATTCAAGTCATCATGATCAACGTTTTCGTATTGCTTTTCAATGTATGCCAAGGCATCTTGATGGTTTGAAAAAATGTTGTCTTCGCCGAAGTCGGTTTCGAGGATCCAATCCTCCGGGTTTGTTGACGTTTCGCGACGCAAGTTTTCGCGTTGTTTGTCATTTTGAGGGGTAATGCAGGAGAGGTAGTGCATGCTGTCCTGGAAAAGGGAATAAAAACTGTATATTTTGTAGCGTGTGTGGTTTAAAACCTTGTCCAAGTACGTAAAATGTTGTTCAGCGCGATTGGCACAATCTTGTAAAGCTGCATACTGTAAACTACATTTAAATTAACTTCAAAATTTTTAAAACCAACTTCATCTAGCGTGATTGCATCACCATCTAGGCAGTCCTGGAGGTCATCAACATCTTTGTTATCAACAAGCATCAGGCTGGCGGTGGCATTTTCGGTGTAAAACTGCAGCAAACGTGAAAGTTCTTTTATTTAAAAAATAACTTACTGCAACGGATTTGTGCGAAACCCTTCCATAGATAAGTCCGAAATTGAAGAAAACAATCGATATAACAAAACCGCCAAACATGGTGGATTTTATTGGTAACCCTAACTGAACAAAATACAAACGTTGGTAAAATATGCAAATTATTAAACTGGAGACAAGTTAGATAACGGTAAAACAATTCATTTCACAAAAAAATCAATATCGGCGAAAACAAAACTCAAAATCGCCATCCGATAAGCACGCCAATCAAGCCGACAGAAATCAACACTGACCCGATGACCATGATGACACTGTTGACTTGGATGATGATAACCGCGGCCCGGCTGTATCCGATCTTTTTGCGTCGAGGTGGATCTTTCTCGTCTTCATCGTCGTCATCGTCGGGTGCGGTACTTTTGTTCTTGGTGTTGACGGTGGAGGGCGCCGCCGATGGGACCTGTGATGGGGTTGTTACGGCGGAGCGGAGATCGGTGCCGACTTGGCTTGTGGGGGCTGGAAGGGGGTTTAGGGGGTGAAAACTGAGTTGTCAAGTTAGTAATGTTTAAAGTCGGAAAGAAAAGTCGCAAAAAGTAAGAAAAACCGTGTGGTTGGTACATTGCGATTTGATAGAATTGCGCATTTTTATAATATATGTATAAAAACTGGGATTTCGAACTTCAAACAAAAACCAACCCAATGGAATCGGTGCCGGAGGTGGTGCCGCCGGACCGGCAGGTGTACTTGAAGGTGGCGGGGGTGGAAGATCCTGGCCAAACGCCACGAGGGGCTCGTATTGGTCACCCATCACTCGGGTCTGGTCAAATAAACTGGAAATTGTTGACGCGCTTTCAGGTTTTTCTTTCATTTCGATTCCAAATTAGCATTGCCATTTCAATCATTTATCATTAAAACTGCTCCTATCAAAAACGTGAGCCATTCCTTCATTGTCCAATCCCAATCAACAAAATTCGTACCCAAGCACTTCACTTCAAGTACCCCTCCACGGATAAACACATCCCAAACAACCGAAAGTGCATCACTGCGCAAACGGTTTTAACTTTTCACCACCGCAAACCCTCTCAAATTAGATGCAGACTTCAAAAAACTCCATCCATCGTTTTTTGCCATGATGCGGAACAAACATCGCAACTATTGTACATGTAGTGAACTTCGGGTTTGACGAATTCCACACAAAAACTATTTCGGGTGGCGGCTGCAAGACAGACCGTCGATCGAGACTGGATTACGTCGGTGCACAAAAAACTAAACTTTTTTTGAACGAAATAGTTGCTACTGCGGTGACCATTGGGTTCCCCTTTTTGCTGATAACTGTCAATCTGCTTAAAACCCTTTCTCTCGCGCTTCAGTTTTTATGTTTTCGAGGCTTCTTGATCTTTAGAGCAGCTTTCGGCCTATTGACTTAGCCAATGTGAAGCTCAGACGATGCTGCGTCGTTGCGACTAATTACAAAAGTGTTCAAAGAATCTTTGAGAGGAGTGAGTCAGGAAGATCAATTTACACTTATGAGCACAAATTAGGATCAAATTGGTGGAGGGTGACAAAATTGTGCGATATATGTGGATCATTTTGTTTGAAAAAGGCAAAAAATCGAAAGTGAAATGTAATAATACCCCAAATTCGTACAATAGACAGACTCCGACGACTTTCTACAAACTTCAGAAGCATACATCTACCCCGATACTTGAAGACTCCCCATGTTTGACAAGGGAAAGCGGTCCACGTTCTTCGTTCGCACTCTCTCGGCGAGTGCTTTTCATCTTTTTAGTCCGTTGACGGCCACCGTATTGTACTGTACTATTTGTCATCCATGTGCGCGTTTTGACTTGACGAGTTTTGCCTCAGGCCCTCTGGCGAGACTGACCGGTTCCCACTTTTTGGATGCGTTTCCGGTCGTCGTTTTTGACGCCGATGCTACTACTGAGGCCCTATGGCTATGATTAAGCAATCGCGAGGCTTCGGTACACAGACCGGCTGCAATCTTGCTACTGCGCAAGCGGACAGTGGTGCTTCGAGAAATGGAAGCAATAAAAAAGTCCTTCAATTTTTTGTAGGCTTGCGCAGTGGCGCGGAGGTGTTTGTCCCCCGGGGCGTTCCTCCCTCCCTCCTCCCCCTGTCCACTCAGATGGGATTCTGGCGCTGGTGGGCTTCGGAGTATATAAGGTCGCCACGGAGTACGCTTCAATCAGTGCATCTTCGCCCCCTTTACACAGGAGCTGAACGTTTAGCAAGCATCATGCGGTCGACGTGTTTGGTTATCGCTTTCGCTTCCCTGCTTTGCCTGTCCTTGGCTGTAAGTTTGCCTTTGGCACTTTATATTACTTTAAACTGAACAAAGGATTACCTGCGGTGGTTCCAGGACGAGTCGGTGGTGCTCCGAGCCAAACGACAGAACTGCGGAAGCGCCGGCTACTGCGGCTCCAGCTGCTGCCCCCAGCAAACGACATCCCAATGCCAATGCAATGCCCAACAGCAACAACCCCAACAACAGCAGGATCCGTGCTGCCAGCAGCAACAAGCCCTCCAGCAGCAGAACCCTGAGATGACCTGCACCTGCATCAAGATCACCATCACTGCCACTGGAGCCAGCCAGCCGCAGTGCAGCTGTGAACCCGCGTCGACCCAAACCACGGCAGCTTATACCAATAACTGCCAAAACTTCAACCAAGCCACCTGCCAGACTGGTATGTTATCACTAAACTGAGCCACGTTATGACATCGACTTAACCTTCGACCATTTTAGCCCAGTCTAACCCCTGTTGCCAACAGCAAGTCCAATATCAGCCCACTACCGTTCAGCAGAACAACTGTGTCTGCACTCCCGGTAGGATCGCTTCATCTTCAGGGGATTTGCCTAATATGGGGTAGTCGTTTCAGTTCAACAGGACCCCTGCTGCCAGCAACAACAAACCTACACCCAAGCCCCGGTCTACAACACCCCCGCCTGCCAGGATGTGACCCCCGCTGCCTGTGCCACCCCCGTCCAACAGCAATCGAACCCGTGCTGCCAGCAACAGCAGGTCTACACCCAGGCTCCGGCTTACAACAACAACTGCCAGAACTTCAACCAGGCTACCTGCGCCACTAACGGTGAGTTTGACTAACGAGGGTAATTCTTACTTACAAAACTGAATCTTCTTTCTTCCTTACCAACTTCTCAACCTATCCACCCCTCCTTCTAGCCCCCTCCAACCCGTGCTGCCAGGCGCCCGTCCAATCGACGACCCCTGTGCCGGTTGTGTACACGACGACGACCCCCTTGCCCACACCGGCTCCGTATCAATATGATGCTCCGGGTTTGCCTCTTCGACTATCTATTACTTAAACTGGCCGTCCCTTACCCATGTCCTTTCAGTCCAACAACAGAACCCC
>AOMH01016242.1:0-11748 GCA_000341325.1 Panagrellus redivivus | reverse complement strand
GGGGTCGGTTCCGGCTGGGGGCGGAATGACACCCTAAGCGTTTGCCTCCGTGGGCCAAAGATATTCGCCGGTCAGCAGGATATGCGCCCAGCCCAGAGGAGAGATGTGGGCTAAAAGTTCGGGTGGCACATCGAGGCCTTCGTTTCGCCGTTCGGCGACGGCGTGGCCAAGGTGGACGGTATTCCAGTAGATGATGATCGCCGTCAGCAGATTCAGCCCGGCGATCCGGTAATGCTGCCCCTCAGTGGTTCGATCACGGATTTCACCTTGACGGCCGATGCGCAGGGCACTCTTGAGGGCATGGTGGGCTTCGCCCTTGTTGAGGCCAATCTGGGCGCGGCGCTGCATATCGGTATCGAGGATCCACTCGATGATAAAGAGAGTGCGCTCGACGCGGCCGACTTCCCGAAGCGCGGCCGCAAGATCGTTCTGTCGGGGATAGGATGCGAGTTTCCGGAGCAACTGGCTCGGTCTGATCTTTCCGGCGGCCATCGTGGCAGCACAGCGGAAGAGATCAGGCCAGTTTGACACAATCAGTTCTTCGCGGATTTTGCCGCCCACCAGCTTGCGTAAATCTTTGGGTGTCCCCGCGGGATCGAAGACATAAAGCCGTTTCGACGGTAAGTCGCGGATGCGCAAGACGAGCCGGTAGCCGAGCATGGCACTGGTCCCGAACAAATGATCGGTAAACCCCGCCGTATCGGCGTATTGCTCGCCGACCTGCCGGCCGACTTCATTCATCAGCAGGCCATCGAGGATGTACGTAGCTTCACTGACGGTTGCGGGAATAGTCTGTGAGGCGAACGGCGCGAACTGGTCATTGACGTGGGTATAAGCCTTGAGCCCAGGCTCACTGCCGTACTTGGCGTTGATCATGTTCATGGCCTCGCCCTGTCGTGCCGAAGGGAAAAACTGACCATCGCTTGATGCGGTTTTTCCCATGCCCCAGAACCGGGACATCGGCAGCTTGCCCTGCGCGGCCACGACCATCGCCAGCGCCTGGTTCATGCCCTCGCTTTCGACATGCCAGCGGGCAAGGCGCGAGAGCTGCCAGTAATCATGCGTGTTCGAGGCTTCCGCCATTTTTCGAAGGCCTAGGTTCAGCCCTTCGGCGAGCAGAACGTTCAGCAAGCCGACCCGATCGCTGCATGGCGCTCCGGTTCTGAGATGGGAAAAGGCGTCCGAGAATCCGACCGCCGCGTCAACTTCCAGCAAGATGTCAGTGATCCGCACAGGCGGCATTCGACGATAAAGATCGAGGACCAGTTCCTCTGCGCTTTCGGGAACGTCTGCGGTCAACCGGTCGATCCGCAACGTTCCATCTTCAATGCTACCATGGGGGATGGTCCCGTCGCGAGCGGCACGTGCCAGCCGCTTCAGACCATCCGCAAGGCGACCCTTGCGGTCAGCCAGCCAAGCTTGAGGATCGAGAGGAACAGCCATCCTGGCATTCGCCTGCGCCGAGGTCATCGGAACAAGCACCTGCTTGAGATCGCCGTAGCGGCGGGAATGATCCAGCCATATGTCTCCAGACCGGAAAGCATCGCGAAGATGAAACAGCACCGCGACCTCCCATAAACGACCATCGCCTCGGTCTTGCGCTCGGAGATGGCGATGCCATTTCGAATTCGGCCGCAGGAATGATATACCTGTTGATGTCGGCGCACGTGTTTCGCCGATGGCTTTCGCGGCTGCAATCAATGGCTCCGCCACCGACGCAGCCTTGAGCTTCAGGCATCGCAACATCCGCGGCGCATATCGGCGAAAACGATGATACCCTTGTCCGACGTGAGCCAACGGCTCGTCTGCCAATGTACTGGTGAGTTGCGTCCCTACGGCAACCAGCTGTTCAAGCTGATGCCATTCGGCCGACCGTGCCAACACATTGTCCAACGGAACACCATCGTCGCGAGCTTCCAGCAAAGAGGCTCCCAATGCCGTGAAAGCGCGAAGCGTATCGGTGACTGCGGCCTTGGAACCGGCAATCCGCTCGTCATGTAGCCGTTTCGCCTCTCGCCAAGTTTTCCCAACGATGCGGTCGTGGGTTTCGATGATGGCATCGGCGATCGCGGCTTCCCATTCGACGACGCAAACGGCGAGGATCGCCCACCGCCGATCCGAACTGATGTCGCGCAGGCCATCCGTGAAGTAACGCTCGCCCTGCCGACGCAGGCGCGCGATGCGGTGTGGCGGTACGCCTAGGAGGATCTGGGGATCGACTTCCAGACCGCGCAGGAACTCCAGCCGATCAAGCAAGCGGTTCGCTGATGCGGAATTGCTGCCGACTTCGAACTGGCGAAGCCAGATGAAACGGCTGATGTTTCCGTCAACCATTTCGGTCAGAAGCCCGTCCAGTTGCTCGCGCACACTAAAGTCGAGCCTTTCCGCTATCCGTGTCTCAATGCATCGCTCGGCGGCAACAAGGGCATCGGCGCACAGACGCTCGATCGTTGACGCCGCCGGCAGGATGGTCACCATTTTCCTGCATTGCGCGACGAAGCGCCGCGCCAGATCTTCGTTCGACCTGGCATCTTCAGCCTGATCGAAAAGCCAATCCCGCAGATCACGGGCCCCGCGCCCCGTGAATGTCTTGTAGCCGTAGATCTCGCGCAACGCCTCCATATGTTGCTGGCGGGTCTGACGCCGGGCGGCATAGGTGAGAAGCGCATCGGCCGGAACGCCGAGCTGAGCTCCGATGAAGGAAAGGACTTCATGCGGAATCATTTCGCCCGGAGCCAGCGCGCGCCCTGGATAGCGTAGTGCACAAAGCTGCAGGGCGAAACCCAGCCTGTTTTCTGGTCTGCGGCGTTCCTGAATGTTTGCCAGATCGTCGTCGCCCAATGTGTAATGCTTCAGCAGTGATAACTCGTCCGTCGGCAGGTCGAGCAACGCCGAGCGCTGTCGCTCGGCGAGAATATGTCGTCTTGGCATGCGCGCGTTGTCCCTGTTGAAGTACAGTCTGTTTTGGACAACAATCGCCCCATGCAAATCAAGGCTTTGCGAGCCACAAAACCACGAGGGTTCAATTGGGACAGCGCGTGGCCATCTATTGCCGGGTTTCGACGGCTGATCAGTCCTGCGAACGACAGGAGCGAGATCTGACCGCCTTCGCCGGACGTGCCGGATATAAAATTGCCGGCATATATAAAGAGACGGGCTCGGGCGTGAAGCTGGACCGGGCCGAGCGCAAGAAGATCATGGCGCTCGCTCAGGCCAGACATATCGACGCCATCCTGGTCACAGAACTCTCCCGCTGGGGACGCTCGACGATCGATCTCCTCAACACGTTGCGCGAGCTGGAAAGCTGGAAGGTCTCAGTCATCGCCATGAACGGCATGACCTTCGATCTGTCATCTCCTCATGGCCGTATGCTGGCGACTTTCCTCTCCGGTATCGCTGAATTCGAACGCGATCTTATCAGCGAACGGGTCAAATCGGGCTTGGCCGTTGCCAAAGCGCGCGGCAAGAAACTCGGTCGACAGCGGGGGCAGCGCCCGAAGTCGGACCGTCTGGCTCCGCGAGTTCTGGCGCTCGTTGCTGAAGGCCGCAGCTATCGGCTCATTGGTCGCGAACTTGGGCTCAGCAAGAACACCGTCTCCGATATCGTGCAACGTAACCGCAACGCTATCGTCGCTCGCGAGCCAAATCGTTGAGCCCGATAAAGGTCCCGATGACATCGAGCGAGAACCGGAACGCCGGTTGATCGCCGGGCAACGCCGGCTCCATGACCAGAGATACGCCTACATCGTCTCCCGTTCGCCAAAAGCGAACTGATTGTTTCGGTGTTACCGGCTCCTTAGCTGGCGTACTCTGAGCCAGACATTGAGAAAACTGGCGGCGATCAAACCAGAGATGCCGACGTAGGCCAGGACAAGGCTTGGCATGAGACCGAGAAACACGACCGCTATCGCCAGCGTACTGAGCCCCCCGATGATGAGAGCCCACGGTTGATGATGGCTGCGTGTTCCAAGATATAGCCCGAGTAGGGTGACGGCCAGAAACGCTGCTAACAATGGGAACAGGATCGCATCTCTTTTGATGAAGCCAAGCCCGACGGCCGATACAATCGAAAGGAGTACCGGGGAACCGAGGCAGCAGAGCGCCGCGAAGACCGATCCGGCGGCCCCGAATTTGTCCAGGTGCCGTTTCCAAAAGGTACTTTGCTCGATGGTGTTCGCGGCCATAGCTGCAGTCTCCTACACACCTGCAACTTCGCACCCGCCGGGTGGATATTTTCGACGGCGCCGTTCACCCTTTGAGGCAGCAGCGTGCCGATGTGGAGCAGCGAAGAGAGGTGATACCGCTCTCCGCCCGCCGCCGCCAATCAGCCGGCGGCTATTGCGCCACATGCGACGGATAGCCGGCGTTGGTCGTCGCAGCAATGAGGGTCGGTACGCCGGTGACTGCGTCATCGAAAGAGACCGTGGCGACAGCACCCGACATTGCGTCGGCTTCCTTTACCTGGACCGCTGTGACACCCGAGACACGAGAGAGGGCCGTTTTGACGATGGGGGCGCAGAGCGCGCAGGTGGCGTTGTCAACGTTCAGTATAACAGTCTTCTCGCCGGCCACGGCGGCGAGCGGGGAAAGCAGAGCGAGGAGAACGGCAACTGCGACAGGGCGGATCATGGGATCATTCTCCTTTGGCTTAGAGGAACAGGGGCGCAAGTCTCGGGAACCCTAGTCCGACGATGACGAGGACGGTGGCAACCCAGAGGCCGGCTTTGGCGATCCGTCCCGACTTGGGCTGGGCGCAATAGGAGCCCTCAGCGCAGGCGACCTTTGGCTCGCGATAGACGAGATAGAACCCGTAGCCGAGGATACCGAACGTCATGGCGGCAAAAATCGGTTGATACGGTTCGAGGGCGGTGAGGTTGCTGATCCAGGCTCCGCCGATGCCCACGGTGAACAGGGCAAACGGGATGACGCAGCAACTCGAGACGGCGATCGCCCCGAGAATGCCGCCGGCGGCGAGCAGTTGCTGGCGTCCGCCCCGCTGGTTTTCCGATGTCACGTGGATGGCGGCGGTCGCCGACGTTCGGGATCCTTTGAGACCTGATGATGCCTCCATAATTGCTCACTTTCTGCATCGTTGAACAGCGATTTGCGAAGTAGCCTACGCCTTGTAGTCACTACAGACTCAAGGGGGATTTCAACGATTTGCGATCACGCTTCTGTGAGGGCGTTGGAAAGTGGAACCCGTTGAGCAGTCGCTGTCGTCTGAAGACCGTAGCTGGGGTTTTCAAGCATCATGAACCGTGGCGCTACCAATCTCTGTTTCCGCAGTGCCTACGTGGCCAAGCGATCAAGATTTTGTCTTGACCCTGTACCGAGTACAGGGTGTAACGAATCTCTTTGGCAGCGATCGCGTCATCGGGATACCCGACGCGGTCGTGCTTGTGATTAATGGACCGCGCCGCAGCGATGCTATGGATCTGCGATCAGAACGGAGAGCGCCTTGGACGACAAACCGACCGCCGGCATCGTGACCGCGATCATCATCGCGCCTTTAGTCGCGCTTTGCTGCCTTGGACCGGTAGTCATCGGCTCGGCGGTGGGCGGCGTTTTGGGCTGGTTCAGCGGGCAAGGTCTCGTGATAGGGGGTGTGCTGACACTCCTGGCTGGAGCCGCCGGCTATGCCCTCATGCGCTGGCGCCGGGCTTCATCTCGTCGGGAAGATGCCTCCCCGACATGCACATGTGACGAGCCCAAAGCACGGCCCGGCAGCCGCCAACCACCAACCATCCTTTGAGCCGGCACACTCCAATCGCGAAATACCCCGTACACTCGGAGATACGCCCTTGCCCATGACCACGCCGGCCGCGGACCTCGCGGAAACGATCGAAGAAAACTCCATTCTGACGCCGCAATTCAACGCGGATGGGCTCATTCCTGCAGTCGCCACGGATGCGGCGAACGGTGTGGTGCTAATGCTGGCGTGGATGAATGCGGAGGCGCTGGAAAAGACGATCGAGACCGGTCAGGCCTGGTACTGGAGCCGGTCCCGCAAGTGTCTTTGGCATAAGGGCGCGACGAGTGGGCAAGTCCAGCAGGTCGAGGAACTGCGCATCGATTGTGATCAGGACGCGGTGTGGCTCAAGGTGCGCGCTGGCGGAGACGGCGGATGTTGCCATACCGGCCGGGCGAGTTGCTTCTATCGCCGGATCGTTACGGCGCCGGGTCGCCCGACGCTCCGCCGGGTGCCGGATGCCCCGCCGAGATAGGTCCTCAGGGTAATATCGATGTTTTCGAGCGCGACCAGGCGCTCCAGTATCACGGTCAGAAGACCGACCAGCCGCCGAAAACCCTCCAAAGCCACCTCCGGAAAGCCGTTCCGCCGGCGTGTCGCGATGGAGAGAGTATTGATCGTGCCATCACCGAAGCGCAGCGGAACGATAAGATAGTCGGTAAAGCCGTCAGCCCTAAGTTCGCCGTAGAGGTCGCACCGAAACGCTCGGACGTCCTGCAGGCGAGGAACGCGGAGCTCCGTGCGCGTCGTGTGCACATGATGATCCGGGGAAGCGAGATAGCCCGGTCGGTTCTTCAGACCATGCGGCCAATCGATGACACGAACTCTGTCGTCGTCGGCAAGCCAGAGATAGGTCCGGGCACGGAAGGCCGGATGCAGCGGCTGCGCGCTCACAAAGATGCGATCGACGCGAAGCGTTGCCGCGGACAGCAACCGTCCGATATCGCGGATCACCGCACGCGCGTCGGTCGACGCAGCGGCGCTGTCGGAGAGACCGAGTGCGAGGCGGCCGAGATGCATGCCCGGATCGCCGTAGGGTGCCTCGGAATCACAGACCCGGCGCTTGGTCATGGGCGTAATCCTGCTGAACGGGCAGGACTAAGACGCTCGACCGTCGGGAATCGCTGACTGGGGGACATTCCTTTGCTCATGCTGTCCTCGATGGTAAGGCCGTTGGCCGTTCGAAACGATCGTGTGTCTGCCGGTGGGGCGCCTCCCAAACTCTGCTCCCCGTCGCGTCGAGCGTTTTCAGAGACGCCCGCAATCGAAATGCCAGCCTTGCCGCATCAGCTACACCATCGAACTGATGTCCGACGCATAGCTGGGATAGGCGAAGATGATGCCCTTGATCCTGTTCGCGGTCAGCCCTGCGCCCATAGCCATGGCAAAGAGATTGATTTGTTCCTCCGCTCCGGGGCCGATCAGATGTGCACCAAGAATATGGCCGGTCCCGTTCTCGACCAGAACCTTGTAGGCACTGTAGCGCGCCCCGACCCGCAGCGACGAGTACCAGCCGGCGGTCTTTTCGAAATGCGTGTCAAAGGCCAGCCCCTTGTCGCGTGCTGCGGCTTCGGACAGGCCGACCGAGGAAAGCTGCGGCAGCGTGAAGACAACGCTTGGGATCGGCGGATAACTGACCGCGCGCTCATCCTTTCCTGCGAGCAGGTTCTTGCCTGCAATCCGGCCTTCGTTGGCCGAAACCGGGGTCAGATTAGGCCCACTGTCGGCACAGTCGCCGGCTGCAAAAATGGCGGAATTTGTGGTCCGCATGTAGGGGCTGACCTTGATGCCTTTGCGGCCGTATTCCACGCCCGCGGCCTCCAGGTTGAGATGCTCGATGTTGGGCACGCGCCCGGTGGCATGAACCACCAGATCACAATTGATCGTCTGCTTTCCTTCCGGCGTCTTATAGGTAACGGTGAAATCCGACCCGTCTTTCTCGATCTTCAGAACCTTGGCCTCGGTCCGCAGGTCAATCCCCAGATCGGCGGTCGCCTCGGAAAGGATACCGACCAGGTCGGGGTCGAAATTGCCCAGCGGTCGCTCCATCATCTCCAGAACCGTGACTTCCCGCGCCCCTGCGCGTTTGGAGATATGGGCAAATTCCATCGCAATGAATCCGCCGCCGACGAACACGACCCGGTCCGGCCGTTCGGGCAGCTCGAGAAAGTCGGTGCTAGTCGCCAGCAACTCCTCGCCGGGGATATTCAGCGTCATTGGCCGAGCGCCGGTGGCGATATGAAAGTTCCGGGACGACAAGATCTCGCCATTCACCTCGATCTTGTCTCGCCCGGTGAAGCGTGCCTCGCCATGCAACACGGTGATACCGGCTTTCTCCAGCCCGCCCTCGATGCGACCAGGCATCGCGTCGGTGAACGTGCGCTTGAAGGCGATCATGTCCGCCCAGTCGACGGATGTCTGTGCTTCCAGCCCCTTGCCGCTCAAGTTGCGGGCCCAGTCAATGCCCTCAGTCACGGCGATCAGCATCTTTTTGGGATCGCAGCCTCGCAATGCACAGGTGCCGCCGAAAGGAAGGGCATCGATGCTGGCGACCTTCCAGCCAGCGTCAGCGGCCATCCGGGCGACACCATTTCCACCCGTCCCACCTCCGATCACGATCAGATCGAAGCTTTTGTTATCGCTCATGCAATTCTCCTCTCCTAAAAGACTACTTTTCCCCCTGACAAAAAACCTAACCCCCACAGCAAGGTTTGCAACGCCCTGCCTGCAATAATACCCTTCTCAACATGACATCCGGCGACGCTTTTGAGCAGAACTACTTGCGCCGACCGTATATCGGTTGACCGACGGGGCCTTTGCCGTCGGTCTTGCCATTTGCCCGCGCGCGGTGCCGCCACAAGTAGATTCCGACAATGGCCAAGACGGCCGCTGCCAGCCAGAAGTAGCCGCCGCCGACCAGCCAACTGGCAAGGCCGGCAAAGCTGATCGCGCCTGTTGCTGCCAGTACAATCGCGCCGCAGCAGACGATCTTAGCCGCGAGCAATCCCGCAAGGCCGTATCCGTTCGAAGGTTCCATCGAAGCCTCCTATCCGGCGCAGCATGACAGCTTCGCCACGTCCTTGCCGAAGCCCTGCGCCGCCAGTTTCAACCCTTCGACCGTGGTGAGATAAGGGAAGATTGTCTCGCCGAGCGCCTTCGCCGTCATGCCGTGCTTGATGGCCAACACCACCGTCTGGATGCTGTCGGCGCCCTCGGGCGCGAGGATCTGTCCACCAAGCAATCGGTCGCTTTTGGCGTCGGCAACCAGTTTGATGAGCCCGCGCGTGTCGCGCGCGGCCAGCGCCCTCGGCACCTGGTCAAGAGATACGATCGAAGTCTTGGTCTCGAAGCCGGCGTCGCGAGCCGCCTGTTCGGTCAGGCCGACGCCCGCGACCTGCGGATCGGTGAACGTCACCCACGGCATGGCCGCATTGTCATAGACAAGGCTGTCACCGTTCAGTGCGTTTTGGGCAGCGAGCTTGGCGCCATAGGCTGCCATATAGACGAACTGGTCGCGACCGGTGACATCACCTGCCGCATAGACGCCAGGCTTTGAGGTGCGCATCCGCTCATCAACCAAGACGCCGCCATTACCGCATAGCTTAACTCCCGCCTCGGCAAGGCCAAGACCGCCGGTGTTCGGGGACCGCCCAGTGGTCAAAAGCACCTGCTCGGCCGCGATCACTTCGTCCGCTCCGTCGATGGCGACCGTCAGTTCGACACCGCGGTCCGTGCGCGCGATCCGGCGATAGGAGAGGCCGGTTAGGACGGTAATGCCCTCGTCGCGAAGATAACCGGTCAATGCTGCGGAGATTTCCGGCTCGGCTTCCGGCAACAGGCGGCGGCGGGTTACAAGTGTCACTTCCGCCCCGGCACGGGCGAACATCTGCGCCAGTTCACAGCCGATATAGCCACCGCCGATCACCAGCAGCGAACGCGGCAGCTCGGAAAGCTCGAGCGCGGTCGTGCTGGTGAGGTAAGGCACATCCCCAATGCCGGGAATGTCCGGCAGGGCCGGCGCTGATCCGGTAGCAATGATGATTTTGCCAGCCATGATCGGATCGCCGTTCACAATCAGAGCGCCCTGACCATTCAGGCGCGCTTTCCCTTCCAGATAGGCGACGCCGTTGTATTGTGGCAGAAGGTCGACATATTTCTTCTGCCTGAGCGTGGTCACCAGGTCGTCCTTGGCGGCGACCAAACGGCCCCAGTCAGCGACGTTGGCTTCCCCGGCAAGACCGGGAAAGCGATGCGCGGCGCGTGCACCATGCAGCGCCTCGGCAGCGCGGATCATCGTCTTCGACGGTACGCAGCCGACATTGACACAGGTGCCGCCGATCGTGCCGTGGCCGATCAGGGCGACATTCGCCCCCTGCTCAGAGGCCGTGATTGCGGCCGAGAACCCGGCCGAACCGGCACCGATCACCGCAAGATCGTAGCGGCCATTGCCTTTTTGGGGCGCACAGCAGTCAGACATGAAAATCTCCTAATGTTTCCTGGTATCGATGTGTGAACGATGTCGCCACAGCAGGTAACCGGCTGCGGCAATGATGAGGATGAGAATTGGCACCAGACCGTAGACCGCTGTTGTCAGCGCTCCCACGCCGATCAAACCTGCCGCCACCAGCAGGATCGGCACCAGACAGCACAGCGCCGCGATCAAGACGCCAACCACTCCGACGCCAAGCATGGACCGGTCAGGCACGGACTCAACTCCCGATCGCCTTGGCAGGATAGCCAACATTGGTGGAAGCAGCGGCAATGGCCGCGACCGTCGCGGTCGACGGGTCATAGGCAACCGTCGCCGTCTTGGCCTCGAAATCCACCTTGACCGACTTCACGCCCGCAACGCCTTCCATGGCCTTGCGCACGGTGACCGGACAAAGGGCACAATACATGTTCTCGATTGCGAAGGTCTGCGTCAGCTCCTTGACGGTAACCGTTTCCGACGCGGATTGTGCGGACGCGGGAAGGGCAAGTGGCAGCATAATAGTACCGCTCAAGCCAAGCGCAGCCGCGGCGACCAGATGTTTCGACAGGTATTTCACGTGGTTATCTCCTCGTTTCAATAGAACAGCGGCGCCCACCAGCCGATGGTGCTGGCGAGCACGATGAGGATCGTTGCGATCCAAAGCGCGGTCTTGGTGATGATGGCGGAGCGCGGACGGGCGCAGTAGGAACCCGGCTCGCACGCGGCTTTGGGCTTGAAATAGACCTGCCAGAAGCCAAACCCGAGCGGCACGAGTGTCGCCGCCGCGATATAGGGCTTATAGGGTTCGAGCATCGTCAGGTTGCCGATCCATGCGCCCGATACACCGAGTGTCACCAGGAGCAGCGGGACGATGCAACAGGCCGATGCCAGAAAAGCGCCGATAACGCTTATCGCCGCGAGCCCGCCCTCGCGCCGATCCGGTTCGGCGGCCGCCTTCGAAGAATTCAATGTCTTGCTACCAATTTCGTTCATCGCAAACCATCCTCGATTTCTGACTGAAAACAGGATAGGCTCTGTAGCCAGTACAGACTCAAGAGGTATTTTCACCATGAATTCTCTTCTTTCCGCCAAGGGACTGCAGCGCCACCAATTGGCCCGTGCGACCGGCTGCCATCTGGAGACCATCCGCTATTACGAGAAGATCGGCCTGCTACCCGACCCGCCGCGCAGCGCCAGCGGTTATCGCATCTATGACGAAACCGACGTCCGCCGCCTGCGCTTCATCCTCAGGGCGCGCGAACTCGGCTTTGGCATCGACGAGGTCCGCGGCCTGCTTCATCTTGTCGATTGCAGAAGCCAGACCTGCGCGGAGGTGCAGCGCCGGACCGAACCGCATCTAGCCGAGGTTCGCGCCAAGATTGCCGACCTCCAGCGCATTGAAGCGGTGCTCGTGACAATGATCTCGCAATGCTCTGGCGAAGACGTGCCGGAATGCCCGATCCTTAACGCGCTCGCCGCTTGACGGGCGCTTAGGGTGTCATTTCGCCCCATACCGGAACCGACCCCT
>KB455539.1:501295-520064 GCA_000341325.1 Panagrellus redivivus | reverse complement strand
GCCGTCGGCGCCGCCAAAAAAACTAACAAGCGGAAACCCAAATGTTGCGATCCCGCCTCTGACCACAAAGTGACGCATCTGTCCACACAAATCTGACGACACGGCCAATGAAAACAGATACGATCGACGGTGCCACAGGTCGTTGCAACTGTCAGCCGTTTGAAAAGTGTCAAATACCGTGATTGGATTACATGGTAAGGGTCAAGGGAAGGGGAATGAAGACGGGGTTGATTCAGATTATGCTGATGTCAATGACATCAACATGGTATACACTTTTAAGAGCCAGAATAGGGAAGATCATAACAAAAGAACAAACTGTTAAAGTAATCAAGCATCAGTCAATAAATGTGGTAGGAATGAACAGAACAAAAGAAATGCTCGGATGTAGAACACTTTACAAGTTCTAACCGCCCGTAAAGATAAGCCTCAAAATATAAATCAACGACAATTTGGATGGCATGGATCAACTGGTGCAAATTGGGGGATAGCGTTAATGCTACAATGGAAAACAAATCAACAATGCCACGAAAAAAGTGATTTGTTTCAACTGGACGCGCGATCTTTGACAAATTGCGACCACCCTGACAATTTGGGTGTGAAGCGGCGCCAAAGGCCATTTCAAAAGGTTGAATTTTTAAAACTGGACAGACATCTATCACCGGCGCCAGGTACATTACGTTTCAAAACAGTTGAACTGCTTGAAATTTTTTAAAAACTTAGCAGAAACAAAGAAGACCGCCGTCAAGGAGTTAAATAAGGATGGGAAAGTGCTCAAAAGCAAAGGTCAAAATATGGAAATGGTGGCAGGGTCGAAGTTATTTTCTATACTATTTTCCGCTACTGTATCGGGATGGTAAGGAAAGTAATAATGATATAATGACCGTGGAATATTTAAATGAAGACAGGTTAAAGCGAGAACGGTAGTGAAAAAACTGAGGAAGAGATTTTTGGTTGAATCGATATGTAATATTCGGAAGCACAACTTGTGGACATGCACGGAACAAGGCGCTAAAACAGGCCAGACACGCGCCATCCTTAAGGTAGGCTTGGGCTAAAGGCCAAGGGCCGCAAATTGCTTGTCGTTTGGGGATGCGCGAAGACATTGACAGGAATGTCGGTAGCTCGTTTTCGGGGCTTTATCGGTCGGCCTCAAGGAAGTGTTGCGCGAGGTGGGAATCGGCTGAAGGTGTTTTGTCTGGCCTTCTGGAGGTGCGGTAAGCGGCGCGAAAAGACATATTGATAAGAATTGGGAAATCCGGATTGACATTTGTTGAGATAAGACATCATGCAGGTTCAAAGATAATGAATGGATGTAGTACATATTACGTGCTTCTACAGAGAACGACTAGATAGTTGAAAACTGATGGAAACAATACTTCATTCTTCAATGAAAACGAGAAAAGGATATAATTCGATTCGATTGTGCGCCAATATGACATCGAAGTCGAGTAAAAGTGCCGATGGAAGCGCATGCAAATGAAAGAGAACAGTTTTATTGTCTCGGAAGAACCGACGATCGGTGTCTTTACACCCGTCCGAAACCACTTTGATGGCTCCATTCCCGGAGTACGGATCAGTTTCGGTGACACGACAGACACAAGGTGGATAAACTGCCTCTGGGGGCTGGATTAATAACGACAAATTCGATCCGTGAAACGCTTTGTTCTGGCACAGAGCATACAAAGACGGCAGGGCGGAAGTGAACTGGCGTCCAACCGAGAGTCTTTAGATACATCCGAGCCAGTTTGATCGGTCACTCCCAGCGACAATAAGGCATGCCGACGGTCGCGCGGGGGAATGGCTTAATCGTTTTGGCGATTTGGGAAACACTGTTGCCATTTTGTTGGCTTGGGCCAGACTTAATCGGTGTGCCTTTAGTCAATGACAGGAGCCGTCATGGATGGAGGCGCGCTTTCAGGAGACGGCAATTTGCACTGGATTAGAAGGATGCTTGTCTTGTGTGATTGATCGATTGAATTTTAACACTGTTTTTGTTGGTTTTATTATATTCTGCAATGTAAAACTGTCAATATTTCTACAGGTCAACAATGTTATCAGTATCCCCGGATCGACGTTGGCAAACGTAGAACCGTCCAGTGGTCATGCCATCATCAGCCAAAAGTTGCCAAGTGTTGCCGCTACTTTTTGACAGATAACCATAGACATCGGTGTCGGACAATTCCTGCGCGAATGCCGGATACCCGTAGTAAGGATACGCATTCTGCCACGTCCACGCCGATTTGCCATCAGATCGTAACAAGCCAATGCTAATTTTATCTGTAGGCTTTTCTTTAGAAACGAGTTGGCTGATCAAGTCAATCCGTGCCGGAGTACTTGCCAATGCAAGGAAATCCGTATCCGTATTTTCGCACAATGCAAATGCTTGTAAAGCCATGACATCCTGATAGAAGAAGCAGTCCGCATACGATACATTATTAACGATGAGTTGGGTCCAGCCATGAGCGCATCGACAGTTTACTGCAATGATTACTATGAAAAGGTGGAATGGCAAAAAAACAAACATTGCGAAACTGCCCATCCAAACTGTGAAAGCTCAGAATGAGTGTTCAAACTCAATCCAGGTGAAGCCAGTTCACCGATTTTGGCAGTATTTACACCATTTGCCGCATCGAATGAAACAGCAACAATTTTGACCAAGTCGGCCTTTAACTCTTCGGCGGCTGTTATTGGATCATTTGTGCCAGAATCGTCGTAAGTAGCCGCATACAGTACGACTCCTGGTGCCCGGAATGATGGGTTCTTGTACAAGTAGTCGGCAGCGGCTTTTAGGCCACTGAAATGAAATATTTAAACTATAACTTTAAAAAGAGAACAATGAGATTGTCCTACCCTGCAATATCGGCATCTGCGCTAAGATTCGGTGGAGGTTTACCCTTATTCAAAGCAACAAGTATGTTTCGTATTGTTTGTGCAGTCGTAAAGTTAAATTGAAGTTTGGTGCCAGTTAAATCATATGTGATAACAGCAACGCGGCTGGTATGGCTGCTTTCAAGGGTGTTAGATAACGTGAGCTGGCTAATTGTGCTCAAAACGCTTGACGAAATAGCATTCCATTGATCGAAGGTTACACGCGAATGTTCAATTACAAAAACAAGATCGAGCCATGCTTGTTTATGGTTTGTAGCACAGATTGAGCCATCGCTGCCATTAACATAGGGAGATGATGGCTTTGGTGTTGACGGATTGTAGGTGGTAGTCGTAGGCAAAGTTGGTGGATAAGGAGTCGGTGTTGGTGGATTATTTGCGGTAGTTAAAATGGCCCCAGGCGTAGTTATTGTCGTCGGAACGACAGTTGCGGGTGAAGCGGTTGAATATGTAACGCCACTGTTTATACAGCTTGTATTTGCGATAGTGTTAATCAGTTCCCATGCTAGCTCATAAGACGGAGAAGAAAACGATTGATCTGACAGATTTGGTAAATAGCCCAATGTTGTCTTCGCCACTGCAACTGTGATAATTTGGACATGATGCTTGTCTCGAAGAATTTTAGAGTAATTCCATGCATTGTTGACTTGTGTTTCATCGTCAATAGCTGTCAAGATAATCAATACATTTTGGTAATCGCGACGATCAAGATGAAATACATAATTAGAATAAAAATAAGCGTTAAAAACACTGAAAAAATTATATACAATACAGCTAAAATGTCCAAAACCAACTCATTTAATTCAACGTTGCGCATGCCGGTACTATGGGCATAGTTTTGTAACCATTCCAAACTTCTACAAACACTAGAATAATTAACAGAACCGACAATGCTGTGCGAGGCAGTGTCGATGCCAAATTCCATTAAACTAAGTACAGTGTCATTTTCGCCGTAGGCATACAAATATGTTAAATTTTGAACTGATCGAATAAGAGTATCGACATTGTCGAAGTTTCCCATTGCAGAGGATACATCGAAGGCGATTGTAAGGTCAACTTGACATTTTGTATAAATAGGAGTCGGCCTCAAATCACAATTAATATTGTTTTGGACAGATGCTGCCGTAGCCGGAAGAAGCACAACAAACAAAAGATAAATGTTCATTACAACTAATCACTGCAACTTCCAATAGCTGTCAAAACCGGCTGCTCGAGTTGTTCAACATCAGTCAAACTGACGCTAGTTGTGATACGCATAGATAAAAACATTTTTAGACTTTTTGATAAGAACTTTAACCTTTTATGGTGCCGACGTAAGTGAATCCGCAGGTTACACTCTATTTGCCAGAAAAGTTTTATTATCTTATATTTTAACATGGTTATGTTTGTATTACAATTTATGTTACGAACTGGAAGCAAGTTAATCAATTCCCCTACAAGTCAACAATGTTATCAGTATCCCCGGATCGACGTTGGCAAACATAGAATCGTCCAGTGGTCATGCCGTCATCAGCCAAAAGTTGCCAAGTGTTGCTGCTACTCTTTGACAGATAACCATAAACATCGGTGTCCGAAAGATACTGTGCAAATGCCGGATACCCATAATACGGATACACGTGCTCCCATGTCCACGCAGAGTAATTATCTTCTCTTGATAAGCCGACACTAATAACATTAGTTGGTTTTTGTTTCGAAACAAGCTGTCCGATAAAGTCAACTCGGGCGGGAGTATTTGCCAAAGCAAGAATGTCTGTATCAGTGTTTTCGCACAGTGTGAATGCCTGGAATGCGGAAGCGTCCTGATAGAAGAAACAGTCGGCATACGATATGTTAGCGACAGTCAGTTGATTCCAGCCGTGAGCGCAGCGGCAATTCACTGAAGTCACTTTTTCAGATATGTTTTTTTTAAAACAAAACAAACGTTGTGAAACGGCCCATAATAGCTCCGAAATTGAAGAATGCATGGTTGAATCGAGTCCAGGCGAAGCCAATTTACTGATTTTCAAGTAACTCACACCGTTTGCTGCATCAAATGAAACAGTAGCAATTTTGATTAAATCGGCTTTCAGTCCATCAGAAGCAGTTATCGGTTCATTCGTGTTTGAATCGTCATATGTAGCTGCATACAGTACCACTCCGGGTACACGGAATGACGGATTGGCCGTCAAATAATCGCCAGCAGCTTTTAGGCCACTAAAATATCACTATAATTTATAAAACTGAAATAAAGATTTATCATACCCTGCAATGTCAGCCTTTTCACCAAGATACGGTAACGGTTTAGCCTTATTCAAAGCAATAAGTACGTTCCGTGTAGTTTGCTCCGCGGTAAACTCAAATTGAAGTTTGGTGCCAGCTAAATCATATGTGATAACAGCGACGCGGCTGGTATGTCCAGATGCAGGAGTGTTAGATAAGGTGAGCTGACTTATTGTACTCATAATACTTGACGAAATGGCATTCCATTGAGCAAAGGTTACGCTGGAATGTTCGATTACAAAAACAAGATCAAGCCAGGCTTGTTTATGATTCGCAGCACAAAGAGGGCCATCGCCGTCATTAACATAAGGAGATGATGGCGTCGGTGATGGTGGATAGTAGGTGGTAGTCGTGCCAGGAGGATCAGTCCATGGGGGCTCTGTGGAACTCCTCACTGTAGTAGTCGTAAACACACCCGTCGAATACGGAGATGGTGAGTTGGTTAAATAGGGTCCAACAGTCGAACCTGGCAGAGGCTCTGTCGGCAATGTTGGGATATCTGGCGGGGGATACGTAACGCCACTGTTAATACAGCTTGTATTTGCGATTTCAGAAATTAGGTCCCATTCAAGGTCAAAGGACGGAGACACAAATGATTCTGTTGCAAGCTGTGGTAAGTATTCTGATGTTGACTTTCCTACAGTCACTGTGATAATTTGAACGTTGTATTCATTTCGAAGCTTTGCAGCAATGGGCAATGCGTCAGCGACTTGCTTTTCATCGTCAATTGCAGTTAAGAGAATCAATACATTTTGATAGTTACGAGGATCCTGTTTCCACGTATCATCGACTGTGATGTAAAAATTCAAAATACTAAAAAACTTTTGCATGTTAGAAGCACCTACATAAAAAACTCACTCAGTCAAAGAGCTGTTATACAATCCCTCACTATTGGTAAGGTCTTCGAATATTTTCAAATCTAAACAGAGGCGATGATAATTATTGTGATAAGTACAATAATTGCAGCCTCCAGAATAACCAAATATTAATAAGTCCACTTCCACTTCACCGTAAACATATTCGGCTAATAAATTTTGTATTGATTGAATAAGAGCATTGACATTATTCTGATTTACCATTGCAATTGAAGCATCCAAGACAATTGAAAGATCGACTTTACATTCTGAATAGAAACCAGTCGGCTGTACATCGCAGCTAATGTTTTGAGCCACAGTTGCCGTAGCCGTTAAAACCGCGGCAATCAAAAGACGAATCCTCATCGCAACCAATCACTGCAACTTGCAATTGTTGTCTTTCGGATGTTTGGCTTTTTTATATCAGTACAAAACGCAGTTGGAGGAACAACAAAACGGAATTTATGGAATGCATGATAGAACGAGTATAAAGATTATTACGATAAGAACTTTCAAACGTTTACTTTTTAAGAGGCTGATAAGATAAACTCTGCCATTTGGCATTTACTCGAACAGCGGTATTAGCATTTATATGATTGTGCATTGATCAACAGCATACGGTGACGTAAATAGATCAAGTGAGACAATATCAAAATGATTAAAAGGTTATCTACCGTAACCGGTACTCTTGTTTTGTTTCAAAACTTCGTTGTATTGTTCGCGCAAACGCATCGCCTAAAATTAATTCTATTTAAATTAATTCATGTTAATATTACGGTTTACCTGTACTTTCAGATCATCATAATCGATTTCAGCTTGCTTCGTGGCAACTTTGTTCTGCAGTTCGTCGCGTTCCTGTTTGACTTCTTCAAGGATTTCTTTCTGTGAATTCAACTAAAATCGATTAATTCAAATTGCTTTTAAATCTTTCCCAAATCAAACCTTTTGAAAATCCGGATTAGCTTTCAACAGGTCTTCAATTGCTTTGAGATCGGTTTGGAAATGTCGAATTTGCGCTTCCATGTTGCTGATTTCGTTTTCTAGTTGGTCTTTTTGGTCGATTAAAAGCTAAAACTGTAACTCCAAAACAATTCTATTAAAATACAAAGCCTTACACTTCGTTTTTCCATTATTTCCTTCTGCAATGCCGAAATGTCCCCAAAGGTTTCCATTTCTGCATGGATTTTTGTATCGCGCTCGTTCAGGCTTTCCAGTTCGGTCTGCATTCGGAGGATAGCCATGTCTTGGTTGACTAGTTGTTCTTGGAGTTCCAAATGTACTGAAAACTGGAGAATATCTTCATAAGTTTCTTTAAAAACTCACAATCCTGCAATTCTTCCGGGTCATTGGCCGATTCCAAGTTAACTTCATCGATATCCCGAACATTCAATGTGTCCAGCCCAGATTCGCTGGCACAGTTCAGTGATATCAGGCGTAGCATGTGGATGACTTCATTCCCGAGATTCTCAGTTGTCTCCGTGATGGCAGCCTTCCGAGCATCGTAGGTCGACACAAATTCATCGATTTGGGCCTCTTTCAATGTGAGTTCCTTGTACTTTTCATTGGTTTCACTGGCCATTAGTGCCGCTTCATTGTTGAACTCCGCCAGCTCTTCTCGGATTTGTTGCTGTTTGTTTTGCAGCTCGGATATCATGGATTGCATAAAGCTGATCTCTTCATTGTCCTTTTTGATCTGCTGAACCATTCGTTCGCGAAGGACCTCCGGCGATGCTTCATCATTGATTTCAGATTTTATTTCGTTTCTTTTGGCGTCCAGTTCGGCAATTTGCTCTTGTAGGATCACTAAAACTGGTGTTCAACATCTTTCGCGGATAAGTAATAGCAATCTTACTAGCTTGTTGTTTCAGCGGGCTATTGGCCAGTGCCACATCCAATTCCTCTTTCCGTTTCGTCAACTCATCAACTTCATTCTGCCGCTCTGCCAACACGAATTCCAATCTTTCCGCTTCCGCTTTGATCATTTCATACTCATCACGGATTCCTGGATCCATGGAATTCACCAAGTCCTGATTGGAAAGACGGATCTCTTCAACTTGGCGCTCCAACAATCGCGCGTAATCTTCCTTTTCTCGACGGTCACGGAAGAGTTTTTCGACGATTTCCGACAGTTCGGCATTTTTTGTTTCCTCTTCTTGAACCTCGTATTGGAGGTCGGCAAGATCGTAGTTAACATTTTGCCGTTCGATGAGTAAGTTGTGATCACTGAGTTCGCCAATTAGGTGTTTTAGCTCTTCGGCTCCTTCTTCTGCCCTGAAAACTGGAATTTAGGCTTCCAAAGCAAAGTTATGCGCTACTTTTGTTCATAGAGAAGCAACTTCTGCTGTTCTTGTTCAAATTTTTCAAGCTCGCTCATCAAAGACGATGTTTCTTCATTCAATGCTGCCAATTGGGTGTTCAGCAAGCTCATGAAGTATGTTTTGTCCATGATGATGCGGTTTCCGAAGGCGGCTGGAAGTTTTATTGGTATTAAACTGGGGCGTGGTGCATCGACTTACTTCCAGCTCGACTAACAGCCCTAACCCCTGCCAATCCTTGCTGGGTTACCGGCCTAGCCGCTCCCGTCCCAGGTGGGACCAAAATCCTGGACCCCGTGACCGGTCTGCCGCCCATGGCAGTGCCCATTCTGCTTGCGATTTGGCGATTTGCGTAGGAGGATGGTCCTGCTCGTGAAACTAAAACTGGTGCTAGTATGATACATATAGTATATTTTAACAGTAAAGTTTAAAAAACCAAAACTCACAAGCTCTCGTCGGCGGCACCACCATCCCTCCATCATCTTCAACCGGACCAGCTCCGTCGTACATGCTCCCATCCACTGAGGTCGAAATGGACGCTTTCCTGCTTACCGGACGCTCAAGCACAGCCGTTGGTGGTCGTTCAAGGTCTGAAACTTACACGTGTAATACTAATTTATGCCATGGATGGCTGAATCTCGTCTGCCGCTCATAAACGGCAAACACGAGGGAAGTCGTCTCACGTACTACGTCCGGCTGTCTTCGGGCGCTTGGCCGTGCCTGGCCGGTTGCTACCCGTGCGCGGGCGCGAGCTCGGTGGTCGCTCCATAGTTATGTTTAATTTGATGCCTCTGAAAAGGGTATAACTTTTAACAACAATAAACTGTAGAAATTTTACGACAGCTTCAGCAACTTAAGCTTTGCTACAAAGAAAATCAACTTTCCATGTTTGAAACAACCCAAGATGGTGGTGTTCCAAACCCAGTTGCAGCTGTCGTCAAGGGAATTGGTTTTGAGGGCCGCGTTGCCATGGCAATTTTGCAAGGCGTTCTTTTTGGATTTTTTCATTGTAATTGTTGTGTTTTGTAAACTGATGTTACCGCATGTTGTTTGTTAGTTAATCATAACAAATATCCATTTTTAAACAAAACTTGTTTCGCCTATATTTCAAATGCATTTTATCACCAAAACCAACACACATGTTATGCCGTTAGTCATTCAGAAGCCACGCTGTTAAATCAAAGCGTTCTATGAATGTTCTTTGCATTAAGCACACGCATTGACGCCTTTTTGCGTACTTTTTGCGTACTTTGTTGTGTTATTGCACCGGAGCCTGTCAGCCAGCTTCGAGCTGAATGTCACTGATACCAGAATAGAGTTGAGGATTTCCCTTAACTATCTTCTATTGAAAACTGTAATTTCTCTTGTTGACAACTGATTCTTTTTTTAACTTTTGAATCGCTTATTTGGCAAGTTTGTGGTTAAAATCACGTCCCCCCAAGACGAAAAGTCAATCAAAGATAACCCCAATCACGGAAATTTTGGGAAAAACACATGGTACCCCTAAAAAGTCACGTTGATTACTTTTTTCAAAAAACATCGGGTTATCCGAGTTTTTAAAGTTCAAATTTTAATTAAGTAAACTGTTAGGAATATTCGCATTGTTTTTTTTAAACTTCATAAATGCAAAGATAATTTTTGCAAAAAAGTTACAGCTTCGGTGCATTCACATGCATGCACCCATCCATGTGGACGAGCACGTGCATCGCGCACGGGCTGATCACTGGAATACGCTTCTTTGAATGCTGCACGTTTCTTTTTGATTATGCAATATTGCAATGCACATAGCTGTTTGCCCTTAGAGTTCTTTTTCTAATTACAATTGATCTCCGATGTGAACTTTTTTAAGCTGTAGCGAACGTCCTAAATACAGTAAAACCCAAAAATATAACTTCCTTATAATACTTGTCTGTCTGCAGCGAACGTGATAGTGATACAAAGACGTTCAAACTGTTTTACATGGATTGCGGATACTATTATCATTCACGTGAAAACTGGCTCTTCATTCTCTGCCGCAAGAAGACTCCCAAATTTTTTGTCCTAGTTGCAAAACTAGTCGTCAATAGTTTAACGACCAATTTTTAACAACTTTACAAAAACACTACCAGTGCATAATAGTTCTTGTTTTCCACAACATCTTAATGTTTATTGGTACCGAACCCATGTTGTACCACTTTTTCTTCACGTGCTGCGTAATCACAGTTATCTTGGAATCGGATTGGCATACCCCGCGAAAACGAGAGAATGCGATCTTTGTCAAAGGTCGCTGTTATCGAGCAACTGCTCTCTCGGCCTCGGAAATGGGAATTTTAGGTACATTTTTTGGGTGGTTGCAGTTTAGCGAAAAAGTAATTACAATTTTAATCATTTAAATAAACTGTGATCAGTGATAAAACGCAATAAAACAGCTTCATTTAAAAAATTTAAAACCTGTTATATTTTTTACACAACTTTTTTTGCAGTATTTTTGAAATGTCCCTGCTAACACAAGCAGTCTTCCCTTTGTTCTGACCTTTTGTCGTCCTCGTCTTCGAAAATAACGAAACTTCTACCCGAAAGAATTTCCCCTCTTTCTGCTCTATTGCACTTGCCAGACAGGCACACGCTTATCTTTCGTCATGTTGATCAATTCTGCAATACTTACGACCCGCACGTTGTGACTAACGACTGGGTCGAGTAGGTCGGTGGTTGCAGGGCCTTTCATTTCACAGTGTAAAGAAACAACAAAATTTCAAAAAGTTGAGCATTTTGAAAGACTTAAAGAAAGAAAGAAGCACATGGGCATGATCCAACTGTCTGTTGCTACTGGCGGTCTGGATGCAAGCCAAGCCAGGGCAGGCCACGAGGGTGGCAAGTGTATATAGAATGTTCGAGTTTTTTTGTTTATCAACATGTTGATGGCAATCTAGAGAAGGTGGATCACGCTTTAGGGGTTAAATATTTACATAAACTGATGAAGAAGGTAGAAAACGTTAAAATTTAGCAGTATTTTCATGTTATGCCTCTTTTCAAGGACACCACCGTGTGTCAGCTCCACTTCTTTCCCCCTCCCTACCAGGCCCCTGGCTGACATTTCATTTCCGCATGTAGTCTTTTGCTTTGCTGCTCCTGGGGTGTTCTCTGCTCAGAGCATCTGGCTGAAGCCCCGCCCTCCTTGCCCCTCTTTTTACAGATCTGCTGGGCTCGCATATAAATACCGAGTGACGCCGACTGCCTCCCCCACCATCGCAGTTACATCGATAGTCCCATCCAACTAAACTCAAATTCAAATTCAACCATGATTTCCGCTGTTGTTACCATCCTCGAAGTCACACTTCTCCTCTTCGCGACGACGAAGGCCCTCTTCGGCGTTGTCAACCCTGAGATCAAGCATGCCGCCCGAAGCCTGCTCATGATCCTGCCTCTCGGCCTTCTGCTCCCAGTCTTCGTGACCCCCGCCGAAGCCCAGGCTGTCAGTGACAACGATTCGGACTAAAGTCAATTTGATGGATATTTATTTTACAACTTTATTTGAACTAATGTAAAACTGGCTGCCAATTCCATGATCCGAGTGAAAGTTGCTGGTCAACCACCTCCACGGCACCAGTCCATCCATCCAATCGACCCGAACGCTTCATCTACAGACACAAATATGCCATTCTTAACGGGTCGATTTTTTTCTATGGATATATTATTTGATTTTTATGTCAATAATCCAGGGATAATTATCATTATTGTTAATTTTTTATCTGCATTTCGGTTATTGTGATTTCTTCAATGAAGGATTTTAACTTAAACTGTTGTTCGGTAGAAAAAAAGCAAGAAAAAATGTCACAAGCCTTCTAGAAAGCTATTTTCGCAATGTTTTCGTGCAAAGGCGACCTCAACAAACTGCTCACATCTGAGTGTTCGTTGCTTTCGAAGCATAGCGAGATGTTGTGGCTGCATTTCACATGGGGCAGCACGTGGATGCCCGCGAAAGGTTATTATTTGTCCGCGGAGAAGTGTTTTGAACAGTCGCTTGGCTTCGTTGAAGGTTGTTTCGGATAGAGTTTTGAGGGGGCTTGAATTGGTTGGAAAACTGCTTCGGACTGTTGATTATTAATTACTTTCAAAAATTAAAAAATATGTAAGTTTTAATGTCGTGAATAGAAAAACTGTCGTGATCATAGTAGAATAATCACACGATAAATCATTTCCAAACCCATATCTGTCACTTTTCTACGTCACCGACACAACCACGCAAAACCTTTTCCCATCACCTTCGAAGGCGCATCATTTTCATCATTCAACTTTTTCCACCCTTTTCCGTAAACGACTTCCTTCGACTCTCCGAACTTTCGGTCTTTAGTCGTTGTTTTGACGGCCCCGTTTTTCCCTGCAAATTATTTGGTCGGTACGACATTGTTGATCCTTTTCCGTTGCCTAAACCACATGTTAGCACTATAATCTGCCTATAAATATGCCCGGGCTATCAGAACCCATGGCTATTATCGCCAATACTCATAGATCTCTTCCTTCTTTCAACCGTTTAGGCCAGATTGCTGTTTTTTTTGGCTACAGTACGCCTCAGGGTCGCCCGTTTCCTCAACAATCAGCACCCGCTCGACTACATGGCCCAACTCAACCTTGACGGCTGCCTGCAACAGCCGGCAACGTGTGTTATTTTCTCCCAAGGGCGGGTTGCAACGTACGTTGGGTACCTTTTGGCCGCCCTGTCACTGGAAATCAGCCTTCCTTTTAGTGAGAATTGTGGTGTGATCACCTCTTTTTTGCCTCTTTTCAGATTGTGTCTTCAATCTTTCAATAAAGCGAATAAAAAAACTGCAGCGAAGTCAGATCAGGCGAAGGTGCGAGAAGAAAAAATTTGGTTAATCTTCGGTTGAAAACAACTTTGCAATGAGCACGTCTGGTGATCTCTCTTTGAAAAAGTTGAAAAACGACCCTGAAGGCAAGTCGAAAATAGCCTGCTTCGGGCCGGTGTTAACTTTCAATCTGACCTAAAGTTGGGTGACGAGGATGTTGTAAGTTTAAGACACGCGTGACCGGGCACCGATTGAAGGTGACGGCCGAGGACACGTTGGGATGACACATTCCGAGGATGAAAACACGTGGCCGGGAGATGGAAAGTGCAGATTTCTTAAACTGAAATTGTTGTTAGGGGTTTTTAAATGTGTTAATTTAATTAGTGGTGATCAAAACATAAAATTAGACAAAGTCTCGACATGGACGATTTTAACATTGTCACAAACTAAAAAACAATCTTAATTAGATGCAAAAAGTTTGAAGGAAGTTTTAAAACATCAAATTTGTAAAACTGAGAGCCGATCGCATTTATTCGATTTCAACAATCATTCACATTTATCTTTGCCAGACAACTTTTGAAGAAACAATTGAGCAAGTTTAAAGCAAATTTTAACAAAAATCAAAACAATCACAGCCACCACACCACTAATCACTGCATACACATCCAAACTATGTTGCTGAATCAGGTTCAACTTGTTCGCCACTGGCATGAGTTCCGGAAGTTGACCATTATTGGCAATGGCAAAGTTGATATGTTTGATGAAAACTTCATTTGCTGTGAAGGGTTTTGTTTGGAGTAGTTTTTGGATTCGTTTGGCTGCGATTGTATAACTGAAAGTCGGCAGTTTTAGGGTATAAATTCTATAAACTGGATCCTGGTGTCTATCGCAGTTTACAAACCTTTCATTTTCAAGCAGTTCCGTCAAAGCTTGCTTAAATTCCTTATTCGACTTCAGCAGAGTTTGCTTGTTAACATATTTCCCCCAACCATTACGCTCCACAACACCGGCATTACGGGTTTGGTCGTACATCATCGGAAGGAGGATCAAAGGCTTGCCACAATTAGCTACTTCCAGGATACTGTTATATCCACCATGGGTGATGAAAAGCTTCAACCTCGGATGCCTTAGAAGTAAAGGCTGCGGCGCCCATGTTGTGATAAACACATTTGGAGCGTCTTTTAAAAGTTCCCGGCTGAAGTCATCAGATTTGTCTACTTTTATGATGAAATGATAATCACTGAAGTTTTTCATTGTTTCAAAGAGGTTCCGTTTGGCAATCTCGGGAAATCCCGCAGTGTTTGCCGCCGATCCCATTGAAAAAAAGACCACGCCTTTTTCGCCTTTAGTCATTTCTGACGCACAAGGTTCGGATAATTGCAACCCATCAGCAGCATGCGCGAAATCGATCCCAAGTCCACCGACACGGATGACATTCGGGGGCCAAGGGCGCGGGAATTCAATCAAGTCATCGACAGCAACAAAAAGGAAGGGTGTTCGGTTCACCATGATGTCACGGACGTCGGGGAAATTGTTACCGTAATATTTTCGGAATAGGGTTGTGGTATCAGTGTAGGTATTCATCCAGGCGTTTGAAACGACTTCGCTTTCAATGAGGTTTTGAGCTCGTTGAGTGAAACTCATGGAATCAGTGGCGGATGAAAAGGCCATCGCTGTAGGGATATAGCCCATGGGAGTCGGGACGCCGTAGATTTTCGCAATGGGGTCAAAAAGGGCGCAACTGCTGATGATGAAATGAACCGGAATGTTGAGAACTTCAGTCAGGCCGGTGCCACAGGCGCTTAGCTGCTCGGTTATGAGGACATCAAAGTTTTCTGATTTTAGTTGGTTGAGAGTTGTCGTGTTTTGGGAGAGGGCTCCTGTAACGTTTGAAATAGTAAAAATTGCCGTAATCACGGAAGTCAAACTTCTCATTATTAACAAAACTATCTTTAAATGTTCAATTTTTTATGCTATTAATGATTACATAAACTGAATAATGTCAAACCTACAACTTACGTTCACAAGCCTGAACTACCGATTCAACAAATCTCGCCGTTCCATCATGCATTCTCCACACAGTTTCCTTATCAAAAGTATGTTTCGTCCTCTCGGCAACCATCTCAGTATATTCATGTTCCTCCTCCGGGGTCACATACCCCAATGGAACCACATTCAAGTGCCGGACTCCAGCAAAGTTTATGATACTATGTCCAACTTCGAGATTGACAAATGTCTAAAATTCAATTTTTTTAGCATAAACTGCGCATACCTTTCGCCAAGCTTACAACATTATGCCCATCCTTGACCAACACATCCACTATCCGCCCAGCCGATATCATATGGCTTTTACTGTTGGAAGTGCCGAAGACCAAAATCTTGGCCGCATCGCAATAGACATGTGAAACCGCAAGAAATGAGAGAACATTCACCCAGAGCATCGGAACCGTCTGAGCAAGTGGGTGACAAAGGCGACGAAAACCATTCGGAGCAACTTTATAAGGATGTTTCTGTCAGATCGTGATGAATGGGAGTGTTAATTTTGACCTGTGTTTGACTTCTAGACACAATGAAAAGCTAGTTCATCAAGTGTAGCAACAGTAGTGTATTTTATAGATTGTATCTGATCATTATGATTGGGCAATTGGTGTGATTGATCTTGTGGTTTTTTGTGGTTTCGGCAACTTGTATAAACCGTTGAATATTTTAAAAAATACATAAGCTGTCAGTAGAAATGGGTGATGAAAGGCATTTTTTAACAACACATTTATTAAAGAAAAAAAACCAATCACATCAAAGTGGACATTGCCGCTTCCTCGCACTCATCCGACGCATGCAAAATAATATTAACATCATCACACTGCTCCGCCATTGCAGGCCAGCCTTTTTGCAGTGTTTTTAATTTGACGTAGCATTTGGGGTCAGGTTTGCCGTTCACGATGAGTGGTACTAGAAATTGTCTGGTTCGTACTGAACAGTGTGGACATCGGGATACTAGTTCTTGTGCTAACACGTATTTGCCTTTGTATTGGGCTAGTCGGACATTATTAGGGATAAAGGCCTGGAAAAGTTAAACTGCTCAAGGTGGTCAGTTAGTAATGGCTTACAGTTTGATTTTCATTAAACTTTGCATACGGCATACTCGTCTTTAACAGCCCCGGGCACTGATTTAACAACGCCTGGGCGTCCTCTTCAAATGAAAATACCCATGTTGCTGGACCGTCTTTATTATCAAGTTCCTCATGGCAAACGACTTGTTCCTGTCGATCGATACATGTTTGTTGAGTTTCGTCTTCGGCTAGAGCGAAATGGCGATAGGCGTAGGATTCTTCGCGGATTCGCGTTTCACAGAAGTCCTGAAATTTGGAGTTTTTATAAACTGAACCAGGTTGACAATGGATACCGTATTAAAATCCTCCACCGCTTCATAATCACAATGTGCAAACGTAATATGACTGCCCATTCTCCTCAAAAGGTCGTCCTCAGCCTTCAGAATCAGGTGCTGTCGTCGAAGTCTCACGTATTGCACGGAGCAAATGATGCAAATAGCGGTAAAAATGAGGAGAAAGGCAATTTCGATGAATAAGATAAACACACAGGGTCGGCGTCGAAGCACGTAACGGAGGGCTTTTTCCTTGCGCGTTCGAGTCTTGGTGTACGAGGACCGCTTCCCCATCGGATGGCATCGACGTGGGCCTTGTGGGGCATTGTCGATGGAACCGGGGGCGGAATTTTTACCATGGCTGGGACCAGACTGATGCTAATTAGGGAATATTGGACTTTTGAGTTATCTTTTATTGATCGATGGGACCTGTTTGTGGATTTGCGAAGTAGAAGGTACCGTAATCGGGCCAATTTTAGATGGTCCTGACATGAGGCCCCATTTAGCTGCCTGGGACTTGATGGAGCTACGATATTCAGAGCTGAAATTGTTGTATAATATAAACTGCATGCTAGCCGTCAAACATTTACCTAAACTTAAAAAGAACAAAAAAATTAGCCCCACAAGCCACATTGATCGTAATCCCAGTACACAGTGGCGCATAGAACACCATACTTTCCGACCCATTAAGTGCCGCTATCACCACCATTGTCAAACAAGAAATAAACCACGATGACATCATCAAAACCGTCAAAATGGTCAAAGACTTGTACAGCCGCTCCGTAGTTTCAGATTTCCCAATTTTCAGCTTAATACAAACTCCAATGATGACATAATTAAAAACTGCGATTAAAGTGCTTCCACAAGTTGTAGCAGCCCAAGTTGTTGACGGATGTCCGTGCATAGCTTCAACGATTAGACAAATAACTTCCAAATCCGGGTTTTCTGCTGCGTTCAGGTACGAAATTCCAAGAATATACGCTGTGTAGGAAGCACAAACGGTCAAAACACCACCAATGTAAATCCCTTTGTGCATTGATGCATGGATGTTCGGGAGCAAAACACTAAGTAGGCGGTCAAAGCTTGTCATAACTATAAGTGCGACTCCCATATTTAACCCAATTAAGGGTAAGGTGACTTTGTACAAACACCCTTGTAAGCCTTCAAAATTACTTCCGGTTACGACGACATATCCGAGGTAGAAGTGTGCCAGCACGTGAAGACTGTCGAAGATGCAGCTCAAGCAGATGAAGTAGTTGGTAGTATTGCGGAGGCGTGAGGAGCGAAATGTGACGAAAACGACGAAAAAGTTAGTAGTGATACCGATGACGTCTAATGTCAAGATGATACAAAGGGCTATCAGTGCGGGGATCATGAGGCGGTGGTCTCGGTGGAGGGTAAAAAACTGTAAACGATGTTGATCTTCATAAACTTTCTAAAAAAACAATCACTTACAGTATCTAAGTCGAATTTCGAATTATCCATTATTATTATTCTTCGCAGAAATGATGGTAAGTGAAGGTGTGAAACGCGAGTTATGTTAAGCATAAACATGCAGACAAAATTAGATGCTATTAAAATTGTAAAAAAGAGGGCGGGGAAAGGACACAGGGGACCACGAAAAACGGTACCAATTGGCGACAATTTGTTACTGACGTCCGTTGTCACACAAAAACGCCCATTTACTTAAAACTTCTGTTTCAAATGGTTCAAATTTAGTTCATGAAAATGCAACAATAACGGGAAAACAAAAACGTTTGTAAACTAAAACTGATATTCATAATACACAGGCCAGAAATAGCAACTTTAAGTTGTGTCATTGTTATGTTACTTATTCATTTTCAATGTAAAAACGTTTGTTAATAGCGGAAGGGGGTATGACACTTGACGAATGTACTTGCGACTCATGGTCGAAAAATTTGTTAAGACTGTCAATTGAGTCATGTGTCATAATAAAGACTATGTAGGGCGTTTTTGATAAAAACAAACTGATTCAGAGTTGTCTGCATAAGTTACGGCATAATATTCATATCACTTTTTAGTTCGCCGTAACCGTTAGTGTAATTAATTAACTAACAATAAGTTTAAAGATATAAAAACTGACGGATTTGAGCAGAAAGGGATAAAATTTGTTCTCAAATTGTTTTAACGTGCTCTGGCATTTTTTAATAAACAAACTTTGCACTGTGTCAACATAGAGCTATATTTGACGCCCCAGTTAAGCTATATTCCGCGAGCCATGATTCCTTAACCCCCTCAAGGTAATTATAGCTTAAAGTGATTCTATCT
>KB455539.1:463363-487015 GCA_000341325.1 Panagrellus redivivus | reverse complement strand
CTGCTGCTTTTTCTGCTTTCTCTCTCCACCGGCGCGCAAAGGAGAAACAGTCTTGCCGTGATGGGTCGACGTCAATTTCGCCCTCTATGCGGACCTGCTTCACATTTCCATGTAATAACCTTTTGAATTGATCCCAAGTGATTTCTCCATATATAGCAAGTCTACTGTAGCTTCCAGAGATTAATGGAATTACTGCTTCATATACTTCAACATTCCTACAATGCAGAATTAACGTGTCTTTGATGTAAATAGGCTTGGTTAAATTAAGCGCATCCCCGTAAAGGACGGAATCCCATCTTTGATCAAATGTCACGGGGCCGTCGTGTAAGTATCTTGCGAATTTGAAATCAGTGGTATAATTTGACACTTTTTTAAGATACTGATCATCATTCATCTCATCTCGCGCAGATTTTATAAGTAATCCTTTATCAGTGATGAAGATGCGATTATAGACTTTAGGACGATGATGGCAGCGTCTTCGAATATCGGGACATACTTTGGTGAATTCGTAAAGTTCTACCATTGGAGCTAGTTGAACCAAACGGGTCTTGAATCCATCCGGTAGGTCGGACCATGGCATGCTATTATTTTTAAAATCGAATAGTAGTATCATGATGTATGGTAAATCAAAAGCAGTAAATGAGAAAGGTGTATCTAATAAATACACCACAGTGGTCGACACTCAACATAGCAATGGAAAAAGCCAGCAATGCGTCGGCAGCGCTTGACCCCCGTGGCAATCAATGCACTCAAAAAAAAGTTCGTGCACACCCGTACTTGACTTAGACTTGTCATAATAATCTTATAAGAAGAGACTAAGATCATTAGTAAGAGAAACGGGTGTACTTAGTGGTACCTTTCGAAACACTACGCAATGCGTAGACATAAGTCTACGCAAGCGTAGTCTTTTTTTTCTCTTTTAATTAAAAGACTACGCCCTGCGTATTTTTTTATTACGTTCAAAGCGTAGTCTTTTTGTGCACTACGCTTGGCGTAGTCCATCACAGAAGGTTTTGAAGCCGCGTTCCTTGAGAGATCATTTGATGCCGGCGTATTTTTCCTTCTTTCGGCGACGCGCTTCTTCCATGGCCACTTTGCTGCTTTCGAAGGGAATGGCAATGTCGATGATCGTGGCAATCCGGGTCTTTTCATCGATCACGGTGATGTCTGGGCGGAGGTCTGAGTCGATGCCCGGGACTGCCTGGTTGATGTAGATGCTTGTGTGTTCGTTTCTCGGAAGTACCTTCTCCAGTCGTCCGGCCACTGCATTGTGTCGTTTCGTCGCCGCTGCCATATGGGTCCCACAGTGATTCAAGACATGGGCCAGGGTTTCGTTGGGATATTCGCATTTCCAGCAGCTTTTAGATCCGATGTTGAACTTGAGGCTGCCGCGTAGGGGGACCACATTTAACCGCGCTTTGTGGATGAAGCGACACGACACGGACGTTTTTATAAAAATAAAGCTGCAACAGTTATTTTGCAAAATAATATCATTGTGCAACCTGCGACGAATGCTATTACGTGTGTACAAGTAATAAACAATTTATTCCGGGCAGATTTTGCGTTACAAAATCAAAAAACTTACTAATAACAACCAGAAAAACTATACGCTTTGCATGCTTTACGATTTTAACCACTGCTACTAAGCAAGAATGAGTTTTCTGAAAAAAAAATAACCAAAGCAAGTTGATCATCATAAAGCAGTTTTCTTTCTACCTTGAGTGTCCTGTTTGTAAAAAAATGTTATTTGATTGTCAGAATGATCCTCTTTTGTTGTACATTACAGTGGCTATACTGCTGCCCTTTGATATATTTCTCGTGTATCACATTTCAAGACGTCACAATTTTCTTTTTAACGTTTACTTTGTCACGATGACGTTGTATCTCGTTAATAATACACTGTATATAGCCTTTTCTGCTGATTTATTCCCGATAGAGGCTAGCGAAATAAAAATATATTTACGTAAATTTTATCAATATTTCATTCCGTTATTATCGGTGATGATGGCCGCGAACCGTTTTACTGCCATTGTGATCTGGAAACAGCACAAACGTATCTGGAAATGGAAATGGTTTATGCTATATTTAGTTCTTGTAATTACAATAAGCACTTCATTAGTACTTGTGTACAATGTTAGTATTTTCGGTGTCAAAATGAGTGACTTTCGATGGTACAGTACATGGTTTGACCGTATTTTTAAAGCTACATGTTATGTGGTATCTTTCACACTTGAAATTTCGGCTTTGCTATATCGAAATAGTTCCCAATCGCATCTTTTTGATAAGATGGACTCAAAGTTACTTATTCAAAGCATGAGTTCTACATTGCCAACGATCGGTAACTGTATTTGTAATCAAATCATGCAATTTTATTATCCGAACTATCTTCATTGTGTGAGTGATCTTACATCTTCTCTTGGATTAATAGCTCCAGCGGTTTATCTCTTTGTTATTAAGTAAGTAAACAAATTATGCTATATTTGTAAAACATTTTTTGTTTTAGCCGAAACCTTCGTCGAACACTGTTCAGTTTCTCCAGTTCCAACAAAATATTTAACACAAATGGTATGATTACTTGACAGTTTATAAATGTTGATGTTTTTTCTGTATGCGCGATAACTCAACCATCGACTTTGTAATAATGAAGAACATTTTGGCCAATTCGGTTTATAACTACCGACTGCTGCGTTTATGAATGTTGTGTGTTCCATGTCGAGCCAATAACACTGAAATAATCAGTATTTTATTAACTAGCAAAACATGGCTAAAAACTTGATTAAGTAAGGTACCAGACAAATTTTTCATAAACGTATAAAATTTGCATGTTTTGTGACTATTATAATGCCGGAAACCAACATTAACAGTACAAAGGATTCAAAAACCAATGAGGAAAGAACCAACTCGCTGACACGACATGCAAACTAGTTCATATGGGAAAAGATTACATTTGTCGGTTTCTAGATTTCATTTTTATGTACACATTTGCTTATTGTGTGTTGTTCTTTTTAATTTCATTTACCAGAGAAGTGTGCTAAACTTTAAAATGGATGCTGCGGAAATTATGTTAATTTCAATTTTAGTTTTTACTTCTATTATAATGATTCCATTTAATGTATTTTTCGTGTATCACATTTTCATTCGCCATAAAATTCTTTTCAATGCTTACTTTGTCACAATGACGATCTACTTCGTGAATGGCACTATCTATTTATTTACTGCTATTTACCTAACATTCGTTTCTACACCCTTTATTGAGTGGTTTTTTAAATTCTGCCAATTTTTTATCCCGCTGTTATCAGTGATGATGGCAGTCAACCGTTTCACCGCTATCGTAGTCTGGCCGTTTCATCAGAAACAAATAAAAGTGTGGACATTTTTTGTTATCAATCTTGTTTGCGTCTTTATCATTACTTTTACCATGTTGTATTTCTTTTACAATGCAGTTTTTGCTCGCATTTTTAAAGCTTCTGCCTATATATTTTCATTTATTCTGGAAATGAGTGCGGTGTTGTATCGAAAGGTGTCAAAAGATTCCACTCAACTCGACGATTTAGATGTCAAACTTCTGACTCAAAGTGTTATTACTACTATTCCTTGGCTGATTAATATTACAAGTAATCAGTTAGCAAGCCGATATGACATTTTTGTAATTACTTCCACGGTGGCAATTTCATTCGCGTTTTTGGCGCCAACCGTTTATCTTTTTAGTAACAAGTAGGTTAGTCGAGGTAAGATCTATTTAATTATAATAATTCAGTCAAACACTAAGTCAGAGACTGCTCGACTTTTTCAAAATCAACATATTGGTAACACTAAAAGGTATAATATCAATTTTCGGCTTTATTTAGTGAAAATTTTAATTACAGACACCGTTACCCCTACTGTTTCGTTAAACACAAAGCCAGAACCTGCCATTGTTCCTATTTCTTGATAAAATTGACATTGTATTTATTTTGCACCGTTTTTGTCATTTGGAGGAGGTCTACACCCGTGTATTGGCAATTTGAAATGACTTTGACATATTTTTTGTACTATTTTTAAAGCAATGCCTAAACTCGTTGTAACTTAACAAGTTGGTCGGTCTTTACAACTGAGTATTTCACCAACAACACAACGACAATGACCTCACGACATGGACGTTTTTTAAATCAAAAAAAAGTTATTTTGCAAAATAATATCATTGTGCAACCTGCGACGAATGCTATTACGTGTGTACTAGTAATAAACAATTTATTCCGTGCAGATTTTGCGTTACAAAATCAAAAAACTTACAAATAACAACCAGAAATACTATACGCTTTGCATGTTTTACGATCTTAACCCCTGCTATTACGCAAGATTGAGTTTTCTTGAAAAAATGGCTAGTTGATCAGCGTTATGCAGTTTTCTTTCTAGAGTACCCTGTTTGTAAAAAATGAAATTTAATTGTGAGCAAGACCCCATTTTGTTGTATATCACAGTGCCTACACTGCTTCCCTTTGATATATTTCTAATGTATCACATTTTAAGACGCCACAATAATTTTTTTAACGTTTACTTTGTCACGATGACCTTGTATCTTGTCAATGGCACACTGTATTTTTTCTATGCTGCCAAAGTCGTGCAACAGGTTCCACATATACCTAAATTTTATCAATATTTTATTCCGTTATTGTCGGTGATGATGGCCGCGAACCGTTTTACTGCTATTGTCATCTGGAAACGGCACACACGTATCTGGCAATGGAAATGGTTTATGGTTTATTTAGTTCTTGTATTGATAATAAGCACTTTATTAGTATTTGTGTACAATGTCATTGTCAAAATGAGTGGCTTTCGATTCTACAAAACGTGGTTTGATCGTATTTTTAAAGCTAGTTGCTATGTTGTATCTTTTACACTCGAAATATCGGCATTGTTATACAGAAAACGTTCACAAATGCATCAGTTTGACAGAATGGACTTAAATTTACTTATTCAAAGCTTAACTTCTACAATACCGTGGATGGTTAATTGTATTTGTAATCAAATCTTGCAATTTTATTATCCGAACTATCTTCATTGTGTGAGTGATATTACATCTTCTCTTGGGTTAATAGCCCCAGCAATTTATCTCTTTGTTATCAAGTAAGTAAACAAATTATGCTATAATTGCAAAATATTTTACTGTTTAAGTCCAAAACTACGTCGCACACTGTTCAGTTTCTCCAGTTCTAACAAGATGTTAAACAAAAAAGGTATAATTACTTGACAGTTTTTTTACAGTTTGTTAATGGTTTTACAGTAAACACAATATCCTAACCACATTACCGGCATTTGCATATATTAATGCCTTGTGATATGGGTGAAGTTTATATGTAACGGATTCAAGAATTTATCTTACATACACATTGGCTTGTGTTGTATTGTTATTCTTTTATTTATTTACAAAAGAAGATTAATTTTAAATAAGGGCTGCGAAAATTATCATATTTACAATTTCAGTTTTAGCCATTATTATCATGATTCCCATTAACATTTTTCTTCTTTATCACATTTTCATTCGTCATAAAATTCTTTTTATGGCTGTCGCCACTCATGGCGAGTTCCATCAAGAAGACCCTCAACGCGTCCCAAACGCGCGCCTTCCACGGCGAGAGACACTGTCTCTCGTCGTCTGACTGTCATTGCTCTTTCGCTTGTTAACATTGTTGCCCTCCATAGAGGTATTTGTTGTATCGTTGTATTGACATATCTCATCACATCACCATCCATGTGACCCAATAAACCTTTGGCCAAAGATCCTTTATTGTGTGTCTACAATGGCTTACTTTGTGACAATAATCTACTTTGTCAATGGCGCTATCTATTTACTTACAGGCTTCTACCAAGTTTTCGTACGTACTATGGTCGAAAGCAATCGTACCTCAATCACGCGTTTGATGCGAATTAATGAGTCGGCAATCGTTGCGAGACAAGGTGCAAATCGCGGGGAATTTACCGTTTCAAACGGTTTTTTTCTGTCTTTCGAGGTTACTTTACAGTTATTTGCATAAAAAATGCATGCAAATAAAAATTGTATTACGTTTTTTCCTGGAATTTTATTTGCATTAAATATTAATGCAAATCATTGTAAAAACGATCTTGAAAGACAGAAAAAAACCGTTTGAAACGGTAAATTACCCGCGATTTGCACCTTGTCTCGCAACGATTGACGACTTATTAATTCGCATCAAACGCGTGATTGAGGTACGATTGCTTTCGACCATAGTACACCCTTCACTGAATGGTGTTATGACGGACTCCGTGAGAAGTAAACATGTGGTAACTCTTTTTCGATTTTTTGATATTTGGTAGGTACCCATTAGGGGGTTGCATGTAATGGAAAAAAGAAGTTCAATATTCGTTTATTATGCATAGTAAAACATAACAGTAATCATCAAAATAAAACAATAACCGTAAATCAACAAATTTCACCGCCTTTTAATAAATGCCATAATAACTTTACGGATGGGTCTCTTGTCACGTGGGAGGGGAGGATCTACCTGAGATTACTAGTACCAAATCATATTTTAAGTGAATGTTGTACACTAGGTGGATGCCGTCAGGTTGTAGAGTTTTAGTCGATGGAGTCGTCGCTATCGTAGTTTGCAAAAAGAGAACAATAAGCTGCTGCGCTTCGTGAAGTATGTTCTGTTCTAAAACCATACATTTAAAATAAGAATAGATTGATTAGAGTGACTCCATACCGTTGTAAATATGAGCTCTGAACTTGGAAACATCTTCTTCTGCGGCTTCCATATTGACAGCTCTTCCGATCGAACGCAAAAGCGTTTTCACTTCTCGTGGTAGTTGCAACCGTAGCCTCCGCAACATTGGTACATAATGTTCTAATTGTTGATGGTGCCTAATGAATATATGTAGTAATCCTTGTGTTACTTCATTAGTCACGGCAGCACAAGTGAACTTGCGTTCATCTGGCATGCACAAGTACCATGGCTTTCTCCGGAGGCGGGGCGGCTGGGGGTTTCCAGAATTTGAAGCAGAAGCGTCTTGGATGGCAGCATACTTGTTGGCCGGTTCTTCAGATTGACTTGGCTTATGACGTCGCTTTGTTCCTCTTACTGGTTGCCGAGTGGGTTTAGTAGCACCAAATAACATCGTGATTCAAAAATAACAAAAAAAAAATGACCAGGAACGCGTGCTGCCCAGAAGACAAGGGCAAGCTAGTAATAAGCCGTACTGACCGGATGCGCAAGTTTCGTATGGTATTTATACAACGGTTAGGCAGGCTTGCGCGAAAAGATAATGGACTGATGTGTGTTCCCTCAAACAGACAATTATGTCCTCAAATCATACTAGAAAGACGCACGTTTGATTTGTATGGCTACTTGCTCATTCTACAAAGCTAAGTAATAAAAAATTACTCAATCGGTTAACGGATAGACAAAAGCTTTCATGAACGGCATATCCTTGGTTGAAAAACTTTAGGTCTGTAGATAAAACTGTAATTTTTTAGCATTGAGAAAACCCAACAACACAAATCGTTTATGAAATCAATTTTTTCGCATTTTATAAACAAATTACAAGATACGTAATGAAACAATAAACATTTTTAATTAGAAAGTTCCAGACAAATTATACATGCCGCCGCATAAAAAACACAATTTTATTTTGCCCACATATTTTTTGATAGTGCCATAAACCAGACAAAGTTGTTGAAATTGTATTTCTCCAGTCGGAAAATGGAACTCTCCCAATACATCCGTCTTACAATCCAAGCTTCAACACTTTTCATCATGATCCCAATTGATGTTTTTCTTGTCTATCACGTTGCTATTCATTATGAATTTCTCTTCAACGCCTATTTTGTCACAATGACGCTCTATGTTGTCAATGGCACAGTTTACTTCAGTTGCACTTTTTTCGGGAACTTGCTCGAATTTGCAGACTTTTTGCGTTGGGGCCACAGATTTTACCAATATTTTATTCCACTATTGTCAGTGATGATGGCAATTAACCGTTTTACAGCGATTGTAATCATGCCGGGGAAGGGATTTGCGAAATGGACGTTTTTTGCTGTCAATCTTGCTTTTATATTTTTCATCAGTTTGACATTGCTGTTGTTTAACTATGTTGGCATTTTTGGCATCAATCTATCCGAGTACGAAACATATAGTAAATATTTTGATCGAGTCTTCAAAGCGGGAGCCTATGTGTTTTCATTCATGCTGGAAGTGCTTGCAATAACGTATCGAAAATTGTCAAAAGGAACTCAACAACTCGATGATTTGGACAGGAAACTGCTTATTCAAAACTTCTATTCAACAATACCATGGCTGATTAACTGCGTAAGCAATCAACTTTTGCAAACTTATAGAAATTACATAGTTCTCATTGTTATCACCAATGTTATGTCATGCTTGGGGCTGATGGCACCAATGGTGTATCTTTTTTGCAGCAAGTGAGTTAAAACATCTTATACTATACTTTAATAATGGTATCATTCTAGCCAAGAAATACGACAAAGATTGTTTGAGTTTTACAGAATTAGCAAACCACGTGGTGAGTTTTGGTGCAATTGACTTTGTTTTGTCATTTAAAAATATACTTGCAGAAACAGTGGCACCCAAAGCGAAATCATCTAGCACAAGACGCGTAAATATTGTTAAAATCACATGATAATCTTTCCGTTTTTAATAAACAGCATTTTACTGTACGTGATTATCGTAAAAATGAAATTGACAGTAAACGTGCTAAACTAGAAAATAAAAAAGTCAATATCAGCACGTAATCGAAATTAATGGAGTCAGAAGTTCTGTAATAAATATTTCAGCAAATTTTTAAAATAAACCTCCCAACATTCTTACACATTTCAAGGCGGTTAGTTGGAGCACAATGCCGCTTTCTGAAGGTCTCCTTGTCGAAGTAGTCCTTAACCTTACCGGCGCAACCATTTTGATACCCTTCATCATCTTCCTCGTTTATCATCTGCTAATCCGGCACAAACAAATTTTTAATGTTTATTTTTTTACAATGACAATCTACTCAATAAATGGCTTTCTCTACATGTTTGTTTCGGCATATATGGTTTTCTCCAACATAGCTATTGCAAACATACTTTACATCTTTTCCCAATATTTTATTCCATTGATGTCCGTATTAATGTCTTTTAACCGCTTCACAGCTATTGTGCTTTGGCAATGGCACCAAAAGATCTGGAAATGGAATCTCTACGTGGTATATGGTTTCATTGTTCTAGCGACAAGCGTTTTTCTTTTACTCATGGGGTATTTTGATATTTTCCACATCAAGCAAAACGAGGCTTATCGGTTGTATTTCACATATTTTGATCGAGTTTTCAAGATGACCGCATATTGTGTATCATTCATTTTCGAAATAACTGCCGTTTTATATCGAAACTTGTCAACAAAAAATCATCAAATTGATAGTGTTGACATTACACTTTTGACTCAAAGCATCATTTCCACAAGTGCATGGCTTGTAAATTGTGTTTGTAACCAATTAATTCAATGGTACAGGTTTACTATTTGTATGCACATCTCTAATGCCATGGTTTTGTTTGGTTTTGTGGTACCGTTGGTGTTTCTTTTCACTAACAAGTAGGTTTTTTGCGTTGTCTAAACTTTAATAAGGTGTTGTTTTAGTCGGAAATTGCGGGAACTATTGGTGGAATTTTACTTTTTTGGCAAGTTTAATTGTATGTGCCGGTTTTACAAAAGTTAAATTGATAAAATTGTTAATTCCAGGTAAAGTTTTCCCCGTAAAGATGTCTGCTTATGTTTCGTCAGAGTCGGACAAATGGGCACAAAGTGCTTCAACAACAGAACAGAGTTAAGCCAAGAAAGTCAATATCTACAGTACGCCTCCGGGTGGCACAAAATTTAAAAAAGCCTCACGTTGTAGTTCGAAAATAAATTGTGTTTCCTTGAAACTTTGTGGCTGCAAAAACCCTAAATTTTTCAAAATCGCAACCATTCCAAAGCTATAAATAAACGCTGTCATAAACCTGATCAAAATTTACCCCAATGATTCGGTCAAGCAGTAACAAATAGCATATCCCAACGTCCCCGCCGGCCTGTGACGTAACAGCCTTCTCCCGATCATTATCACAGGGCCTTCTTCGATCTTCGACACCCGGCTTTCAAAAAGGCGAAGCCATCTGCCACTAATGCGCAATCGCGCCCCCGATTTTGATGGCCCCGCCGGATAAGCTCATCCGAGGCATCGATCATGCCACACGGAATCATCTGCCAAATAATCGTCGACACGACATCACATCACCCTAGACAACAAGGGCGGTGCATCAAACCAGTCATTGCGCAAACATCATCATCGGATATCGTCGGAGGGAGAGGATGGTCAAACGACACTGACACCGATGTCGATGGCGCCCATCTTTACAACACCAATTTTTTTTACATCTGCGCTTTCACGCCAGCCTATCTATCTATCGGTCGTTGGTGTCATGTCGTATATCCGCAATCTGTAGCTGGTGGCTTCGGCTGACATCGAATCGAATGGAAAAACGTCTTTCTAGTTTTACGTTCAACGATCTCTCTAAAATCTGAGAAGGGATATCGTTGACTTTTTCAACGTGTTCAACGTTTCTTTCCGACTGATTGTTAGCCTTTTTTCTTCTCCCGGTCATTCGATTGGCGAAGCTGGATCGGAGGCAGAACGGATGTTGGAAGTCAGCCCACGTCGCGGAGCTTTTACTTTCTTCACTTTTGTCAGTTTTAATCCTATTTTTACAGGCAATGACTTTAAAAACGTTGATTTTGGTCGCTCTTCTTGGGATTGCCGTTGCCATCGAGCCGACTACCGAAGAAGTGCCAATCGAGGACAACCTTAATGTCACACTTGAGCTGATTAAGCATGCGCCGTGTCCTCACAGGCCAAGTGAGTTTTCTTTTAACTTGTTTTTTGATAAGTTGGTGGTTTCAGACGCCAAATGGACCCAAAAGATCGAATTCGAACCCGGAACCGACCACTCTGGCCCTCAATTGATCCCAAAAGAAGACCAGCCCGGTTGCTACAAGATCGGAGGCCGAGTTACGGTGCATGAGGAGTTCAAAGGCGACTTTAGCATCTATCTCGAAATTCGAAGTTCGGCGAATAAGAAACAAGTTCCCGAGGCTTGTCAGAACCAGCGTGCTGACGGTTGTGGCGGTTTTGGTTCTTGGTGGGTTTTGTAGTTCGCTGAATTGACGCAGACTTTCTAAAAGTTTAACTTCAGCCTTTATTGTAACGCGTGCCAAACTTTGAGCGCCACCAAAACTGTCAAAGCGCAACTTTTGCTAAACGGCAAACCTATCAAATGTGACGATGGCCTCAAACCCGGTGTTTATGACAACTTGGAATTGGTCTTCTGTCTGCCTGATTTTGAGGAGATCCTGGAAAGCCAAGGTTTGACGAAGGAGACTTTTAGGACGATTATCCAATCTGAGGTTTGTTAAAATTTGCCTATTTTCGTGTCAAGATCATTTTTGCATTTCAGGATGGCCGATCTCTCCACTCCATGGGCATTTTTGCGACCGTCTACCTCTTCGATGAAAACGTGAGCAAACTCATGCAAACGCAAGCCAAAATCGAGGCCGTCTACCGCAAATCGAAGCGTTCCTTCTTCCGTGACGAACCCCTCGCTCCCGAAGTCTACTGGTCCCTCCCCTTCAACAAGATGATCAAAGAACAACGCACCTTCGTCGCCTGCCACAAGATCTATGGCAACATCAAGATTCAGGTGCCTACCTCTAATTAATTTGCAATTAATTTCACAAAAACAAAACCGCATTTTATACATATTTTTGTTTACATTTTGTGTTTGTACAGACCAGCGATGAAGTTTTGATTACGGGGGCCGCCTAATGACATTTCTTTGAATCTTAAGAAGTTTTGAAAGTTCTAACAATAGAAAGGCAGTTAACATCTTGAAAATCAATCAGTGGTTATGCTTTTCTTTTTTCAACCCTCCAACCCCTCAGGGCAAAAACAAGTTCCATGACCCCGAATGTGGCTGCTTCTTCAACGGATTCCGATTGCGATTCAGACAATGTTTATATTTATACATACGCGGACAACGATCACGATCACAACGCTTCTGTGCTTCCGAAAACAAGTTCAGGGGGCTCCATCGTCGTCCCCGTCCTCTCAGACCAAACACATTCATTTTTGCTTTCCAATTCGATGGAACCGCTTTTTTCGGTTCTGTTTTTTCCCAAAAACAGAAAAGGGCCTGTTTTTACGGTTAATTTGGAACGGATGCCCAGTCACTGTGGTAAAGAAACAACAATCATCGGTTACACGGAGTAATTAACACTGTGACGTCACAATGATTAAGTTAAATGACCAAATTGATAAGTTTTTTGGGCAAAATTAAGTTTTCCAGAAAAGTCAATCAAGACATCAAAGAGCACAAACAAAAATCAAAACTAATCGAACATATTGTTTTCCCGCCGGGCAAACAGGCGGTCTCTTCTGACTCCAATCGCCTGGGGATGATAACAAAAGAAATTAGATGGCGAAGGAAGGCGATCGACATCTTCGAGATGTTTGGCCGGTGATTACGATCGCAGTCTGTTTTCATTTCACTGTTTTTGACTGTTGTTTTCGTTTTTTATGCGCCTTTTTGCCGAATTTGTTTAGTTTTAACTCATTTTAGAACCAGACGTCTGGAAAAAAACGTGTTTCCAGCGTGAAAGTTCAAGGTTGTCTTCGATAGGTTCCACTTGGCACATCAAAGTATCCCTTTGACCTTCGTCTTGTCTAATGTCTATGACTGTGATGTTAAAGCCATCATGGAAGCTGGCTTCCAACCTGAATTTTCCACTTTCACCGTCTCTTTTCGACTGTGTCACACGGAAACAAAGAGAATGTAGCTAGGCCGGTGTTGACGCCCCGGGGGCCCGAAACCACAACCACATCTACATATTCATATATACGTGAAGACGTCGCTGCATCGGGGCGTCATTTTTCCCTTCGATTCGACGACGTTTGAGTCTCCTTTTCTTAGAGATCGTTCGGTGGTCGCGGTTACGGGTTGTCATCATCAGAAGATGAAGTTGCCTCTTCTTCTTTAACCCGGTATAAAGGCGGCGGTGCGGCGCCGGTAGGCATGTCAGTGGTGCTGCGCGGGCTGGAAGGGTTGGGGGGAGGAAGTTTGAAGTGAAGGGCTGCTGCCTTCATGTGTTTCGTTTTTGTGGCTGTGGAGCGAGCGATCGCGAATCATCGAAAAACCCTTCCTTCCGATTCCAAGGCGGACCACAGAGACATACCCTCACCACCCTGGCTATCATCTCTAGAGCGGTTTTTACACGCCATATCTAGTCAGTCGGATAGCGCCCAAAAGATACGGATATCAAATCACATTGGTTTCAAACTAAATCGATACCCCTATCTGAATCCTATTATGTCTTTTGTTATATCACTCCTTTCACTCGTCCTACGTGCGTGCATGCAACATAGTAAACCCTCTCAAAACCACCCACTCACACCCTAAAACCCTCTATAAACACTTATAAAACCCCACTTTTTCCAGCCATGGCCTTGCTGAGACTCTGTAGCCTAGCAGCGCTAATTGGCCTCACCCTTGCCGCGGATATTTCCGTCAAAATTGAACGCCATTTCCCGTGTTCACCCAGCTCAGGTAAGCCATTGTGACGTCAGAAGGTCGTTTGTGACGTTGCAGGGTTGTAGTCTTTTTATAGCAATTCAACCCTGGTCGTAAATTAGTTTGTTTATTTACGATGAAGATCGTTTGCAGGTCCCACCAAAGATGCCCTTTTGATCAAATTCCCGAGCTATAAATCTACGGGTGTCAACTTCCATGAGGAGAAGAATGACGCAGGCCACAAGTGCTTCCGCATGAGCGGTGGCAAGGTTGAAGTTTTTGCCCCTGGTTTGGATGGGTCTAAGAAGTACTATGTCCATCTTGAGACTCGCATTGGGATCCATGGCAAGCCGGAACGTTGTGTCAATGCTGATAAGGAGGGCTGTGGTGGCATTGGATCATGGTAGGACGCTCTTTTAGGGTACATTTTGCTTATTTTGAGTAACTTTTAGCGTCCATTGCGACATCTGCAAGACCATGGGAGGCGCTTTGCGCAACTTTGTCCAAATCTACCAGAAAGACCAACCCGCCAAGTGCTCCGATGAAGGCCTGCCCGCAGGCGATTACGATGATCTCTCCCTGAAGGTGTGCCTGCCCACAAAGAATGAGCTCCTGCCCTTCCTCGACCAAAACTCCAACCGCGCCCAACAGCTTTGGGATCTGTTTGTGTCCAGTCGCGCACGTTCTGGCGTAAGTTGGCCTTCATCTCCTTCTTTCTAACTTCCAATCCAAATCTCTTCAAAACGCGAAAAACTTATCAATCCGGTTTTCAGGAGATCCCCCTCGTCGTCGCGGCCCGCATCTTCGATCGTCCCATCAACAAGCTCAACATCAAGGAACTCAACGACGCCCTTCACGGCTCCAAGAAGGGCATGATCGGATGTCACTGGATCTACGCAACCGTGTCCCAATCTTAGATCGATCACAACTCCATCCCCAAGCTGTTTATACATTTTTACAAAAATCGTTGACCAGGCTGTCTCATATTTGTAATTATCCGAACGACAGAAAGCGTGCATGCCACCGAGAGCGGTTTTGTCAGACTTTCTTTTCTTTCATTTTTTCAAAAATTTGAATAATTTTAAATTTTAATACATTTCCAAAAAGACAGGTTTCCATGTGTCCTTTTACACGTCCGACTTTGATAGACGCATGATTATGATTGTCATTTTTATTAGAACATTTTTGTATACAAGTTTTTTTGAAAGATAAAAGTTAAAAAAATTATCGATTGATTTCAATGGTTGTTCAGTGCTGCCATTCGAACTGAAATTTTCTTCTCGGCGACTGTGGCCATGGCTTCACCGTCGACAGTGTCTGGCATTCGCGCGTTTCGGGTTTCTGGGAGGACAATAGCGCCGGCAATGGCACTTAAGATCAAAACAAAGGCAGTGACGGCAAGGGCACTTCCAGGCCACGCCCACTTATTCATAGCGACGAGTTGTGGCGCGAGACCACCGCCGACGCGTTCGATTACGCCGAAAGTGCCGACGGCCATGGCTCGCATGAGGGTTGGATAGAGTTCTATGGAGTATTGTTTGTAGACTGTGAAGAAGATGGAGGAATTTATGATGCCACCGATCATAGCAATGACAGTTTTAGCGACGCCAGTGCTGGAGGAGACGGAAGCGGTGGAGAGGAAGAGAACTGCGAGGTAGCAGAGGGCCGTTGTTGCTGAAGTTATCGATTGATTATATTGATTTAGAAAAACAAGAGCGTACCTTGAGATCCTACGAAAAGGGTTCTTCGCCCAAGGCATGTTGACCCTTTTGTTTCGATGAAAACAATGAAAAATGGTACCCATAATCTCAAAATGCCATACAGAGCAACGTTTACGAATGGATTTCCGGCCAGAATCTGACAAATCTCACTTTAATTTGGCTAAAATTGACTTCTAAGCCCACCTGAACATCCAAAATGATAACTGCAACACACATTTCGACCGTCAACGCACTCAATGCCATCACCACAGAATACGCAACCAACTTCTTATTGGCCACCAAATGCCATAGTGAATATACCTTATCACTAAATCTAACTTTAACTTTATCATAAAAACTGTCGAAACCCACGTTCCATGTTCACTCGCAACTTCCACAACGAGTAAATCATTCTCCGTGAACCTGACGTCCGTTCCATTCCACTTTGCAAGTGAATTCAACTCCTTTGCAGCTTCATGATACTGCTTTTTCTGAATTAACCACCTCGGTGACTCCCTCCAAAGCAGCATCAACCCAAGGACCGGTAAACAGATTAAATTTACGGCCAATAAATAGGACCTCCATGACCCTGTGAAGTAGGCAATGCTTGACGATACTATCAATGCCAAAGACCATTGGAAGGCTAAAGTTTGTACGATTCGATATTTTGGGCCGACCGTTTCAGAAGCTAGCGTCATCGAAGCGTCGACAAGAGCACCGTAAGCTAAACCCATTCCGAACATTGCGGCGGCGAGCATCGCCCAATTAACGGCAAAAGCGCCGGTGAGGCCGAAGGCGACTGTTTGGACGGCGCCGGCATAGGTTACCCATTTTCTGGAAACGATCTATTGAAGTTTGAAGTTTGATGTTTCAACCAACCGTCCAAAAATATCTGCCATATGACCTCCCACAATCGCGCCAATTCCTGACCCAATCGCTTGAAGCGTCTGCATGTGATGTGGGAGTTGTACAATTGGGCAAATAAAGGCGGCATCTGTGTATAAACTGTTGAAATGGGCATGGGTTTGGTTTGCTGGGCATCGGGCTACAATTTCACATGGGTTTTTGAGCTGAAATCAATCGATAAATGTGATCTTTAAATGGTTGGAACTCACTTCATTGATCATGGGGTCATCACACATTGGCGCCAAACTCGCAAAACTCATAAATACATAGTTCCCCGCAGCATTTAGCATAGCATATTGGATGACTACCAGCATGAAAAGTTGATATTTACCGTATTGACGGATGTGGTCAAACACATCTTCGAAGACGGTAATGTTAAGACCATTGTTGGCTGGCTTTAGCATTATGTGCTCAGTTGCTGATCCATTTGAAGATTCTGATGAGCTGGAGCTTGATGGGGAAGGCGATTTGGATGGCATTTTGAAGCTGGGATTGTGGAAGGTTTGAAACTTTGATGTTTACTTGATGATCAACAGCAAGGATGACGAGTACCAGTCGGAATCGAAGCGGTTTCACTTTCACTGCGGGGACGGCTGGAGTACGAGTGTTCACGTTCGAAGCGCAACCAGGTGAGGGTGAAATGTAATGATGGAAAAAGGGGGGTCTAATGAATGTCGATCTAAGATGATGATGGCCGGCCTCGATAAGCCAAGCTCGACCGGTGGGACGACAACGGTGTCGACGTTGATGCGAGTGTGTCAGGGTAGTGGTGGCCTCGGAACACCCGTCTCATGTACCAGAAGCAAAAGGTGTCGTCAGCCGCCGATGGAGGTGATCAACAACTACTTCCAGCCTCCTCTCTTATCGTTCACGTTCTAGGACTTTGAAAAATGTGACGGCTTCTACAATTTTGACTTTATATGTATAGAAACAGCCACTCAAAATAGACAACAAACGATGCCCCTAGTCTGCAAGGTGCACGTAATGTCACAGAAAAGGATTCCCCACTTACTTGAAGCCTTCCTTTTCTCTGAAGGCATGTGCTTCAACTTTCCATCCTACATCCATGGGCCAATCACCCTCAGGCCGCCCTTTTGCCAAATAAGCACGCTTATAGCCATTGTCATAGTGATTTTCATTTTCATCGGACGGAAAGACACAAAAGCAAATTTGAATTGATGTCAAAACTTGTTTGATTGAAGCATCCGTTGATTACGTAATGCTTTGCCGGATCCGCGCACCTTTCGACAAGTTCTAGCCGACGACCATCCGGTCCATGCGGAAACCAACGTGGATGGTCGACAAATTATGCGAGGCAAGGGCAACACATGGACAATCGTTTCCAATTGCAACGTGACTTTTTCAGTCTGTTGAAGCATCATCGGACATGACGGAAAGAAAGAAACAACAAAAATGTAATGAGGACTTCCGTGTGCAATTAGAGGTAAAAGCAAAGTGGAACAGTGTGATTGAAAAAAAAGAAGCAAGATGGACATTATTACATGCAAAAAACTTTTTTAGTTTCATACAGTTATTCAAGCTTTCATATTTTTGATTTTTTAAGATTCACAATAAACAACTTTGAAAGACAAAAATAAAGGCTTCAAATAAAAGTGGTAGTCTGAGCCGTAAAATTTTATTGCAGACAAATGATGTGTCTGAAACTTAACCATTAAAAATCATTTCAAAGCAATTAGTTTACCATGCGGTTTTACGAAAGATCAAATTGCTTAGGGGCAAAAATACGGTTTTTTTGTTTTACAAAAATGTGTACAGACTAAACCAAAGAATATGGAAAAAAGTGATGGAATTCCTGGGCATTCTCAAAGTAAATTTGTGAAAACAGTTACAATGTTACAAAAATTCTAATCACAGATCAGCAATTACGGTTTACCTCAAAATACAGTAATTTATTACAACCTTCATCAACGCATTTAATGAACGTTGGGTCAGTTCATCATATTGCCTGAAGTCAACGCAACTCAAAAAGATCATGTTATAAAGGCCTATAGATTGATATTTGTAGCATTTGAACAGATACGACTTCTGAAACCGAACGGCTTCAGATGGACGCCAAACAAAAAAAACCAAATGCACTTTCTACGTTCTTGTTTACAACGTCGAAGGATTCACACTTTTGTCAAAACCCTAAACCTGCCACATTTACAACATCCGTTCCCCGAAGCCAATCCAAAACAAACAATCTGTGGTTTTCGTAGATCCGTATCTTGGCCCTTATCTTTTTTTGTACACAGTTTTTGTCCTACTTAGTCCTAATCTCAATTCGCATCATAATCAACCACATCGGGGCGTGTTTGATTGACTATTCACCATGAAAAAAGTGTGTCTAAAGACCGTCACTTGTGTTTGGTATAGGTATGTCGAGACCCATCCCCAGCAGTAGACTTACCTATTTCATTGAAGCCGACGGAATACTACTTTTTTTACTTGTCTATGGGTCGAAAGTTGGGAAAATAAGTGATGCAAGATGGTGGGGTACATTAGTACGGGTGATAGTTAGTGTTGTCTAATGGGGTTTGGGGTTGTAATTTGCATGTTTGGATAGATTTCATGCGTTTTATGTGATTTACGTGACTGTTCTAACGAAAAGCTGGTAATAATTGTAAATTTTTGAAGAATATTTATTGAAATTTGATCATTTTTAGGTATTTTCATTCTTTTTGACAGATTTTGAACACTATCAATCAGTCTGGGTGATCGGTATTCACCATGTCGCTCTCAAAAACCGTCGATGTCGAAACCTTTCTCGTCGGCACGGCAGTCCAGGCCGGTCTTCACCCGAAACGCGAGTACCTGCTAAGCCGGGCGGTGGCACTGGCCGCTGATAACCAGGATCCGCTGCGAAAGCTGAGGAATGAGTTTTTCTACCCGAAAAAAAGTACTCTTCCGGATGTCGACCCAAAACTGATCGATCCCGATGAAGATTCCATCTATCTCTGCGGGAATTCGCTTGGTCTCATGCCGAAAGCTACGAAAGAGATTACACGGGAGCAGTTCGAGAAATGGGCTCATATGTGAGTTTTATCTTTTTATCTTTAACAAAAATGAGCAATTTATGATCAGAAATCGAAGTAGTTGGACACTTTTTTATACATACTACATTTCACTGCACGCTTTTTTCTCCCATCCATTCACGTTTTCTCATTAATTACTTTATGAACAACCCATCAGTCAGTATCATTCATCAAATGTAAACCCCTTTACTTATCTCGGGTGCAACAAATCAAAGAAATTTTGCAACACCTGCATCACCGCCTCAGGGTCGTCGATATTATCATCCTTTAGTTGCACTTTTTGCGCATTCACAAGCCCAGCTACACTGGATTTGGTTGTTTTCGTGATCTTTGCATCACTAATAAGCAGGACTGGTTTCGTAATGCCCAGAGGGGTTGCCACTTTTTGACCTCCGCCGATTTCGAGGAAAACGATCGCCTCAAGACCGAGATCGCTTGCCAATTGCAAGTCGTCTTCGCTCAACGGGGCCGCCGTGTCATCGATTAACAGGACCCATCTTTCACCAAGCTCGACCGGATTCAGCTTCGAAACAAAATTCAAAACCGGGTGCATCGGCGAGCTCGTCTGATTGATCGCCAAAAACGTGTGAAGTCCGGCTGCAGCGCACATTTGGAGCAAATTAGGGCGCTGGGCAGTGTAAATTTGCTGTTTCTTGGTGGAAATTATCAATGAGGTGCGCCATTTGATGCCGAATGGGGGTTTGGTCAGGGTGTATGATAGGCCATCTGCAAAATCATAATGACATCTGACAAATGTCCGAAAAAAACTCACCATCAAGCTGGAATTCCTTCACTTCCGCATGCACCCCATTAGCGGTTATGTACAAATTCAATGGCCGTTTAGTCAAATTGGCCGCGGCCAAATTATCAATCGAATCGGGGACTGGTTTCACTTTTTTCGCCGAATTTCGACCAATCGCCAAAATTGACACCACAAGTCCGACAAAAACAAGCATCAAAAAGGCTTTGGTGACCGACATTGCAGCCTTCTGGGGGAAGTGGTGCTTTGCAGGAAGTACTGATATCGGCAAAACTGACGTCGAATAACACGCTGGTGGCAGGTTGACACGTTCTTCTGACATGGATTACCCGTGATTGTCCGGGATCCAAAAATGAGTTTTTTCCGATGTGACAGAGGCGGGTTTGCTGGAGAGTTTCGGTCCGCTGTCTTGATATACGTATCCTATTTCCGCTAATGCGATTAAATACATGTCGAAAAAGGTGATATGGGCCGGGTAAAAACGGGGGGATGAATCAGTTTTATTGATGGTCGTTGAACGGAGGATGACGTTGGAAGTTCAGAAGTGTGATCTGACGATCTGATATAATGTAGGAAGTCCAGAAGTTCAGAAAACTGATTATGGGTAACACATTTGCGCAATTTTTTTGCACCTTTTGTTATAATGGGAAACAGTGCATTCGCACAATTTTGCCCAATGCACCCATTGCTTTCGACGAAAAAATGTGCAAATGGCCAAACTGCACAAACTTAAAATATCGAATTTCCAGGGGTGTTTTTGGCCATACGAACAAACCAGTTCCCTGGGCCGTCGGCGATGAAGAATGCGTCAACGGAATTGCGGAAATCGTTGGTGCTCATCCGTCTGAAGTCGCCCTTGCCAATGGCCTTACCGTCAACATCCATGTTTTGCTGACAGCCTTCTACAAGCCGACCGAAAAGCGTCACAAGATCCTTCTCGAAAGCAAGGCCTTTCCCTCCGATCATTATGCCATCGAATCCCAGATTCGTCTCCATGGTCGTAAAGTCGAAGACAGCATGTTATGCCTGGAGCCGCGTGAGGGTGAGGACACTCTTCGGATGGAGGACATCGAAGCCTACATCGAGAAACATGGCGATGAAATTGCTGTGATTTTCTTTTCCGGGATTCAGTATTATACTGGGCAGTTGTTTGATATGTCGAGAATTACGGCTATTGGGCATAAGAAGGTAAAATTTCACTTTTCAAACATCCGAAAAGGAGATTTTTCAGGGCTGCCTTGTCGGCTGGGACCTCGCCCACGCATTTGCCAATGTCCCTCTCGCCCTAACCGCCTGGGACGTCGACTTCGCTTGCTGGTGCACCTACAAGTACGGTAGCAGTGGAGCTGGCGGTCTTGCCGGCCTCTACGTCAACAAGCGCTTCGCCAACGATAAACGGGAGCGTCTGCTCGGCTGGTGGAGCCACAAACTCGACACCCGCTTCGCCATGACCAACGAACTCGACCTCGACACGGGGGCCAATGGCTACCGTATCTCGAACCCTCCCGCTTTTCTCGTTACTGGGATTCTGGGCTTCCTGAAGGTCTACAAAAAGACCAGCATGTCGGAATTGCGAAACAAATCCCTCTGTTTGACGGGATATTTGGAATTCCTGATCGAACACTACTTCAGCGATGACAAAACTTCCGATAGTGCCGTCCGTGTCCAGATTATGACCCCGAAGGACCCTGCACAGCGTGGATGCCAGCTGTCGCTCAAGTTCAACATCGACATTGGCAAGGTCTATCAAAAGCTCGTCGCCCGTGGTTGTGCTGTCGATAAGCGTTATCCGCATGTCATCCGTGTGGCACCGGTCCACTTTTACAACAGCTTTTTGGATGTTTGGCGCTTTGTCAATGTTTTGCGAGAATGTGTCAAAGAGCTTTGAGTTTGTGGTACTGTATGAGTAATAAAGATGATTTATGCAAATTAGTTTCTCTAATTCTTAACATTTGTGTATCAGAATCCTATACCTACTGTCATCATGGATCCTCTACATCTTCTAGCATTGCTAACTCTCATTGTACAAACCTTATCAGCCAGTTTCGATGAAGAATGGTACACCCCTGAAAACAAGTCCGACTTTCCCAGAAATATCCTTGTCAAGGAATTCAGCAAAGAATGGACGTAAGCCTCATCCAAACTGAAACCTTTCAAAACGACCACTTCCAGAACCCTCGAATACAATGCCTTCATGAAGCCCCTCGATTTCGGATTCCTCAAAACAGCCGAAGCAGTTTCGATTAAGATGTCGATGGCAACGTTGCTACCGTATACCAAAAATGCTAACAATTACTTCGGTTTCAAAGTCCACACAACCGATGGCACGCGGGAAGGCGTCTTTGCATTAACTAATGTCATTAAAGATGTAACTGTCCATGCTTTACGGTGGAAAGCAATGACCGGAACTCGGCCGGTAGGTTCAAGCCAGGTTGATTTGTTTTGATAATGACGATGCTTATTAGAAACTGAACGTGTTCTGTTACGCGAAAGAAGCCGAAATGTCCGTCGAAGCCGAGTTTGTCGATCACACGATGCAACAGTTTTGGTGTTTGGATGGCACCGTCGGCGACAAAAAACATTTTGCAGCTGGTAATAACGATTTTGGATTGAATTCTGATAAAACACTTGAAAATTGACATTTAGTAAGTGCATGGATGGGCGCAGCGGTCAGCAATTACGAGGACTTTGACAAGACCGACGACGAACCCCAGCGTCGCGTGATACCGGCCACGTTCTTCGTCAAAAATCAGTGGGATTTTGTCAATCGGGGACTATTTTGGAAGTTTCCTACAGTAAGTTGCACTTTTTCAAGCCCAAACAATCACCTATTTTCAGCGTCACGTTGTCTTCCCTGCAAAAAGCCGTCCAGAACCAGCCGAACCCGAAGCCCCCGAAATCACGATAGAAGTGCTTGACTGGAAGAAACTTATCACTTGGCTTTGCACCGCCCTTTCCATCTTTATTGTCTGCATCACTTTTTTCATAGTGACTTTTGTGCTCATTATGAGGTACCGTGCCCAGAGACAGTATGCCGCTGCCGCAGCCGCAAATCGTCAATAACTTTATAAAAGTCGACAGAATAAACTCAACAAATACAGTACAGGTAAATGGAATAAGGTAAAACGAAAAATTGTCAAAAACATAAACGTGGAAAAATAAAGAGTCTTTAGTAAGTAATGTCGTTCCTGATGAAATGAAGAGAATCAACAATTTCCTGCATCGCTTTTAAATCATTGAGAGGGGCGAAGTTTTCAAATTCATTGACATACAAGTCAACATTGTCGAACCCAGGCTGCTCGTTTTCTTGGTTTTCGGTGGTGCCGCCATCTTCATGAGATTCTGTAGGCTCGACTTTGACGTTGCAACATGGGATGAAGCTGTTCATGCCTTCTGGAACGAGGGTATTGACGGCACTGGCTTGATCAAGGTCTACAGGCTCGGTTTTGACGTTGGCTCCAACAAATGAGGTGTCAATGGCATCAGGAGAGGGGTTGGCGGCAACGGCTGATGGCTGGGCGACGGAATTCATAGTTAAAAGCTGTCGAAGCAGGGATTCCGCTATGGGAGTGGGAACCTGTCCGAAAAGATTCTGAAGGAAGGCGGCGAAGTTGAGCGAAGCACTGATCCGATTTTGTAGCTCATTCGACACGCCCAACTGGC
>KB455539.1:425110-444829 GCA_000341325.1 Panagrellus redivivus | reverse complement strand
CTCATTGGTCGCACAACGCCAAGCCGGTGAGACAGCGCAAGCCGAGTCTGACCCGCAGTGCAATTATGTAGACGATGTGTCATTATGAAAAGTACGTCTGATGCCTAGGAATGCGTATATTTTGATAGAGTCGTGCGTCAATTGGTGGATTATTACGGAAACCTGCTGCTTTATGATAGTTTCGAAAAGAAGCCGTCGTCTTCCGCTTCTGGCTTATCCCTGTGTGCGTTACCTTGGATGCTCACGTCTTAACGGTCGATTCGCCCCCGTAGACCTTTTTTCGGTGTCTTGCGAAATCGGTTGTAAATGTGCAACAACACATATGAAGCACCAAAACTTCCGTTCTTTTTTGGAAACCTAACGTAGACATAATCAACCGAGGGAGCAGTCCAATTCTTTTTACTTTTTTGTTCTTATTTTAAAGACAAGAGACAGGCGCCAATTTTTTCCAATACAGAAACCACGCGTGTTTCCGAGATTGCATGGTCCAAAACGGAAAATTTTATTTACTCAGTTCACTGACAACTAGTTTTCTTTTCATGTTGCATTATTTTTGTTCATCACCGAGGGCCGAGTTTTTAGAGCTAAGAACAAGGTCCACAACTGCTCGATGAACTCAACCGAGATAAGTGTAGGAATGATAGGACGGAACTTCTCGACATCATTTTTTGTCAGGCGATGTGCCTCTTTCCCGTTCAGCCAATTTCCTTGGCACAGGAGGTCGTCATGAGTCAGCCGGTGTGCCTCTCTCCCTTCAACTTCGTCATTAGCCTTTAAACTTTTTAATAAAGATGCCGCAAGTTTTAAAGGGCTACATTCCATGGTAAACACGTTTACATTTATCTCAAAAATGAATGAACGCCATTTTCATTGTTCCGCATGTCTTCAAATAGCTCTAGCGTTTGTCCTTGTTTGCCATCGTCGGAAATTGTTTGAATGTGTTTCGAACGTTTTAGTAGTTGCCGATAGAGTCCTAGTTGTCATGCGAATATATCAAGACTCCTATTGCCGTCCCTAGTATTCTATATTACGCGAAATATTTTGACTCGCCACCATGCTTTTTTTTGACTGGAGTAGTCTCCTTCACACATTGGCATGTCGCCTATCCTGGCAGTCGACATGATGCTTATCTTTTAGATTGCCTGTCAAACAGAGACCTTCGCAATGCATTTTGGCTGACTCTTCTACCTTGTCGAATTTGAAATGTCAGTGGCAGATGACAATATTACAACTGGTAATGCTAGTGTTTATGTACGCTCAACCGAAGAAGGATTCCCGCTTTATGCAACCCTTAAAGGTACCGCCTTGGCCTTGCTTGTTATATGGACAATTGCCGCAAATTCTCTTGTTTTTATTGTGTTAAAGAAGAATCCTCGTCTTCAAACTGTTCCTAATTTACTGGTAAGCCACTTTAAATGCAACTATTTTAAAGTTTTAAATTGTTTCAGGTTGGAAATTTAGCCTTCAGTGATCTATGTCTTGGTATAGTAGTACTGCCTTTGTCATCCATTTATGCAATTGCTGGACGATGGTTGTTTAATGATACGTTATGTGTCATTTTTGTCTCCGGTAATTATTTCTTTTGATTTTTCATTAATCGACAAACAAGCTTAAAAAATGACAAAATTTCAAAAAACAAACAAAATCCTTTTAAAACAATTGTATAGTTTACTTTTTTTTGGAGAAAGATTAATCTTAAGCTTAAAAAACTATTTAATTACTAAGCTTGTTGTGCCGTATGTTAACATTAGTCATGTTTGACAGATCTTTAAATTTATGTATTTCTTTCAGCCGATATCCTTTGCTCGACTGCTTCAATATGGAATTTATCAATAGTTGGCCTTGACAGGTATTGGGCTATCACTTCTCCCGTGGCTTACATGTCAAAACGTAACAAACGAACTGCTGGCATCATGATCCTACTCGTCTGGGCATCTTCCGCTTTGATAAGTCTTGCGCCGTTGTTAGGATGGAAACAGGCAAGTTTTTTAGACATGTACTAACGCCCTTCACTTTTATTGAAAATGTTTATCCCTCACTTGTCCAAAGTAATGCATGCATTTTTTATGCGATTGCATCTCATCTTTGACAAATTCAACATTGTTTACCAAATTTAATCCTTTGTTTAAGTAAAAAGAAATGATGTGTATAAAAATTACGTGGTTAAAACTAATTGACGTTTACAGATAGCCACAAGCGGTAATTTCGTAAAAATTGATGGCATTCAACACTGTACATTCCTAAATCTACCGAGTTATACAATTTATAGTGCTACGGGTTCCTTCTTTATTCCTACCATTGTTATGTTTTTTGTGTATTTTAAAATCTATCAAGCATTTGCCAAGCATCGCGCACGCCAAATCTACAGACAAAAGGTTTGTGTTAAAACTATATTACTGTATCTTTTTTACTATTTATATGGGGTAGACTAGAAGTCACAAAGCTCACCAAAAGGGAAGCAAGCAACGCATAGATAACAAGCCAGCGAAATTTTCACAAGTTGATAGTAGTGAAAGTGGTAGAATTGTCAATCGTATTTTTGTCTTCATGTTTTTTTAATTTTCTATTTTTGGGCGACGCACGAGTTTTAAGAATGTTTGTGATGAACGCAGATTACAGAATTCCATTCTCTGTCTAATTCTATCACTCTCTTTTCCTTGTAGTTACAAAAATACTATTTTGTACAAATTTACATTTAAAATAATGATGACGAATTTTTTTAGCTCGCCGTTTCCTCGCATGTAAGACACTTTACGATTGCCCAAAACCAATGAAACAGAGGAGTTTAACGTTGAAACCACACTGAACCCCGTTTTTTTATTTTTATTTCCCCCTTTTTCAAGCACTTTTTTACTTTTTGGCACCGCCATTTTGTGGATGTGGTTGGGTTATGTGAATTATTGTATTGCGCACATTCACCCATCAATGCACTAATGACCTTCATCTAAACCCATGCACGCTTTTTAACATCCGATCACCTCAAGCGGTTTATCTCCAAGCACAAAAACTAGATTTACTTTTGTGAGAAAACGCTAATAATCCTTGCGTAGAGCGCTCGTGTGATTAATTCAGTTTATTGTTTGGTTTAATCTATCTTTATGGTTGAAAAAATTTAGTGTGAAGCTATGCGTTAGTAATTAGCGTCGCTTTAATGGTTATTTTTAACTTTTCACTTTAAGCCTTGTCCCGCTTCTTTGTGTAGCTCAGATGCTTATGTTTTGTTCTATTTAGGTGATTCGGAAGCACATTGAATCAACAATTTTGCACGAGATCAGTCACGTGTTGCCAACGTCGGATGAATTTGCCAAAGAAGAAGACGAGGAAGAAAGTTAGTCGCACTCACTTAAGCTTTGGTTACTATACCTTTAATGTTGCAGGTGAAAGCAGTGCAGATAAAGAAGATGACGACCCTCCAAAAATCCAACGCAATGGAGTCATCATTGAAGAGGATGACGACGTGCAATGCGCAGAGCTTGAAACAGCTGAAGAAATGGAAACCCAAGAAACAATGGTGGCCGGGAATACGCCAGTGCACTCCCAAAACAGCGTTATCATTCGAAGAGATCGATCACCAAATGGTGAAATGAATAGGAAGTACAACAAAAACAATTACGAGAAATGCGTCGCTTTCCAAGCCTCACACGATGAACCCAATGTCAAACCAGTAATAAGTTATGAGAAAGTCAAGCGACACAAACAAAGGTTGGTCGCGGAGAACCTTTGTAATCAATAATAAAGTAACTTCATTTCAGGAAGGAGCGAATGCATCGGAAGAGCCTTCAGAAAAAGCCCAAGGCAATTTCAGCCGCAAAGGAACGCAGGGGCGTCAAAGTTCTTGGGATTATTTTAGGATGCTTTACTGTGTGCTGGACACCGTTTTTCATGTATGTCAATGTCTATTTTGCAATTTTTATTTTTAAATTTTCTATTTCAGAATGTACGTAGTAGTGCAATTCTGTAGAGATTGCAACTTGAACCCTCATATCGAGATGTTTATTACGTGGCTCGGTTACAGTAACTCTGCCATGAACCCCATTATTTATACGGTTAGTTTCACGGAAACGAATGCAAAAACAAAGACAGACACATTATAGGTTTTCAATCGTGATTATCAAATTGCGCTAAAAAGATTATTCACAAACACACCGGACAAACACGGTTTGCCACCTATACGACCGCTTTAATGGATTTCTATTCAATCTGTTTTCTAACGTCAATAAGGTGTATCATATCATGATAATAAATTTGTTACCTATTTATTCGTACTAGACGGTCATTCAGTTTATGAATGTGTACATATTGCTTTGGTACTATTCCATTATAATTGTGTTTATTTTTTGGAAGTGTTGTTTAGTACTGAGAAACTCGCAAATTTTATTTGTAATAATTACTGTGAAGAACAAAGTTCGTTGAATATATAAGTGTTTTGCAAATGTCGGCTTTGTACGATGCTTCATCACGTTGTTACACACAAGTCAAAGTAAATAGTTAAGTTAAGGTTATTTGCGATGCGTTTTACGCCTGTTGGAAACGGCTTCTTTGGTAATCGGCATATCGGACGTCATTAGGGGCATAGGGGCTGAGACGAGATTCACCGTCCCACTTGAAGATGGTGCGAGTGTACCTGGAAATAGAGTTATATTTAAAAGAGCGGTAATTGTTGGGCTTACCATGAAGGCCAGTCCTGGGGAGCGTAACGCCCGACAGTACCGTGAATAATCTTTGTACCCGGATGAACGTGAGCATACCTCTTTAGCTCTTCAGGGTATACATACGTCTGTCTCTTTTGAACACTAATAGCGGCATCAATAAGAGAAATAGCTTAAAACAAACACGTATAATCTTCATTTTTTGTATGAAATTGACAACAACTTACATAAAATAACTAAAAGGAAAGTGACGTTGTGTGATGCCGCCATGATGAAAAGTAAAAAACACGCAGACAAAAGTAAATTGACGGCTTAAAAGGAAACAACTTCAGGAAGTTCCGGATAGCGGTTACTTTTTGGTTGGTCGACTTTCGTTTTTCCGTGTTGATAGCTATCCTGCCACCCTTAACAATCCTGAAAAGTCCGCCCTTATGATTCCGGATCTAGGTTACATTGATTCGGCTGTATGAACAAAAAAGTAGACATCTCACGGTCTGCGAAAACCGTGAACCTGATAGAGTTTTTCTCAATCGAGCAACAGAACGCCGGTTACGCAAAAAAAGTCACGAATAATATGAAAAAAAATTTAAAAGGAGAGCCAAGAAGTGTCGAAGTCAGTGTAGTAAACGTGCGAATGAACTTGAACGAGACAATTTGTCAGTTTTTAAACAGATCGAAGCTGCCCTTCGATTGCCGTTATGCGTTTTTCAAACAGGAACGGACCCTGACCCAGTTACAAGATTCCCGTGAGATCTTAAGCTTTTAGGGTTTTTGAAACTTGTTATTCCGGTTTTTGCATCCGTGCATTCATAACTTTTCATCATAATTTGAGTGAGTTGATCTTGTCGGGTTGACTATGGACGCGACGCATCTTCAAAAAAGCAGGTTGTTTGGTTGTTTGGATGACCGTGAAAGTTTCAGATTTCTGTGCTATTAAAGGTGATGACGATGGCAAAACACAACACACAAAACTGGTAGTTGCAAATGTTGAAGAAGGTTTTCTTAAGTAGTGCACGTGTCCTCAAATTTGATTTTGTCTTAATCATTCGGCGAAACCTATGAAGCCAAACATTTATAGTCACAGCGCTAGCGATCAGGACTGGGTTGAAGCAGACGCATGACATCGGCTTCGTTGACACAAACTTGTTGCAGACGAACATGCAACACAACGCAACAGAGGATGACCACAATCGCCGCCTCGGGACCGGATTTTTGCCACATGTGCGTCGTTAGGCTGATAGAAACCTTACAAAAAGTGATTTGTGATGAAATGCTCATTGAAACATCCGCCTACCTAAACTCACCAAAGTAAGCTTTCACGGAGGAAAAGTGCAATCGTTATAACAGAATTGACTAATTGATACAGCTTTCAACTTGGTCGTATGCTTAATGGCTTTGTGGTTCGTATAAACAAATTCTGCTTTCATTAAATAATGAGTCGATTGAGACATGCTGGAACATTGATATTCTCTGTTCTCGTTGTTTGTGAAGGTAAAACAAGATTATTGATCAATGATTTTATTGATTTTTCGTTTTTTTAGCATTTAATATTGGTAATGTAGTACAACTCGCATGCCGCAGGAATCCTACTCTTAAACTATGTAATACAACTACTTCTACTTCAGCCGAAGACATTCCAGATGTTGACACCGAGTTGCCAAGATTGCCACCTCCGTCATACTTACCTCACTTATCACACCAAAAAAAATTTCCGGTAAATATTACACGTTCAGAGTTGCTTTTATTACGACAATTCGATGCTGAGGCACGGCAGTATCGAAATCCTTTTCATGAACCCGAGAATGTACGGCTCGATGAGGATTTGGTATGAGCGACATGTTTTTGTATGTTTTTTTTCAAAAGATTATTCTTTAGATCGATTTTGAGGACGATGATCGTTTGTCACATAGGCTTGTAGCTGAAGAAGAAGAAAAGATCGATAACGATGACGATGATGAAATTGAGGAATCAAAACCTTCTTCTTCTCGCAATGCTGGACTAACTGAAAACATAGACCGTACTACTGCTGGACTTACGGAAAATGTTGATCCAAAGCGCGTGACGGAGTACTGTGATCGATTTCGTGAAAATTACGCTTATTATTGTGCAGATTCTATTGACAAGACTCCGGTGCTCAAGAACCAATTGAAACAATTTTGTCCTAGTTACGAGATAAATTGTCCTGATCATGCGCACGAGTAAGTACTTGTTGTGACCGTAATGGGTGCAAAGTACTCAGAGAACTTTTTCAGGGCTACTTCGTCATTGGCGACACTTCCTATTGTCGTCCCGGCTACAGATACGTCAACTGATTTTCCAGATGTTTTTAATCCACCGCCGGTAACATTTTACAATTAAAGATACTATTAGCAAAGCTTAACCTATTTCTCTTAAAGCCAACTGAAGAATCAATTGCGGATGCGAAATTAGCCAAATTAAAAAAGAAGTTTCCGTGCACACCTAAATGTGACCCGAAAGTGCATAAACACTGCACAGCGGAGTGCAAATGCGATTACATTTACCCGGCAGTGCAACGATTCTGCAATCCACCGCCGATCCCGTTCTTCCTGAATACGTGTCGATTGTGGTATTACGGCTGTCCGAAGTATAATCAGTACAATTACGCTTCACAGTTTGTTTATTCAGCTGCCGAGAAAGGAAAAACTGTCGGTGGTGATGCTCCTAAAAATGCCCTACATAGGGGCACTGGTTCTCCTGTTTTGGTCCCGCCGGCGGCTGTGCCGATAGCAAAAGGTGAACTGACTCGAGTGATCAATCCCCAAAAGGCTGTGGAATTCTCTCGTGATCAAAGTAGACGACCAAGTGATCCCTTCGAAACTGCCATTCAGCGATCCAAAAGTCAAAGCGCTCGACCAAGGTGTGTTAATTTTTGTTTTATTTAACTTTATAATCGTATAATCTTATCAATCAATCCCAGAGCTCATCAAGCAGGCGCCGCTGTTGTCGAGGATTCTACCAATTTTCACAAATTTGATCAGTTCACTGACAGTCATGGTGTAGCCTTACGTTCTCGGTCTCGCTCACCTTTCTCGAAACCAGGTCTATGGTCAGCCAACCCTGATAACCCGCATAATCGTGATCATGCAAACAAATTCTGGTACAGACCGGAATCAGTCTCGGCAGATTGGCTCAGTGGTCAGTTAGCCTGGGGTGCACATTGGGCTGTTCCAGCTGCCGGTGTCGGTGGTACAGACGGTTTCTCAGCGGTGCATTTCCCATCGATCGGTAACTTCCTCAACATCGCTGACGACTACGATTGAATCATTTCGACTTCTATTTTTTGTGTTTCATTGTTCTTGGCTATGCTTTGTGGCAATCATTGTTTCATTTTACAAGTTTTGTGACTAAAAAAGTGATGATCCCGACCCTTTTTGTCTGCACTCATGGCAGTGTGCGAGCGAACATTGAACCGAGGACGCAAGAGACGCGTCGGCGCATAAAAAACTTGATTGAAACAGTATCTCGATGACGAGGGGCTGCACCGAATGTTAAATGACAGAAACTATTTAGACGTCAAGAAAAGTCTAATTTTCATAGATTGCTCAAGAATGTTTCGTCTTTGGTTATTTTTGATATTTTTGAGTTCTTTTCCATTTGTGAGAACTCAAGACGACGATGGACTGGTCAGTTTATAGTTACACAACCCCTATATGGTATGCATGGTTAGATTTTGTAGGTTCGCTTTTCTGTCGCTGAAGAGAGAATGTTAGACGATGGTATTCGACGATCTTCAAAATCTCGACCAAGGACACCGGAACTTGTATGTTTCTATAAACAGCTACATGGTTTATACCAAAATAGTTTAGGTTGAATTCACCGATGAAGAAGAGGAAGTTTTAAGTCATGGTTGGAAAGCCGCGAGACACTTTACGGGTCAGCCTACTTGGAGACAAAACCATATTCGTCCTGAAGATTACTGTAGGCACTACAGAGCTAACTATGCATACTATTGCCTTGGAAGGACCTATGGCTATGAACCTCTAGTTCAGAAGATTACTCAATTTTGTCCGAGTTATCGTAATAAGTGCAAACATCATGCATCCCACGTGTAAGCAAGTTTCAATAAAAAGTGATGTGTGACATCATGGTGAATAATCTTTAGGGAAACTGACCCATTTCATGTTTTACAACACCGTGAATCTGTTATTGATTTTCCGGATGTTGAAAGAAGACATCGACAATTAGTAGGTAAAATTTAAAAGTTGCAATGTTCTAAAAATAGTTTTTAGGTGAAAGAACAACGACAAGAAGAAATTGAGCGACTTCATCCGTGCACTCCTGAATGTAATGTCCGTCACTTCAAACATTGTACACAAGATTGTAAATGTGACTACCTATATCCCCGAGTTCAACGGTTCTGTAATCCTCCTCCAATGCCATTCTTCCTGAACACTTGTCGATTATGGTATCATGGCTGCCCGAAGTATAATCAGTACAACTATGCGTCACAGTTTGTTTATTCGGCCGCCGAAAAGGGAAAAACTATCGGTGGAGGTTCCCCGCAAGCACTCATCAACCGCGACCGCGGCATTCACTGAACCGGCTTATATCGCAAAGCAAAAATTTCCAGTATCACCAAGTTCTTTGAAGAATGACTATATTTTAATCAACGACAAGGTAATCCACCGTATCAACGCCTTTAAAAGTACGCAGTAGTTTATTGCGTGATGAGTTCTTCATACCAACTTAGATACCCTTGGTATCATGATACCATCATTTCTGACAGGAGTTTCATTTCCAGGTATTAATCAATTGATGTTTGATGTAATTAAGACATTGTTGCATGACTGTGTAGTGTCTAAAAGATGTGCTTTCCAAAAATAGAATGAAGTGACATTTGTGTTCTCAACATATGGCTTGATCGGAAACACGTGGAAGTGATGTGTTCTTTAGTCGCACGTCCTACTATTTCAATGAAATTTATCGCTTCTTTTAAAGGTTCTTGCAAAGATGCACAAGGTAATTGGGTGTGCTTCTGAAGATCATTTCCCCTGAAGCAAGAGCACAGGAAATCAAAAGAAGAAAATTAATAAAGACAAAGCAATTGCGAACGCAGACTGAATGACATGTCGGCAATAGAAGGAAGTAACTACGCGAGATCGCGAATCGTGTTCAGAATGTTTCCTTTTTCTGCTGGATTCTTGTCATCCGAGCCATCATCCTTTGAAAATGCCGATCGTTTCTGTCTTCTTCGGGCACCTCTCATCACTCGAACACCCCAGATAATAACATCATCATTGGGATCATCGACGAAAAATCTAAACTATTGTACTTTCGCGTTATTTTGTTTTTCCCAATAATTCATACCTGTTTTTGGCCAGTGACCCAAGATGCATCATCTTATGGTAATTTTCCCACGCATTGTTGCAACATAATGTTGACAACAGAATTAAAATAGGGAGAAGAATAATTGCAATTTGAACGGAAAACCCTGCAATATAAATGTTTATTGACGCAGGTAAAAAGACTGACCCACCTTCATTGAGCTCGCACTGACAAGCAGTTTTGATAACCTGATAAATGATAGAAATGCTCATAAAAATAGCCATTACAATCACAGACAGCACTAAGGCTGCTCCGAATACCATTAAAGACCATTTAATCATCAGCAATAAAAATATCAAAATACGAAAACCAAAAAAACGTAAGAAAAACTTGAATGGCGTAACGCTTGGGCGGTTTTCATTTTCGGCGGGTTCTTCTTTATGATCATTTTTTACAACCGAAGGCTTTTTAACAGCTGATGAGATTTTAGATTTACTACAAATGGTAAAAATCTGTTTGTATAATACTTTATACGTTTAACCATACCGTGCTTGTCCGTTTCTCTGCTGCGTGGGCACGGGTTTGATAGATGGGATACATTTGCCAAATATACTGTAGTTTTTAAGCTGTGCTTTGGTTTTTGAAATTGTCGGATGTTCAAGAATCTAAAGAATGTTTAAATACTGTGCACTTAAATATCCATGTTTGTAAATATCTATAAAGCTTAAAACTTTCATACTTCTTCAGCCGTAGGTCTTCCTGACTGATCATCTACCATAATATAATCGAAAAGCTTTTTTGTAGCATCACTCGCATCTTTAATTAAGACATTGCTGGTGTATTGTAATCGCTGGTCGTCTGGCTTAACGTAGTTGTCAACAATTATCTGAAAGACAGGAAATGCATACTACATAGACAATTTAAATTAAACGGTTTAAAGAAAACAAAAAAGTTAAAAATAATAATTGCTACAGTTTTTAAAGAAAAAATAAAGATAACGTTACGTACTTTGTACACTTCTTGATCACCCTTGGTTTTTAAAACTTCGAAGTACGGTGGCGCTTGCGTCAGCATATTCACGAGGACACATCCTAACGCCCTGAAATGGTGAATGTAAAGCTATTAAGTTTCATGAATGGTTTGTAGGGGAAGAATCTTCTATGAAACGAATGTAGTTCTCACGGTTAACGCTTTTTTGTATGTTTTTAAACTGCGTGCTATGAGTAATTTATATTTTTAGGGTGAAACGGTACTAGCCGGCACAGGAAATACAAAAGTTTTGTTGTGAAAAACAGTGCATGCTACTGAGAAGATGCTACATTTATATTTTTCTTTAACCCATTATTATGTTAGATTTTTTCATTTTTAAATAATCACAACTGAATGCGTCTAATAGTTGTTTTTATAAAGTGATCCCCCTCAAATGTTGAAAAACTGTTTAAGATGACAAATTTAAATGAAAAAAAAAACTGTCCCAAGTTTATCCCTCAATTGCCAGACCATTTCCTTTGAACTTTTTTGTTATGCTATATAATTAAAAAAACGGTTTAACGCACCAAATGTCTGAAGGAGGAAGAGGTTTCATTGGATTTTGAAACCGTCGGACGTCCTCTGGTGAAGCGTGAAGCAATTTCATTCTGTAGTTTGTTACTGGAACCGGTTAATTGTAATAATTTGAACTTTTTAAATAAATATATACCCTCGACTGAACGGATGTCGTCAAAATCATCAGCTTCGGAATCGTGCGAAACAGCAAAGTCCGTCAATTTAATGTCGTCACTCAGCGTTATGAGTAAATTTGTAGCTAAAATATTACGTGACTACAAACCAAAAACCATATATACTTTACCTTTAATGTTTCCATGCGATAGATTTTGAGAATGAATGAACTGCAGTGCTTCGCACGCTTGCAAAAAATACTTTAAGGCACATTTTTCTTCAATTGGATGTCTTCTTGCTTTATCAAAAACACTTCCTCGGGGAAGATACTCGTTGAAAACTAATATTTTTTCGTTGTCTTTGTAAAATCCGTAGAGGTGGGCAATCCGAAAATGTCTTAATCCAATAACAGTGCGCAGTTCTTCAGTAAAGTTTTTAATTTTCTAAAAAAACTGTAAAAAAGTAAAAATTGAAAATTTTGGTGCTTACTTTTTCGATTGAAGATGAGTTGTGTGACCAAGAATCAAATGTATCTAATTTGATAATACTTGCTACCATTTCGACCATCGAACGGGTGTCGACGTAACAAAAGACTTTTCCAAATCGGTTACGACTGATGTCGATCCTCTCTGAAATAATTGCACTACAATCCAGAGATGGCAACGGATTAACTTACTAATGCGAGCAAAGCTTTGGAAGTCATTCGCAGTAATTGTGGATGAGTGGAGGAAGCAGTCCGGAATAGGCACATGACGGTCATCATGTAGGTGATGACGCACCGTGGATACATTTGTGGCGTCAACTTGAACGGGGATGTCACCCACAGGTGAGGGTGAAAAAGAGGGCGTTGTCGAGTCAAAAAGTGAAAGGGATTCACACGAGGCTTGACTTAGATGATCATCGCGTAGATCAGATGTGAATGAAGCGGAATCATCGTTGAGAACTATCCGCGGCAGTTGCATGCTTATCGACTGCTTTTTACCGCAGCAACAGCAAGCCCCTTGCCTAAACAATCTTATCGCTTCCGTCTTTTATGATACACATTTTGCTTCCATCAAAGTATGTTCTGATAAATCATCGGTGATCATGTCTGTGATATCATTAGCATGACCCTATAGTACGCAGTTATGTCGTAGAAGCATTCATTTAATATTGGCACAAACAGCAAATACATTTCCTAGTTGTTATAATAAATAATTTCATAAAAACTTACAAAGCAATTAACTTTGCAACATTTTGCATCGCAAATTAGCTTTTTATAGGGCAAATTACAGTTTGCATTTTCAATGAACCTTGTCGACGCGGATAATTCAATTTACGTTGGGTGCCGTTGTCCAGCGTGAGAAAACAGGTATAAACCTGCAATAAATCGTTTTCTTTCTTTGAGACGTCATTGTTGCCTGCGTTGTTCTTAAAAAGTTTCAAAGATAAAAATAGTGTGACCACCTTCTGAGAAATGACCGGCAAAAACACCGTTTAAAAGCGTCGTCAAACACGTACTACGCTAATAGTGAGGCACCACCTTTTTCGTTCACAGTGTAAAATACAATCTTTTCATTCAAGTTGTCATTACATAATCAACGCTAGTGCCACCCAGAATACTTTTCAAATGTAACCTGTTTCACTTTCTTTTTATACAGATATATTTTTAGAGCCGTATAAATACTCCAGTCCATGCCCTTTTTAAACGGCATTTTCACATTTAAAATAAGGATAAACCTAGTCAAGCGTTGCACCCCGCTACCATTCACTCTTTAGTCTACATTAACGACTAAATAAATAAAAATGCCACCTATTTCTTTGCGCTTCATTTATGCACGAACCCTCAAAGGATTTGAGTAGTTGCAAAAAAGTCAATGCCTTCCCTATCAGTTTTCATTGCTTTGTTTTTTCGTTTAAACTAAAAAAAGGCGGTAAAGACCATCGGAAGAATAAATTGCGCCTCAAATTTGGAGCCCCTGATGACGGCTGTCTGAGGGTATCAGGCGGAGCGTTATACGCGTAAATTACCTCAAAGCTGTGTTGTCATTTCCTTAAGCCTTGGGCGTCGTCTGATTACTCGGCACAGATAAATGAGTTTGTTGCTTCAGTGTGAACTTGGAACATACTGAAAATACACGATGTTGTGACTAGTTGTCATTTGTCTTTTTTTTGCTTCTTTAGTGGATCCCGGTATTATACGCTTCAAATGTTTCATTTTTGTCTTTCTTTTCTCTGTTTTCGGTTGTATTGAAACAAAACAGCTCAAATGATAGCATTTGAAATGGTTTTAGGATTAGCCAACAGGTCAAACAAAAAAATGTATAGCTTCTTTATTGTTTTGAGCTACTTAGTGAAGTCTAATAAAGTATTAAATGATACGTCAAGTCTTTAAATTGTACGCTTTCATAACAAGGGTCTAAATTCGTTAATTTTGAAAAGGGGGTGGTTCTTGATAGGCGGAGCTCTAAGTATATTTTGAACTCACAAAAGTGTGCTTTACAAGTTTTATTTTCGATTGTACAAGAGTATTCCGTACTTTATAACCTTCGAATTGTGAATTAACGTGGGCGGTCCAAAAAAGGCGTTTTCCTGTACCGTTCAAACCGACAGTTTTGGGTTTAATTTTAAAACTACTTATTTTAGGCAAAATGGCTCAACAGCTACTGTTTACATTCGTGATTCTTTGTGAAGCCGCAGTATTGCTTGTTGCCTCAGTGAGTTTTTTCGACCGTCAACATTAATTTATGTAAATATGTAAGCTAATAAATTTTTTTAGCTTCGGTCATCAACATGTAACAACCTTTCCGGCGGAGCCTCAATGGCATTCGAACAGCCGCTCGAACTTGTGACAATCGCAGATTCCAAAAAACCTTCCTCCTGCGCTCGGGTTCTGGAGTGTTCGGTGTTTTCTGCGCCTCCTGAAGGCACCATCTTTTGGTACAAAAACAACAAAGTAGTTCACGCTTCTGTCGTTAGAGACATTACTTTAAATTCGGCTGCTCATGTTAGTAGTCCTTTACACGGCATGACTACACTCAGACATCGGCTTTGCGTAGATTCATTGGTCCTTACCAAAAGTGCGGAATTCAAGTGTCGTGCTCAATCTCCATGTAACCCTCTTGAAAGCATCGAGAGTTTGCCAGTCGAAGTGAAGCCCGTAGTAGGTAAGTATATTTATACATTGATCTTTAAGATGTCTGGCTGGCTAAAAGTACGATGACTGTACTTGAAATTCAAATTTAAAATGAGTCAAACTTGTAATTAAGTGTACACAGTACAATTAGTCATGTAAACAGAAACGATGTTACGGTAACTTCTTAATTTCCGGTCGTAGCTTTAACAAATTATGAATGCAAATTGTATTAATATTACATGAACAAAAAATGTTGATTTCGATGAATGGCAAAGCGCAAGTTCCGTTCGGTTCGTGCCTACAACATTTTTAGCCATCCTTTTGACGTAAGAAACTCGTAATAGCAAAAAATTTAAACCTGTTGCTTAACTAAGGTCCCATAAAAAGAGCAATTTGTTGACGCAACAGTTTTGCAGGTGCTTCACTGGGCTATGCAAACCGATACTACAAAGCCCCGCTGATTACGCTTGTGTCGAGCACTCGTATCGAGGCTCCTGGCCATTTTGTTCAGCTTTTCTGCAGCGCTGAGGGCATGCCGAAGCCGGAACTTAGCTGGCGTATCTTGGACAACAAAGACGAAACGACATCATATCCCATTGAGGATGCTCGCTTCATTTGGGTAGGTTTTTGGTTCATGTATCCAATTCATTCATAAAACTGTCACGCTTTGCAGCCAATTGGCAACGGTAACCTCATCATTGACACGGCGAAGACAGATGCAGCTACACTGAGCTTCCAGTGCATCGCGGAGAACAAGTTCGGCCGTGACGTTGCAGACTCGACACTGATACTTATGGACTAAGGTGGTGCACATGAGCACGTCATGTTAATTCAGTACAGCATTTCAATAAAACAACCACAACGCTCCCTTATTCATTTTCAAAATAAGAGCGAACAAGTTTTGACAGCATAATTTTCAAAGATATTCGTTTGATTAAAACCCAGTGCGACTTCTCAAGTGTTGATAAATAAATGTTTCGATGGTTATGTATACTAAAAATTTATTGAATTGAGTGGATACCACTTTAATCCATTATGGACTAGGGCTTGAATATATATTACAAAATGACATCATTAACAAAATATGAAGTTAAATATGACAAAATGACAACCTTTAGGGGAGATGGAATCCCAATAATAAACAAAACCGCGTACATAGAGACCCAAAAGAGAGCGTTAAGTCTGACATTATTAAATATACAAAGCAATAAAACGGTTCAAAGAGTGAGAGTTATGATACAATTGTTTGCTCAAGGATCTGGATTGGCACCAAGATTTTCAATACGTTCATCAATAGCTTTTAGTTCGTTAAGCAAACATGTTTGCTTCGTTTGAAGGTCAAGCGCACTCAATTGCCGGTTGGCAATATTGAGTTCTACTTTGAGCTGCTCCTTCTCAACCGCTGAAGATGTCGAACTGGGGACTTCGTTTATCCGCTCTTGTACGGTAACGATTTTATCGAGGGAATCGGAGACAAAGTCCTGTGGATCTTGAGGTGGGGCAACTGATTTCATAACCCGAGGCAGCAAATCTGTCAATTGGACAGGATCCACCATTTCATAGCTTGCTTGAGGTTCAACTAAAACTGAACAAGTTATTAATCTTGTGCATATAAAAGTACAAAACACAACATACGATTGTTTAATTGAAGGGTAGCAGTGACGAGAGGTTGTTCGATAGCATCGCGAACATTCATAACAGTGCAATCAGCCTGGACAGTAGCAGGTTTCGATGAATCTGCACGCATCAGGGTGGTTGGGCATACCGTTCTCACAGAGAGGGCATTGTTTATCTTCTTTGAATCCATAAGTGACCATGATGTTGACGTGACCGCAGACAAAGCATCGGAAATAACGCTTTGTGATACTGTAGTTTGTACTGTGGCCAATGTTTGTATGGGCAAAGGTGGAAAGTCAAGAATTTTCGCGTTAAACGAGTCCATGTCGTCAAAGAGCACAGAATTGGCAACCGTGAAGGACACGTGGCTGAAACTACAAAGTAAAACAAATATAATTAAAGCCGACTGAAAGCGAATCGACATACTCTGACCTTTCTGCGTCTTCTGGCTCCGATTCATCCTTTGAAGTTTGGAACGATCGAAGTCGTTGGATAACCTCATTTCGACGAATCATTAAGGATCCTTCTTGAGCGTGCCATTTGCTTTTTTGATCATTCAATGAACTTGAGGCACTTCCGTTGGTGCTGTTTCTTCTCGAACTGTCAGATGCTGGGTGGTTTGGTGGCATGCCTTGCCGTGGCTGTTCCATGTAGATTGGTACTTCCGGAGACTTTTGATACACCTGTCCAGATGCCCTAAAACAGATGCTTGATTATTAATGAATGGCACACGATTGCAACAAACCACATGTTGTGCTGGGGAAAGATCATGGTAGATTGGTGTGCCATAAAAGGAGCAGGATTAGGCTGAATTTGGTATGAATACATTCCAGCAGAACCAGCCACACCTGCACCGTTCGTTTGTACCATTGGCAGGTGTGCATTCGGGATTGGCATTGCACTTGGGATATGTTCGCCTGATGGCATCATGAAAATAGGGCCCGGCATTCCAATAGGTGCAGGAATTGCAGTCGGTGCACGCTTTGGGTAGCCATCGTGGTCGGGAATCTGTGTATGCATGACAACGGGGACAACATTAACAATACCGTTGCCATTATCGATCATCAGTGATTGGCTTTCTAAAATCAAAAAAATAAGAAATGCCAAAAAAGGAGTAGATTCAAACATACCCATCATACCATCACCCATGGCGTGAACTGACATCATCGGAATAGACATCATATCAGGTCCTTGTGGAAGGGAAGGCGAATGATCCGGCATCATCATTCCAGGCTGTCGCATCTGCTGATTGTTGTTATTGCCATTTTGAAGCATTCCGTTGCTTTCTGTCTTCTGAAGGCCATTAGCACGCGGATCAGCACTTTCAACTGGGCGTAGCTCTTCCACAATGTGAGCATACGTACAGGCAGCACGCCGTGGGCACTGACGACCAGCAACGACATCACGGCACATTTTAGTCTTGTATCGACAAAACGACAGTCCATTGTTCTGGAATCCTGGAGGTTGTGGATCGGCTTGCTTCACAGTTCTTGAAGGCACGCCAGTTTTCTTTCTATAATCATTCATGTTCATGTGGCGTTTTGTAAAGGCGACATATTCGTAGACTACTGTTTCCAAAGCAGTTAGTGTTTCATTCAATCGTTGCCATTGCGAATCCGAGTCATGGTCCATTTCGGCGATGACAGCCAAGTGATCAGTCAACTTTTGAAAAGAAACTGGATGGGTATTACGTTCCGCCAAAGATTGCAGCTCCTTAATCGCATTGGAAAGCAGTTGAGGGGAGTGAAGCCGATCAACAATAGACTGCATGTGTGAACGATGGTGAGGGTCTCCATACAGTAACGCCGACCATTGATCAGGTGAGATACGTAGACCGGCTTCGAGTGCAATCTGAACAATCTGCGAATCGTGTTCTCGTCGAAGAGATTCATACTCTCGAAACTCTTCTTTCAACTGCATCAGAGACGACTCGCCATCGCGTTTGATGACGTTGAAACAGCTTGCTCTATACAAAAGTTGAACAACATGACCAACACACGTCTTCGAAACATGTGGATAGTCCTCAGAAAGCGTTTGAACAATGTACATCACAAGCGTTTTCCGGGCAATGAGCTCTCCATTGGCCAAAGTGAGCAATATCAATCGAAGTACGTCTTCCTGCATGGCTGGACCAAGAAACTGGCATCCACGAGCTCGAACAGCGGACCATAGAAATGCAGACATGTGAACTGTATTCTGGACGAGGCAAATCAGCTCAGTCACGATTCGATCACAAAGAGATCGTATAGCACGCATTGCCGAGATTCTACCATCGGGAAAATAGATTGGAGCAAATAAAACCGCCAACAATCGACGCTGAGTTGTTCGACTGACAAGATCACTGTATACAGCACCACCACGCTCAGAATCCGCCAAACGAAGATACTGTGCCAATGTCAACAGATGCTGATTTGCAGTGGCTAACGGGGCCACGTTAGTTAATTCAATATAATTGGGTGTTGGTGGACTACATAATAAATCTTTATGATGAATATTCAATATGGAAAGAAGAGCCCTATTGACGGGATATGTGATTGCGTCGCTCGGAATCTGTGATCCATCGTGAGGGCACATTTCCGATCGCTTCTTGATACAACTGCTACAAACAGCATGACCGCAGGCAAGGTTAATCGGAACTTGAGTCAGTCCGTACAACTAAAAAGTTCAGGTTCAAATGAGAAAATATATAAATTCTGCTTACCTCGCTACAAACGGGGCAGCATAACACCTCAGACCAGTTCTGGCCCTGGCCCAAGGGCGCCATCCCATCGGGCGATGTGTATCCAATAGCACGAGAAGGGATTGAAGCTGATAAAAACCTGCAACAACCTATCGACGTTATTTGGAAAACTTCAATGAAAGCGTTCAGATATACTTAGAAGGCGATACAACCCTTAACAGCCAGCACAAACACTGCGTAAAACATATATTTACTAAATAATCAAATCAACAAATTTAATAAAAAAAATAACCGAGAACAATTCAAAGTACCAGCGGTTTATAAGTGGTAAAACATGCGAAATCGTTGGCCAAGTTGTTGCGATGCTGCGGCTTGAAGTCCGTACGCGTGGCACGGAAGGCACGTACAGCCTAAAAAATTATATATTATTGCTAGTATTAAACATTTAAGCAACTTACAATTTCTTCCATGGTTGTACCCGTGCACAGAATGATCTTCCCCTTTGAGGGATCCCTTAGAAGACGACGAGCAAAAACAGCATTCTTCATCTGACACTCTTCGGAGAGAAACGGGGGATCCGAAATCACAACATCGAAGTTGCCAATGTACCGCTGCTCGATCTGATCGTGCCTGTTGTAGTCATAGAAGGCGAAATTGTCTCCATATTTGACTTCAAAGCGAGTGTCGAATTCGAAAACAGTGGCACCAACTAG
>KB455539.1:381487-407281 GCA_000341325.1 Panagrellus redivivus | reverse complement strand
CGAGGCTGAATGTAAAGGCATCTGTCTCGTTTGACACTTCGGAGCCGCGGTGAATCGGACGCCTTAGGCAATGCCAATGACCAACGACGCGCGGAAAGACGTGAGAGCGTTCGGAGGCATCGACCCTGAGGCCATTGTCCGTCGAATGCCGAGGGTGTGGTCGGCCGTCGGCTGAGAACCCTCAGGGCATGGAACACAATGGAGCCGGGAGTCGAAAACGAGCAAACCATGGTCAAAGCGGCCGAAAATGCCATTCAAAGTGGCACTCCCTCACTTTTTCCCGCTCTTTAGCGCATTTTTTGAAGAACTCGAGTGGTCAGGGCTTTTCGTACGGGAATGGGGAATTTGGGAACTTGAAAAAAAACTGTTATATAGTACGTTCCTATTTTGAATGGGAAAACGGCAAAAAAGGAACGTCCGTTAGAGGGCAAGAATCGTACACATCAGATGTCTGAATTGAAAACAAATGGCTCCGTAGAGTAGACTTAATATTTATGAAATATTACGACCGCTTAGCGCTAATAAACTGAACATGATATAGTACACCAGTTGTTTAAATTTAACAAAGGCTATGGAAAAACCGATAAATAGGCAGAAAAACCGTAGGAAAACAAAATTATTATTAAGAACGGCTTACTACAGTAGAACTCACAACGGTAACGATTCCAAAAAGGGTTGCGAGGATCCTAGATCGATACGGCGCCGAGAAACCTCGGTAGTAAGGAAGACGGGCTTATATTGAGAGGAAGGCCGTGTCGACATGCCCATAAAGACATGCGCGGTCGGACTGTCGTCTCAGCGAGGTAGCCGATCAATGATTTCCATCGGCGGCACCCACAAAAAACACGATCGGGTGCGCAAGCTCGGCGAGTTGCGTGGGTGTGCTCCCTTCCGTCAACAGAAATCAAAAAACTGTGGACTATGTTGCCTGGCGCCGAAGCAAAGCCTCACTTATGTTAGCCGCGACAATGTTGGCACGACCACCGACTGTGACCCGATCAAGTGGGCCTTCTACTTTGTGACGCACCTGTGCCTTCTGAAGGGGGTTGGGAAACTGCTTCTGAGATGGGTAATATTCAAAGCACTGATTCTGAGAAAACTGAACAGATAAGACTTAGTTACATGCTGATACACAGGTGTTGCACAGTCACACAGAAGAAGGGCATTCGGGGTAACAAAGAACTGATTTGCATGTTGAGGTTGCCAAAAACTGGGCCATTTTAACTCAGACGAATAGATTCCACCAACCCAAAACACATGCAATTGCAACAAAAGAAACCAAAACAAAGCCATTTTCAACGTTTCAATGGTCGCGCGCCCAAAAAAGACGTCAAGTGGACTTTGATTGATTCAAAAACCACAAAAAAGGCAATGAAATGGACGCCTGCGCAGACAAATGACATGCATTCCCTGCGATTAGCCATTAGAATTCGATGGTTTGAAAAACTTTTAGTGAAGTTTTCAATTTTTTTGGCAAAATTTTAAAAGTTAAAACTGAGAGTATATGTTTTGTAACACAAAAGCATAGCATTTATGAATCAGATTCTGCATGAATGCATCGATAGCATTTTGACTATATGGTCGCGTGCGCATTGTTGCAGGTCTTGGCGGGAAAGTCGGTCAATGCGCGGTGCGGTCGTTTGCTTTTGAAAAACTGAACAGTTCACTGGGCGACAGCTGAGCCGATCACTATGACGGAACCTGCTGAACGTGAGTTGCTTAATCATTTCAGATTCTTATAAACTGTAGCCGAAATGCCTTGGAAGTAACTGCTTACTTTTCCAGGTGACCTCACAAAGCTGCGAAGGGCCTTCCTTGACCACGTCAACGAGTTGGACGAACTTCGATACGACTTCATCGAGCTCGTCGCAGATGTCGCCGAAGCACGGGCCGAAGCCGTCGAGAAGGAGAAGCGGCACTGGCAGAAGTATTATGATAACCAGTTCAATCATATTGTGAGTTTTAAACTGGTTCAATCGCCACATAGATGTATATATATAACCCTTTGCAGATGACCTGCGAATTGAACGTCAAATCGACCCGTTTGGACAAAGCCGCCTTGGAAGCCCGTTTCGCCGAACTGAAAGCTGCTGCCGCCTCGAAGAAAGCCCACGAGTCCGCCGTCGACACCCAAATCAAGGAGAAAACGACCGAATCGGAGAAGCTTGCCGAGAAACTTCGCAGAATGAAAGCCTTTGTTGATGCCCGATTGGAAAAGTAAAACTGTTCACATTGTACCTACGCAACTTTAAATTTATCTCCAATAAACTAATTTCAACAACCTATCCAATCATCTAACAAATTTAAGATACCACATCCCAGTCGTGATGGCACTCAATGAAAACCACGTGATAAGATAGTTCAGATGCTCATTCCGGACGGTGACATTGGTCTGGCCAGCGATCGGTCCTTCTGGCGTCGTGGATTCATGTGTTGCTTCGACGTAGATCGGTGCCGCGCCGCAGTAGTCGCCCATTTGTTCGAAGTTTTTGTAGAACCAGATTCCGCGGTCGACGTTGTTTTCGCTCACGAATTGGGGGCGCTGCAATTGTTTATATATAAAAACTGATGGTCATTATGAATATACCTACATTTTCCGATTTCCTCACAATGGCATCAAATTCAACAACTTTTCCGGGGTTCGGATGCGGAATTGCGCGAAGCTTCGATGTCGGAAGCCAGCCTCGGTTGACCATGATGATTAGGCTGGAATTTTATATATTTTAAACTGCTGCGTCGTGGTTAGCTTACTCAGTGCCCTCAACAACAAACGGCGTGATAACATGCCCGCCATGGCTGCTTGATTCGGAATCCCCGGCCAAACCGCCACGCTTTTCCTTGTGATCCTTGTCGAATCGTCCACGGGGCGCGATCACAAACTCCCGATCATAGAGGAAGCGTCCGCGGAGATGGACTCGTCTGTATTCGAGGTTTTCCAGTTGTGAAAGGCTGGAATTCGGCTTTTTTATATATAAAAACTGTCACTGTAGCAAAGTGGACTCACTCATCAATGGGGAACGGAACCGCCGTACAATCCAACGTTGATTCGAGATCATCAATGAGTTTCAACTTCCAGTATAGTCGCTGGACTTGCCAGACGCCTAGGCCGAAGGCAGCTGCGGGAACTGACTAAAATTGGGATTGTAAAACTGAAGACAGTGTCAGTCGTTGAATGGCATACCAATAAAAGTAAAGAATTATACTTAAAGCGGCCTTTCGGCTTGGCTGTTCTACCCGAGTAGGAATTCTTTCCCGAGCGGTCATTGAGCTGAAATAAACTGGATGTTCGAATGTAACATAAAAAGCGAAATCACAAACCTTGAGAACACTCGGTCCATACTTGTCCTCGTTCCCGAAACCCGGCTCTCGCGACAAACTATACAACCGTGTCGAAATGCTTCTTCTCGATGAAGCCTGGCAGCATTTGACTACTTGAAACATTGCTTTGAACGAAAGCAAACCAATTTCGGAAAGTTTTTTTCAACGTTGAAAAAGCAACATTTTCGTGGTGAGAGTGAATTTGTGCGCACAGCGTGTAAAAATTATTGCACTTTCGCGGTGAGAGTTGAATTGTGCGTAATGTGTGTAATATAAAACTGACAATATTCTTTACTTCGCGTTGCAGATTTTGTAAATTTAATCCTTCTCCCCAGTAAAAAATATCCCCAAAGTCACGTCACAAAACCTAAATCACTCCCTCATGGCCACTTTTATCACCCATTTCTATCGAACGTGCAAACACAGCCCGTAAACTGTAGCCTCATGCCCGTAAATCCCCTTTTTTGTCAAATTAATTTGTTCGCCCGTTTCCGCCCTCTCAAGCTGCTCTTACCATATATAGCCACATTACGTCAGCGGCAGGCGTGGCTATGACCACAACAAATAGCCACGACAAAGCCCTCAAGGCTTCTTTCGCTTTTTGCGGCCATCCACCACCTTCTTTGTTTCCGCTTCTCACGATTACTTACTTTATAAGTCATCAGTTTAATTCGACTTACTCGTCGACTGCTATTAGCTTTATTGCTTCGCTTCCAACAGACATAAATTTAATCTCGTCATAACGTCTACAGTACAATCCAGGCTTTGGGCTGCGTTTCAAGTGGTAACATCGAAGCGACATCGGGCTTTCAGTCTGTTGCTTTTGGAAGCGGCGGTGCTTACGGTAGCTGGTTGTGCTGATATTTTTGGTTTAAACTGTATCCACTCGTTTTACGGTTTCATTATGGTCACTTTTAAAGTAACAATTGCGTTATTTATAGGTAATTATTTCAAGTTTATTTGGCCTTTTTTGTTATTCTTTAAAAATACAAAATATAAATTGTGGGCAGGTTACAACTGGAAAAGTATGACTCAGAATTTCAATTCGTATTCAACCATCTTTTTGAACGCCAATGACTAATCGCAAATTTACCCAACTGTTTGTAGATGGACTTTCATTTAATTAGCCCCCTTTTATTCGCATTGTTACGTAGAATTTAAATTGCGACAACTTTGACGCATGGTTGTCATTTGCAAACTGATGTCTGCTACCGTTCTTTACAAAGTGCATTTTCCAATGTTTATCAAAACTTATCAAAATGGACGTATTTACCAAATTTCAGCATGTGTCCTCGCACTCATGTCGACAGTATCCTCAGTACCCGTAATCATAATCAGTCGCGTAGACGACGGACGTGATTTGATGGAGCCAGTTTTCAAGCCAATGGTGAGAACGAACTTTTTTCTGCATATTTGAGTATTTTCAAAAGTACACGCAATCTTTTGTTTTCAGTCAAAACGCAGCATCTACGGTATGTACAGATATATCCCAAAAGTGACAAAGACCAAAAAGGACTATGAATTGAATGAAATAGGCGATGACGAATATGGTATTTATTATACTGACTAGACACGGTTGTTGTAAAGGGATTTGGTGTGCTGTTATGGGGATTGTTGTAAAATTTAATAAATGAGAAGTTTAAACTGTAAGAACGGCACGATTTGTGATTTACGGTTTAGAGATGCCGGTTGACGACTCGAAACTGGTAGGCCGACACACTTAACAAAAGTGCGCTTTTTTTTAAAAAAACTGTACTTTATGTTGATTGTTCTTCTTTTGTATTGTATTTTAAACTGCATTATATCTTCGGGACACTACTAATTTTCAAGAACCCTTCCATCCCAACAAACTCCAATTCCCAGCCGACCACATAGCGCCTGCAAAAACTGAATCAGCTGTTGTGTGTGACTTGTGTGCACGCTTTCGAGGGACCAACACCCAAGTGTCCTGCCGCGACGGGCGTCCCAACAGCCACATGCTGGGTTTCCAACAGGGCTTCTTTCATTCCATCTTTATATACGAACAGGCTTTTCATGCTTTTGAACACATTTTTTATAAATCTAACCAACATCACATATTAAACTGCTGTCATGCGCTATTCCGTCAAAAACAAACCCGTTTACTCAAACCCAACCCAAAAAAAACATCCTATTTCCCCCCGAAGTCTGCAATGTGTCAATGTATCACTTCCATTTCCGATGCAAAAACATCAATCGAATAACGCTAATGTGTAAAGTGAAACGCAATGAACGTGTCTTGGATTTAGTCTGCTCTGTCTTGCGCGAAACAGCCGTTTCTCTTTGCTCACGTTTTCGATTCTTCACTATTTGCTTAGTTTAGCAGTTTTTATATATGAAACTCTTAATCGTGGTTTTGTTTGCTCAGGTGTAACTGTTCCTTTTCATCGTTTTGTTCATCGATATATGGGTTTGGAAGAGTTTCTATGCCTTTTTTTTTATTAAACAGGATCCTAAAGAGTCAATCTTTGTTATTTTGTTCAAAAATTGTATGCAGTGTTCGTGGTTAATATTTATTATAAAGTTATTCTATCTATCTTACGAACTCTTTTACAGCGATAAACTAAAGAACATTGACTCGTCGATACAAAACCGCAGCTCAAAATTTACATAACTCATCATTAATTTCAAGAAATTCAGATTGAAAAAACGCCGACGCCAGCTTTCTCGAAGACGCGGCGTCGGCGGCAATGAATGCTTTGCAACGAGTCGGTGGTCTTATAGCCCTGTTGACCGTGTGTAGCTTCTTGGCCATCGTATTGTACACACGGAAAAATGAGTATACAGCTTATAAGGAATTGGGGGTTGGTTTTTTGTTTTAAACTGAATTTAAAATTGAGAGGTCAATTTAGGTAAATCACCAAGACATCTACGGTTCACTTAATGAAGAAGTCGATCGGCTAACGAAACTACTTGCTGCCGAGCGGCAGAAGTTGGAGCGAGTTCGAATTGAAGTCGAGGAATACGTTAAACTGGTCCGTCTTTAGTTATCTTTTTTTTTTATAAAAACTGCATAAACCAAGTAACGGCTTTTTTTAGCGTAATAATGCTGCTACAAGAAGAGATACTACCTGGTCAAAGCCTATTGGTGTCCTCGTGTTTGTCTGCAATCGGGCTGATGCGATTAGGGTACATTTGGAGAAGCTTATCAAGTGAGATTTATTTATTGGGTTTTATAAAACTGTTTTTTCTAAACATTTTTTTCAGATACCGTAAAAACCCCACCGCTTTTCCAATCATTGTCAGTCAAGATTGCGACAATGACGCTGTCGCCAATGTAGTCACATCATTTGGCGACCAAGTGCAATATATCAAGGTTTGAAATTTTGTGTTTTAAAACTGTCAATAAAAGTATTTGCATTTTAGCATGTGAGCGGTGAAAAGGCTAACATAACAATCCCAGCGAACCAGCACCAATACACTTCATATTTCCGGATAGCGCGGCACTATAAACTCGGCCTAGATCATGTTTTCAACAAATTAGGAGTTGATAGTGTTATTATTACTGAAGGTGAGCTAAACTGTCTTTCAATGGTCTTCATCATGCCATTTATAGACGACTTGGACATTGCACCAGACTTTTTCGACTACTTTGCCGGCACTCGATGGCTCCTCGACGCCGATGCCAGTCTTTTCTGCGTTTCCGCATGGAATGACAACGGAAAAGCTGCTGTCATCGATACGACTGCGGCCACAAAGTTGTACAGATCCGACTTCTTTCCTGGTCTTGGCTGGATGTTCACGAAATCATTTTGGGATGAATTAGCTCCAAAATGGCCGAAAGGATTCTGGGACGATTGGCTTCGAGATCCTGCTCAACGGAAAGGTCGATCCTGTATACGGCCGGAAATTTCAAGGACTGCTATGACTCAATTCGGGCAAAAAGGGGCTAGTCAGTAAGTTTTTGGGTATGCTAAACTGGTGCCAGTGCGTAATAAAGACATTTTTAGGGGTTTATTCTTCAATCAATACCTAAAAAAGATAATGCTCAACACAGATCCAGTCAACTTCACAAATCTCGATCTACAAAGTCTAACTAAATCAAACTACGATACCGCTTTTGTCGATGTTGTCTACGGTCTTCCGAACGTTACCATCAATGATGCCATCGCAAAAACGCTCAAATCAGAGGAAAGAGGTTCGACCTACCGTATCGAATACGGTAACATGACGCAGTATACCGAAGTTGCGAGGAAGTTAAAGATTATGTTTGACACTAAAGCCGGTGTGCCGAGAACAGCCTACAAAGGCATTGTCACGGCTTTTATCAATGGTGTCAGACTGTATGCCGCTCCGACACTGCCGTGGATGGGTTATGACGTTACTTGGGAGCCGCCGACCGTCATCGAAGCCGATTCTTAGTCATTCTAGTCATTTTAAACTGATTCCCATGCTTCTTTACGAATCTGTCACCTAACACAAATTGTGCCTTTCAAACATTCCACTAACACATCAACCACATAGTATCAGTATAAGTTTTGCCACAGTTTTACGCTTATTCTTGTCACGTTTATAAATTTTTTTGAGTTTTCGACATTTTTAAACTGTTGTTTTGATCAGGAGTCTTAGTATTGTCAACTCACATGTTTATTCGGTAAAACCATAATAAAAATATGAAATTACAAAAGAAAGTCCGAAAAAAGGAGCAAGGTTCACAAATAAAAAACAGACAGAAAAAGTCAGTCGCCAATCTGAAAGCCGCTGCCATCTAATATGTTGTGTTTACACAATGTTCATGAAGTTTAGTGTCGTTGATAAAGTTAGTTGGTTTACGCGTCAAAGATCCGGCAAAACTTGAAACGGCATGCATAGCCTGGAAGTTTGGGTAATTATTGATTGAAAAACTGGCCGTTTGAGTTAGGGGGTGGCATACGTTTGTAAATCGGCGCCGCTGCGTTACGTCGGAATCGCCCATAATTGCTATCAATGGAGTCAACCAAGTCAGCGATTTCACGTTGCTCCGGGGTACTCGGCAAGTTTGGGAGGAAAGGTTGAAGCTCGTTTTCGTAGGGTCGTCGGAAGCCTTGGTACATGGTACTGTAGGGGAAGGCCTGGAAATTGGGGTTTTTAAACTGTCATGGAGATTTCTTGTTGGTTTATATGCATTTTTAAAGGTATTGAACTGGGGAAATTTTTAGATTACTCACCCGAACGCTTCTCTGAAACTCTTCCGCCGATGCTTGACCAGCCAGGCCCAAGTCGAGAACCGCTAAGACGGCCACCACCACCGCTGCGGACATTTTAATTGAATTCGTCATTCTCACGGCTAGGCACTGTGAAAAGTTACTTCCCTGTAAGAAGTTTATTAGTTTTGAGGTATTTAAACTGTCGCTTTTGCTAAATATAATCTTAACAATGAAGTTTAACGTCAAGTTGACAAAGCCAAAAAACAAGTCTAAAGACTGCCTGACCGCCACAGGCATAACCACGACAACAATAAGGGATCGGTTTCCCGACGACAACGCCATCTAGCTCAGCCCGGACCGCCCTGCGCTGCCTTAAAAAGCTGCAATTGACACCTCGATGAAATACTTTCCATTTCGCATGTCCAATTGCCTCGGGAAAAGGGCTACAATCACAGGACGGCCGACGCCGTTGACGTCGACATGTCATCTGGGAGGGCCGTAATAAGAGCGGCAACGGCATCAATCACTGATATATACAAAGTAAAAACTGTTGGGCATTTTAAATAACTTAAATTATCACAAAAATTACATTATTTACGTATCGTTTCAAAACGATCAACCAATTCCACCCAAAAACCCCAAAAAGCCAACTTTTAGTCATGACTTTGCACATTAAGTAAGCAAAGACATGACTTAAATTTATCTTTTGGACCAAAAAGTCAGCCCATTGCATTTGCGTAATGCCGGGGGCGTGACGGCCAAAATTGTTGGTGAACCGGAACCGCTCAAAAACACGGAGATGAATAACCCTGTCATTTCATGGGTTCGTGTCCTGTCAAAATCGCTCCAACGGTTTCGTCAAGACCTCCAGATCCGCGGAAAACACGGGTTATGAATGTCTATTTATGTATTTGGGTTTGAAGGTTAATGGTGTTCTGGGTAAGTTTGAGGAAGCGGTTAGAGGAAATAGGGCGCAAAATGTCACCTTGAAGCAATAATGAAGAGCAAATTTGGGTTTTACTTTTGTTTAGAATGATATAAAACTGTTCTGCAGGTAAGTTTAGTCACACCATTTTTCATTTCTTGGTAATAAGCAACCACAAAAATTGCAAATAGCATTTTTTGCACACATTTAGCTTAAAACTGTGATATACTGTTCTTATCAGCTTTTTATTATTCCCTTTAGAGGCGACGATTGCGGAAATATACTTTAGAGCATTCCTTTACTGCAATAATGCCGTTACACGCGTACACCAGTGTATCGCACTAACCCCCGATTCACTCCCACCACGAATGAAATTGGGCGGGTGCGGCTGCCACCTACTTTTCCCAGCTTGCTTCATTTCCGTGCTATTCTCTCCCGTTTTCGCTAATTTCCAGCTGTTTTTTTAGTTTTTGGACCTCCACATCGATCTCAATCCTTGACCACAATGGCTGCCGAACTTGACACTACCCACGTAGGTTTTTTCATTGTTTTTTGTGTGTAAACTGCATACGTTATGAAACTTTTGTCGTTTTGCAGGAGATGAGTTTCATCAATGACAATGACAACGTCGAGAAGTTTCTCTACCGTTTCACGCTGTTCTCCCTGTCCGCCTACGTGAAGAAGCGCGGCTTGCTGCCGGAGAAGGCTTTCCGCAAGGCTCGGATTGAAGGTGGGGTCTTTTTGACGGTTGTCGCGTTGATTTCGTTTTAAACTGTAAATATTGCATGGTTTTAGGCCACGACTTTTGGCTGTTCGACAAGGAGGAAGGCAGCGATGCCGAAAAGTTCCATTACAGTGTCGTGGCTTTGACGCAGCTCTTCCGAAAGCGGACCGTAAGTTGATTTTTGAGTTTTTATATGTAAACTGTTCGGATACATGTTGTAGATCTCCGGCTTGACCCTCATCACCTACGACGACAAAACCAAGGACGTCATTGACATGCTGCACATTGACTACATCTTGCCTGACAACTCCGATGTGTAAGTTTTGCCGTGAAATTTTATATATTTTTGTGAAATAAACTGGCGATTTAGGTCAACGACGATGTCCAACAGCTCCACCGACAACAAGGAATCGGCCCTGAAGCAGTTGTACAAGATCGCTGCCATGGGTGGTGGTTTGGCCGATGTTGAGCGTCTCGCCAAGAACCCCTTCAAAAAGATGCCGTTCATCACGGTCAACTACAAGCCAGTCCAAACTGATGGTATGGTTTTAAACTGAATTTGTTTTATCTTCTTTGTTAATTTTCAGAAGTTCCGCTGTGCTACGTTCCTGCGACCCCGGAGCGTCAGATCTACAACCTTCCGCGTGACATGGAAACGTTCCTTGTGGCTACTTTGGATGCTGGCGATGGCAATCAGTGAGTTTTAAACTGCCTTTTATGCTGCAGCCTCTACTGTTACCATTTCAGGGTCGTCGTCACGTACGAAACGAACGCCTTCTTCCAGCCCCACATTGAAGACATCCTCACGAACGCGTATGCCATCGGAAACCGTGCCAGCTTGAACACCGTCATCCCCTTCGAGCCTTTCATGGCGTCGCCATTGGTCCGCAATTAGTTTGCGTTTGTTCCTTCCTTGTTTGTAGAATTGTATTACCCTGTTAGACAGACTGTTTTCACAATTCAATTCTCAACAACATCATCTTTATTATTCCTGTTTTTAGCTTTGTTTTGTTGACGACTACTAAAGTTAGTTTGAGTTTACTGGCGTTGGAGCTGGTGACATGACGAGGCGAACGGGCGACTTTGACGACACAAGAAGATTGTTAAAATAAGTTGACGGAGCGCTTGTAGTAGAAGCTACACTGTACAGGTGAGAAGAAACAGTTTTTCCGGGCAAAGCGACTGCTGGATTTGCCGGCTTCATCGTTGACAATGTCGCGGACAATGCCGGATTTGACGAATGACGGTCTTCGGGCACCGATGACGGCGCCATCACGGCGTTCGAACGGGCGTTTTACGAGGGGTCTGAAACTGGGGGATATGCTGGAATCATGAAATTCGATGACTTACGCTAATAAGTTTTCTTCAAATTGACTCTCGAGGTCATTGAAGCGGCGATATGGACGAAAACTGCAGATATATCGATTTATTTCGGATCAAAAATGGTATAAAACTTACTCAACAGGCGAATTCTGTACACTCTCAGAAGCAACAACGAAAATAAAAGCAGCGGCGATAAGCAATACGTATTGTTGCATGTTTTGGGGTACTGTAATAGACAGACAAAAGGATGGCACACAAAAGTGGGATAGATATGACAACTGTTCACTTCTTCGTTCCACACATAAATAGCAGCGGAAACTATAGCCTTCGCTTCAATTTAATCCAAAATCCCCCTGACTCAAATTACCTCCAATTTTGTACTGTATAGGCGGGGGCCCATTTCCGCCCCGCCCCGTGATTATTCGTAACGCAGGTAAAGCCAAAGTGACGCTTCTCGTGCGCGTCATCTCCGGCCTCCGGAAGTGGGTACGAAACTTCTTGTCCCCCCATCTTTTCAAGGTGCCTATGCCATGGACAGATTACAGCTTTCGAGACAGTTGGTCATTACCAACAACTACAACCCCAAAGACCTCGAAAAACAATAAGATTCTTGTGAAAAGGAGGTATTTATGGGTGCTATCACGCACTTACAGGGGGGTAATCATGCTTTTTTTGGGGCCGGGAATTGAAAACATTCAAAGAGTACCGTGTTGAAGCGACGTCACTGTTGTGGTGATAATGATGGCATTCATTGTGCGGACTGGTCGTAATGAATCACATTAGACCGTCATAGTCTTTGAAGTGGATACCATAATGTGGTCTAGGAAGTTTCATTTTGGTGTTTAAAGGTTGTCAAGACGAAAATGGCAACATGGTAGGTCGACGAAGATCGCTGTTTTGTTTCAAACTGCATAATTTCATCATAATATTGAATGTCCGCACAATCATTTACAAAAAAGCATTTAAAAACATTATTTTGATAAGTTAAACTGCAGGTGGTCCGTTGTAGTTGTTGCAGTAAGCCTTATAACCCCAATAAAAACAAACGTCCAAAAAACTGGATTTACATTTGCTATGTCCCCTTAACCTATCCAAAGCCAATAATTTCCTCCAAATATCCACGTTCACCCTTAAAAAGCATTTACGTAACCTGCAAACGTCCGTGGGCTTCAAAAAGATTGAAAGTTTATTGCAATAACCCCTAATTGTAACGTAATTGTATACAAGTTACCGGTGTCCATTGACATTTTGCAGTTTTTCTCAATGAATTGCATTGGTGCATCATCTGATTGCCTACGTAACCTCAAATTTTATGTAGTTTTTGCGTGAAATTTTGAACACAACTAAAATTAAATTGATATGCTACGTAAAATCAACAACGTGCTTTTCTTATAACAAAAATTAGGGACTATTTAAAACTGCAAATTGGGGTTTCGCAGGCAAATAAATGTTTTTCTTAAATTAAATAGGAAAAGTTATTGCAAATGTTTACGTAAAATAAATTGGTGCTACGTATGCATAGATGCTACTGGTTTGTTTATTATTGAAAAACTGCCTCCGGTTTTTCCTGTCGACCATATTTTCAAGTTCAAAATCACTTTTCACAGTCCTATTTTAGGCGTTTCCAATTATGCTAACTGCCTCGGTATAAATAAGTGGTGTTTAGATAGGAAAGGGATACAGATGGGACTCCTAAGAACAACTTAGGTGATGTCACTTTACCGTTGATATTGTTTGTGATGGAAGAAAACTGTTTACGACGCAGTGTTGTAAAATATTAAATTCTGTTTATTAAAATTAAAAGAAATCAAGATATCCGTATGCTAAAGAAATCACAGATGCCCAAAAACGTGTCGTCAAACGATGCGAAAGTTGTCCAAAATTTGAAAATGAAATGAGTCCATTCAGGCGAAGAGGTAATAAAGGAGCAAAGCGATGATAACGACGAGGCCGGGGTAGACGAGGTTGTCGACGAGGGTGTTTTCCGAGCTGGAATTGGGGTAATTTAAAGTTTAAACTGCGAACTGTCAAATTTTGGCTTACCTGGCACCGGTACTGGTAGGGATCTGCGCAGGCTTCTCATCGTAGGAGTACTTCTGCTTCTCGGCATCGACAATGTCTCCGACGAGGTACTCCTCCTTCATTTCCCGGGCATCACTGCTGTGGCCGACGTCCTCGAAGGCCTCGGTACGGTCCTCGCCGGCCTTTTCGAGCAGGACTTCACAGCCGCCAGGGTGCTCCTCCAGGAATTTGGTGACATCGTAGACCTTGTTGCCGATCACGATCCAGCAATCCTTGTTGTGGTTGTGCTCCAGGACTTCGGCACGGGTCAGCTGGCGGGTCATTTTGGAGGGGGTGAGATACTGTAAAACAGGATTGGAGGAATTGTTAGGACCATATACGCGGAATGGTATGAAATATCGAAAAAACTGTCTGTATTATGGAGGTAGGCACAAAAACGAAGCCACGAAAACACGCAACCAACTCTCGATAATTGAATAACTCAATGAATCAATCACAATTTACATTAGATGCGCGCAAACACAACATTGATTCAAACCAGACTGTGACTTTGACAATGGAAAGGAACGGGACACATGAAAGGCACACGTTTTTCGTGGCCAATGTGACAAGTTTGTATGATTTGTGGAACGGAAAACTGAGATCAACTAGTCGCTATGCAAAAAAAAGATGCCAAAAAGCGACTCTAAAGTTAAAAATCATGACAAAAACGTCCATGGAACCCCCAAAAACACGTCACAAATACGTGAAACACCCCCGCGCAAGGTGAGGAACCAAAAGCAACGTCGAATGGATTGAACCAAACTCGAAAAGGTGTAGTTGAGGCAGGGTGCGAGACCTGCACTCGAGGTCGTTTTACTCCCCCAACTGGCTTATCGAGTCGGCGTCATCAGTTTTTGTTGTTCGTGTTTGACTTGGAACTACGCGGATCGGGGGTTTGGGTTGATTTTAGCTTTGAAATTTAACTAAATTTACAAAAAAAAACTGAAGTCTGAACTTCTTAAAGGTGTTTGAATCGAAGTTCCACCAATTCGTCACTAACTGCCCAATCCAAAGTAAAGTCAATATCGACCAATATTCGGTCCAAGGTCACATGTTTGTCACAGTGACAACCCCTCCAAGTTGGCCCCCAAAAGATTCAACCATTTGCACGCAATCGAACAGAGTGTAGTCTATTAGCACCCTTCTTTTTGATCTATGGTAAAGTTAAACTGTTACAAACATCTGAAGTTTTAGAAAGCTACCAAGTTATTTTATTGGAAATGAAACAGATCTTGTTTTCAAAATAGAAACTTGCAAAACTTCAAAATAAATTAAAAACAGCCTTCAAAATCTCAAAAATTTACATCGAAAAAAGGGGTCGGGTCGGCAGGAACAATAAACAGATATTAGACCGCCCAGAATGGCTTACTTACAACAAACTCAACAGCATTGTACCTACACGCCGGAGATGGGGGACAATGTCAAAAAACGAACGATATGATGGGGTGAGAACAGGACGACTTTCCCAGCCACAGCTAAATAGATCGAAGTACGTGCGGTTGGGGTCTTATCATCCGAGATGGAGTTGGGGTCGACTTTACTCGTCCGAGTCCTCGGGCTCAATTTCTTCGTCTTCTTCTTCGTGGGATGAGGAGGCACTGGAATGTTCGTTCGCGACGCCTTCGGTGGCCTTAAATGGGGAAATTGGATAATTGTAGTTTCAAAATAGAGGAATTGATCGACACAAAGGCCTGGGGCTACGTTATAGTTTGAAAACTGACAGCCAAAACATTTGTAGAAAAAGACATACCGAAAAGTAATACACAGGATTGGCGTAAATATCCTCCCGAATGACGTCCAAGATGTCCAGCGGCTCCGTCGTGCTGCCGTCCAACCAAGCAAAGAAGCTGGGAAGCTTGTTCTTTTCCTTGTTTCGCGGAATCTTCCACTTGATCTCAGTCGTATCACAATGCGTATTCAAATCGATCATCTTGAAATCCTTCACGATGACATCATTCTCGAAGAATCGGTTGGGATACCAGGTGAAAGTCAGCTTACAGCCGGATTTGATGTCCTCGGATTCCTCGAGTTCGAGGTTCTTGAGGAAACCGAGGCATTCTTCCTCTTCTTCGCTCACGAGTTCGTTGATGGCTGAGTGGTTCATCAGCTGAAATGTATATATTAAACTGCCCCCAATGGTAAATATAGTAAATTACATACCGCGGTCATCCAAAAATGCGGAATCTGAGCAATAAACCCAGCCCGATCATCGTAATGCGGCTTCCGAAGCTTGTTAAAACGCTGCTCCACGGCGAGAATCTCCTCACTAGCCTTCTCATTCAGCTCATCAAGCTTGACCTGGACCTCCTCGACCTTGCTGAATAGGTCGGCCGCGGCTTGTTCGGTTAGTTTCGGGATGGCGGGGATTTCTTCGACCTGGAAGGGTTTGGATATATAAACTGGACCACAAGTTTTGGTTGAGTTAAAAACCAACCTCCTGCTTAACATCAGCATCCGGGGCAGTGATGCGGGGACGCTTCGGGGTCGGCTGAAAGGAAACATTGGTCAAAATGGTCGCAAAATATATAAAGAAACATTGAAAACACACCTGTTCGGTCTTGACTTCCTCCTCCGACATGGTTAGCAAGTTCGATTGAGATCTAAAAACTGAGGCTGCAGGTAATGGGCTAAGAAAGTCAGTTCTCGTCAAAAAAGGAAACGAAAAGCAGCCAAAAAGCCGAGTAAGATCGATGAAATCCGGCTAAACCGGCGCGCAACACAAACAAGCAAGAGAGGGACCTCGTTGAAATGCGTTGCAAATGTGCTGCTCACGAGCCGGGAAAGGTTTTATTTTGAGCGCACACGGATGGACAGCTTTACTAAAGGTGTGTAATGTGTGTGCGTGGTATAAACTGGTCTCAGCGGTGCGATGTCCATTGAGCCTGCGTGTCGGTCAAATTGGACGCAGTTTTCGCGCGTTTTTTGCGTCTTTGAAAAACTCGGCTTGCGTTTGCAACGCTTTCGTTCCACCAATCTCGTTAACTAAACTGCTGGCAGAAGCCGTAGCTGATCATCATCACCATGTTCTCAACCGTCTGGGAATACCACCACTCCCGAAAGCGCTGGATCCGCTACAACGCTGACATCAGTGCCCAGCTCAACGCCAAGGCCACGGAAGCGCCATCCCAGCCGTTCCAGATGGACATTGACAACTGCTCCATCACGTTTGATTTCGTGAATATGAAGGCTCGCAATGCCGTTACCAAGTTTCCCATGGAGATTCGGTGTGCTGTGCTTGATTCGGGTGGGTTTTTGATCAATTTAAACTGTCGCCCAATCTACTTTGTCGCTTTCAGATTCCCAATACGCCATCTGGGAGTACCTCGCGACCCGGCACAAGTGGACCTCCTTCGACCCTGCGGCCATCGTTCAACTCGAGAAACTGAAGGCCTTGCCGCTGTTCGATATCCGCTTCAAAGACCAAAAAGCCACCATTTCCGTCGAAAACGGCAGAATGCTCTATGGCGAAGACGATCAAAACGAAACAAAGATCCGTCGAAGCATCAGTGATGCGGCTCCTGCCATCGCCGGGAATCCCGTGGTGTCGGAATCGGTTCGGGCAAATGTGGTCACGCGAGCGTCGAAGCGCAATCTCGTCGTCACGGATACGGTAAAGACGAAAGTTGTCGATGAAGTGGTCGTCGAAAAGAAGTCAAAACTGGAGACGAAGTTGCTATCTACAGCAGAGGGGCAATCTGAGTCGCCCCTCGAAGCCGCTGTCGACGATTTCGTCGAAGATCGAACCTCCAAAGAGGTGTATATCGAGGGTTCTGACGTCTACAGTGTCATGTTGAATCAGGTTTGTGAAAACTGGCGTCAGATTTTACAATTGTTTTGCTATTCCAGACCAACTCCGCCCAAAACAACAACAAATACTTCCTAATCCAACTCCTGAAGCACCGCAAAACCGACCATTACTTCACATTCTTCCGTTGGGGCCGTGTCGGATTCAACGGTCAAAAGAATCTGATCGACTGTGGTGATGACCTGGAAAAGGCCAAAACCGTCTTTTGCAACAAGTTTGTGGACAAAACTAACAATGAATTCAGTGAACGGCATAATTTTGTCAAGTGCAAGGGGAAGTATGCCCTTATTGAGGTTGGTTTGGTTTAAACTGACACAATATCTTGATCATATTTCCAGATGGACTTTTCCAAGAAGACCGAACCCCGCTCCCTCACCGAAGAAACCACAGTCGAATCGAAGCTGCCATCCGCCGTCCAGGAGCTGTTGAAACTCATTTGCGATATGAAGAAGATGGAGGAAGCCGCCCGGAACTTGGATTACGATAGCACGCGGGCGCCATTGGGAAAGTTGACAAAGGCGCAGATTAAGGCCGGCTATGAAGCGTTGACGAAGATTGAGGATTGTATCTTCATTGAGAAGTTCAACAAGGAATTCAAGGATGCTGTGGATGAATATTATACTAATATTCCGCATTATTTTGGGTAATAAACTGGGAAAGAAGTTTGCGGATGTAACCATTTGGTTTCAGAATGCGCCAACCAACCCCGATCCGAACCCTGGATGAACTCAAACGCGAATTGGAACTTCTCGAAATGCTCACCGAAATCGAGGCCGCCGTTTCCAACATGAATGAAGTCGTGGCCGAAGCTGCTCCGGAGAAGAAGAACGTTTTGGACGACATTTATGGGCGGTTGAAGTGCGATTTGGAGCCGTTGGATACGGATAGTGAGCGGTATCAGGTTTGTTTTTGGCAACTGTCTTTCTCTTTCTCTTCAAAACTGGGATAAGCATAAACGGTTGCAGCTAATCAGCTCCTACCTCTTCAAAACCCACGCCCCCAACCACGACTCCTACACGATGCAGCTCAAATCCGTCTTCGCCGTCGACAAACACGGCGAATCCGAGCGATTCAAAGCCGATCTCGGCAATCGTATGCTACTCTGGCATGGTAGCCGTTTGACGAATTGGCATGGTATCCTGACTCGTGGTCTATGTGTTGCGCCGAAAGAGGCTCCTGTGGTAGGTTTTTGGGTACTGTAAACTGGTCTACCTACGTCCTCTTCATTTCCAGACCGGTCACATGTTCGGTAAAGGCGTCTACTTCGCGGACATGTCATCCAAATCCGCCAATTACTGCTACCCGAAGCACGGCGAACGCGGTATCCTCGTCCTGTCCGAAGTGGCCCTCGGCGAAGTCAACCCCAAATTCAAGGCCGACAACCGCGCTAGCAACTTGCCAGAGGGCAAATCCGCCGTCAAAGGTGTCGGCGACATCGGTCCCAATCCCGAGGAATTCGTAACCCTTGACGACGGCGTCATCGTTCCTGTGGGCACCCAAATCGATCAGCCCGAAGCCGAAGCGGTCCCAGACAACGATCTCCTGTTCAATGAGTACGTCGTGTACGATACGGCGCAGATCCGAATGCGCTATCTTGTCGAAGTTGAATTCTGCAATGTTAAGACTGCTGCCAAGAAGGCTAAACAGGCTCCATGAAGCTTTTTTAAACTGTGTTCTCTGTCTGATGCGAATTCTTTAACCATTTTTGTAACCCATTTTCACCATTTTTGTACAATAAATGACCACAACACCTTTCGTAATCGTAAAAACTGCTTCTAGCCTCTATTGGGATGAAGATTCCCCCCAAAGCTCATTGCTATGACAACTTAGTTGTTGTCCAGAGGCAACAATGCCGTAACCGGGTGGCAAACTGGCGCCACAGAGTGTTTTTCATTTGCTTCGGTTCTCTTTGCACGTTTTTCGTTTCCGAACACAATATTTTGACCGTTTAAACTGGGATGACGATGGATTTATTGTATCTGGTTACAGTTACCTGTTTCGTAGTATTTTCAGTCGCTTCTGCTTGGAGTAAGTTTAAAAGCAATAAAATTAAACTGGAACCAGGGACCTTTTATTGTAGACTGTACCGAGGAGGAAGGCTTTTACCAATGCAAAAGTGGCAAATGTATCCCTGATCCGTGGGTTTGTGGTAAGTTTTTTTGGTATTTTGAATTTTGTAAACTGTGTAATGTGAACTAGATGGCGCCCGTGACTGTCCCGACGGCGATGACGAAATCCACGTAAAATGTGGCAGTGGCGAGACTGTCTGCAGCGGCTTGCATTTTGAATGTGTTGATCCGCATTCTGGACAGAAAAAGTGTGCCAGACCGGAATGGAGGTGTGATGGCTTTGTTGGTGGGTATACTTTGCGGAGTAAAACTGTTTTATCATACTTTTGTTGGCAGATTGCGCAAAAGGCATCGACGAAGAGAACTGTGAACGGCCTCAACCCCAATTGGCGGCACTTCCTGGACGTACGTTCTTTTGTCTATAAACTGAAGGTGTCTATGGACAGGATTAAATTTAAGAAATAACCCCAAACAATCGCGGCAAAATAGCAGTTCTCACAGCTTCATCGACCCCACCAGATGCCAATGACCCCGAAAACGGCACAACTTGCGATGATTCAACATTCAAATGCAATGATGGCACCTGTATTGATCGAGACAAAGTCTGCGACGACAACAAGGACTGCAAAGACGGCTCTGATGAGGCAGAACAACGGTGTAGTGAACCTCCGATTCGACCATTGATTCAGCCGGGGGTTCCTACTGTAGCTTCGACGACGACGGCATTTGTTGCCACTTCAAGTGAGAAAACTGAGACAACTACCGTACTGCTGAACATAACGCAGCATACACTTGCTTCAATTCTAAAACTAACCACGCCCATCGCTCCGAAACCGCCCCAGCTGATCGATCTTTTTACAAAAACTGTGCCGGTTCATATCGAGAGAAGCGAAGAATCCCACGATGACACTCCAAAGACCATCGTCGAAACGACAAAACCCTATGAAAACCTTATTACTACTTCTGAAACTGCTGCACTTTCTTCTGAAAACATCAAAATGAAACCCCAAAGATACGCCATCGTCGGCAATTCCAACCCAGCCACAGCCAAACCACTACGAAGCCCTGTCTACGGCACTCCCATCGTACCCGTTCGCAATTTCCAAGTATTGTTCCCCCTCCATGCCGAGATGAAAGGGTCCTCAAAGGGCATTTCTAAAGCTTCTGTGCCTCCGAGACAGATTAATAATGAAAGTTCTTGAAGAATTCTGTGATTGCAAATAAATATGCCAATATTTAATGAAAAATTAAAACTGCCCGCTATTGTGAAGAAAGTTATTTTATTTACACTTTTATCCAATTATCAAAAACCATATATACAATCTATAAAACTCCATAATCAACCGACGCATTTACAAATACGGTATACTCGTTGTAGCTTTTTGTTGTTTTTTACAAACTAAAAATTACAAATGAAAATGTTGTGCATCGCCATTATCACGAGGATGGTCAACATCGACGAAACTGTCGTCTGTAGCGTCGGCGGAATCATCGCCACAGGCAACGACATTGACTGAATTGGAAGTTGTTGCCGTTGTGGCTAATGATAAGCGATAATCACGTGGGGCCAGGGTCAAATCGAGGGACATTGCCCGAGGCAAGACGACCCCATTTGGGTGGACGAATCGAACTGTGGCGCCCATTCCGCCGTATTGACGCCTCGATTCTGGGATCTCGCAGTCGATACTTCGATGCTGGGTGAATGTGTTTTTTGCTTCTTTTGGGTGGGTGCCATGGCGTGAGCCCGGCTTCTGGGCGCGGGTGACATCGACTTCTGCAGACGTGACGCCTGCTTTCATTTCGCGGAGGGCAAAGTTGAAGATACGCTGGAAGGCGTTCTTTTCGGTTTCTTGGGTGTTGGCGCTGTTGGAATGGTAGACTTTGTTGGATTTGTAGGTTCTGGAATTTATGGTTTAAAACTGTGAACTCGGCGGTTCCCCATAAAAGAACACCCAATAAACGTCATTTCGTAAAGCCACTATTGAAAAAGCTAATATTGTACACGGTAGTAGACACCCTGAGAAAATCGGCTAAATTCCTACTTACTTTGGATAGTTACTCTGTGAAATAAGCTCTGCCAGTTTTTGACGAATGAACCTGTATTGGCTCGCGCCAATGTGTGTGTGCACCATGTAATATTTGTATCCGATGTCACGGCACAGTTCACCGATGTCGGTCGTGGACATGTGCTTCTGGGTGAAGGCAAGGAGGATTTCTTCTGAAAATTTTTGGGTTTAAACTGCCCTTGGTGAGGTTTTATGCTTACCTATAACATCAGCCATGATAGCGCCACCCTTTTGAATTCTGATATGTTGGACAAAGGCTTCGCGCGTTCGGCATTGGCCTGCTTCAGCTCCAAGGAGGGCAATGGCGATACCGGGAGCGTTGACGCAGAGCTGAAATGATATTGATAAAAACTGTACCCACATTCTTCGTGAGAACATACCTCAGTCAAAGCATCCGTGCAAATCCGATTCTTATTAGCCGAAAACTTGGACAACAACGACAAAGCCGTATCAGTATCAATAACCTGCGTCTTCGAAGCACTAGAAGTCAGTGTCATGTTGGAATACTTCTTAGTCTTGCCAAAAGTCGGCCAATGATAGAAGATAAGCCAATTTGTTGCGCTATGGATGGCTAATAGCATGTTTGAGAAGTCTGTCAAGTACAACGACTGCAGATATTGACGGACTTCGAGTTCAGTCTGGGTTGAGCTGAAATTTGTTGTTTTAAACTGCGCTCGCGGTTGCGTAAACGAATCGATCTTCATACTTCAACATTGTCCCCTCAAATCATCCCAAAAACACCATCCACACCCAATTTGCATGCACGCTTCTCCCCCCAGGGCAGTTGGCACCCACCATCGCCCATGGAGCCCTCAAATTAGGCCAAGACAGAATGGAATTCACGTTTAACCGAAAAAAGGGCATCAATATGGTGATGTCCTACGTCTAGAAACGTCACATGAACGACATGGCGCATCTTAACGAAGGCCGCCGACAGCTGTTCGAATTTAAGGCCAAACAAAGAACGCGATTCGGTGTAAGTTGGTTACATCACGCAAATTTGTGATAAAAGTACATCATTACATTGGAGGGGATTTTACACTTTTCGTGCACTTTAGATTGGTCGGGACAAAATTTTTGAGATTTAAAACTGCAAGTGGGTAAATAGATAAGAAGATACTCACCTAACTTTTCCACCGTAACCCAAAACTTCCATCAAAATGGTGTTGAACATGTACAACGTGTTGCACAGGATAAACTTGATGTTGAGGATCTGCAAAAAAGTATTGATTCGATAAACTGCAACCAAAAAATAGTGATGTTTATGCAATGACATGCTTCAACGCATTTACGCAAACACGCGCAAGCGTGCTTGACGTCAAAACTTCGTTAGAAACAACAATAAACACTTTTTTGTGGTTTAAACTGTGTTTAAGGAATACGTACCGTTAACATATAAGGTACATTTCGTCGAGCATGGATAGTCTGCATGCCAATCATGCGATTTGAGCAAATTTGAAGTGTGCGCACCGTCAAAATCGCGATTACGATAATTGGTGTCGGTGCGCGGAAGATTATGTCGGGCAATAAGTGCACCACTGAAATTTTAAAATAAACTGACGGTTACTTGAAAACTGACTTACAAATAGCATAAACCTGTATATAAATAACAGGTTTTGGTATTATCATTGTTTTGATGTTGTAGGCTAAAAATTAAATTTTGCTCTTTACTGTTAAGGATTTTTGTTGTTTGTACTTACAAATATTCCTTGAAAGTGAGTTCGGATCAGGAGATCGAATCTCGTAACAGTCTGTCAACTCATGTTCAAAGATCATGGGCGTCATGTTGAGTATAAATGCCACGACGACAACTGTCGCACAGATGGCCCGTACCGAGAATTGTGCATTGCGTGTTCGTTGCTCCAGGGGTCGGGAGACGGCCATGTATCTGGAAATTGTGGTTTTGGGTACTACTTTTGATGAAATTCAAAACTGGGTCTCTCAAATGTGATTTTCATGTAGTATATTTTGTTTTAAGTTTCTAAACTTTCCCCGAAACTCCTTGTCCTTCAACGCCTGAGGCTACGTTTCAAAATTGCCGCATTTCACGCCCCACCAATTCCCACGCTTTCCAAGATGAATGCCGTTTTCCAAATGTGAAAATTTGGCACGCAGTGAAGGACTTTTTGAGCTTTCCAGACACGTATTGTTTGAAAATAGGTTTGGAGGCTCCAAAATGCCATTCCGCCTTCGCTTTTGGCACATATTTCGGTTATAGTTTTGCCCTTATAGCGTTATAAATATTTTTTATTTTTTCACTTCCGACCTTTTTTGAAGTTTTGTTTTTAACTTATAAAAGGCCTACCTCTCGACCGTAATCGCCAAAACCTGCCAAATAGTGCCAGTAGTGCAGAAGCTCGCAAAGGGTTGAAAGATGAACAACAAGTACGCGACTACGCCGACAAACGGAATGATACCGTAGTACAGACATGATATACCGTACGTCAGTAAACATGATAAGAGCAAAGCCATGTCCCAGCAACACAGCATAGCTAAATGGCACGCGAGACGTCTGGAAAAGTAGCGTGTGTGCTGAATCTGATGCACTAGAAGGATGTTCCCGGCGAGACCGAACATGGCTAGCAAGGTCGTGACGAGGCCGTTCGCGATGAAGCTGAATTTGGAGTAGTCTTCGAGGTCCTGGACGATGATTTTGGATTGGGTATCATTGAAGGAACGATAGAAGACCATGAAATCGAAGCACCAATGCGGGACGGGCGGCTCTTCCCAGTTGCTGTCTGTGACTTCTTCGATGAGTTCTGTGGCATTGGGGGCGAAGGTCGTGAAGGATGGGTAGGCAGTTGTGGTGGGAAACATGGTCGAGGTTGTTGGCGGCATTTTGGGGCTGAAAACTGGCAAAAAACTAGATTTGACACTATTTACAAGCACGCAAAAAAGTGAACTTTAAATAAACTGCTCGTTGTGCAGATCTGGTCAACTAATCCCATTATCCCAAAAAGGTCACACCAAACAATAGACCAGTTTCAATTTGTATTATCAACATAAACGCGCTCCACGAAACGACAAAGTCACGCAATGGGTAGAACCTATGGCACGCTTCTAGTCAAACGGCGCCCTCCAAGTAGGACCGCTCTGCTGCGTGCCTGAGGCAGTTAGTCAAACCCAAGAGGGTGGAGACCACTCCTTCTGGAGACCCTTGTTTGGGCGTATGTAGTTAGCGCGGTGAGAATCGACCCCACTTTCTGGCAGCTTCTACATTTTACTTTTAACCTAAACGACTCCCAATCAAGGCAGGCGTCAAGTTGGCCACAGAGGTCAAATATCTGGGCTCAGAATAAACACACAGCGAAAACATTGAAAACTGCGGACTTCAGAGATTGCATAAATTCAAAAATATTGTAGATACCTCAAAATACGGTTAGCACGCTCATAGAAACCAGATTGCCAAGTCACGCAAAAAGTGTATTCCGGTTTAAAAATGCAACCACCCTCAATGTTTTGGCCGAAAGTACACGTGTTGGGAGGGCATAAGAAATCGCGAAGATGGCATTTTAAACATGTTTGTTCTGAGAAACTGAATGTCTGTGTTTGATTCGGAAAAAAGTGCGTGTGATCGATGAACAAACAAAAACACAAAATCAAAATTGCGCAACATATAAAAAGAAGTTGAAAACTGTCGCGCGGTCGATACTGGATAGCGTTAACAAAAAAATCAAAACCATTAAATAACATCTGATTACCAATTCCACAAACCGCCTTCAATACCCTTCATATGAGGTCAATGGCCAACCAAGTACAATGCCACAGATATTCAGCAGCCAGCTTGAATTTGAAGGTGTGAAAAAAGTGGACTGTAGCCTGTGTGAAACGAACTTTGCTTTCTATTCAAAACCGGGCTTGAATAACACCAAACACACGCGCAATTCCTGAAATTGTTTTCACGCGAAGAAGGAGTTTCAGACGTCCGAAAAGGTGGGAATGTTGGTGTTGGGAATTTGTATACTTGATTTGCGCAAATTGGAAATGGAATTGTTTGGACATGTTTTCGCGATTTAACATAATAAGTTCAAAAAACTGGATTAAATTATTTGGTCGCTTCGGTGGCCCATGATAAGCAATGCAACCCTTTCAATGATGGCATCACCGTCGCCCCGGGGTGCCTGCCCTGTGTCGACGTCTGTCTCAAGGCTATTGTGGTAAGACGGTGTTGCTAAAATTAGCATAGTTTTTGGAGGAGGCATGTGTGGAAATGCGCGATAGCTGTCAGCAAACGTCGAGACAAGTTGTCAGAATTGGCACACTCAATGGGATGTTGCATCGATGCAAGGGCTTTCAATGATGATTTGACAGTAAATGACGCAAGGAAAGTTAGTTATATGATGGGTAATAGGATTC
>KB455539.1:367961-381326 GCA_000341325.1 Panagrellus redivivus | reverse complement strand
AACCCCCCTCCCCCTAAATGACGTCATTTTTCAAGTTTGAAAAATTCTTTAAAACAGCCAAATATTCGATATTGAACTACCAAAATCTGTTTTTGCGAATTCTGAGGCCTAATTTTGATCAGGGCCCGAAAAAAATAGAAAATTGATGCTGTGTGCCGTAATTTTGATCTCAGAATCCCCCAAATTCAGTGATTATCCGATGACGTCATTGGGGATCTTGACCCCCCTCCCCCCTTCATCATTTTCCGTCATTGTGGCACTGATCCCCCCTCCCCCCGTCTATCGATGACGTAATTTCTGGACAGCCCCTAAACTGTACGGACGGAGAAAGAGTTGGAAAACGATGTTTATTTGGATGCTACACATAATCATGTGAAGACAGGCTCTAACATCAAGCAACAAAAATACAAAACAACCCTGGTCACGCTCATGGATACAATTAATGAACCCTGATTAAAGGTTATTTATAATTCGTGACTCAAAATAAGTAATGCATAAACTGGTAGAGACATTCATTTCGGCGAAATTTTTACAAAACTTTTATTTTTAATTTAAAGGGGGAAAATGCTGGTTCGAAATTAAAAATACTTGCTGCCACTCGCCCGAAACTTGACACCTTCCCCTAATAGCTACAAATAGAATCCGTCCAGGGTTATCTAAACCCTTCCTACAGTAACTATTATAAGCACGTCGCCCATCCCCTCAGGGCATCAATGCCACTGTCGTCAGGAGAGGCTCGGAAATGGACACCATTAACACATGTTATGTCACTACAACACTTTTTTGAAGGGAAAAGGCCTGCGTAGTTTGAAAAAGGAGGCACACCATCCGGATTTGCAATGACAAAGTATGGATAGATGTAGCCCGGCCCAAGGTTGAAATGCCGAGACCAAAAAAATGGATGAGGGGAGACTTTTGGAGAGTTGGCTTCATCGTGGACATTGCCTGAACGAGCGGAAAAGGAAAGGATGTCATTAGAGACGTTGAAATACGGCATCTCAAGTTGGTTTTTTTCTGTGAGCCAAAACGGAAAACTCACGCAAATGCCGACTACCGCTAATGAGGGATGCGCCAACGGGGCTGCGCATGTTCGACGTTATGTAAAACGGTTTTTGGGGTTTGATAAAGTTAAACTGGTTAAAGTTGCATCTAGTTAAATCAATTTGAATTACTTTTTTTGTAAACTATTGAAATCCGATCAGTTGCGTACAAACAGCACTAACAATGTTGCGTAAATAAACTGCGCCTCTTTTGAACATCACTCCATAATATCATCTAAAAACAAACCTTTGAACTGTCCGTGAATAAGATGGCTGATTGCATACGACATTAGAGTCGTTGACACCCTATTCCTAAACTGCAATACCATAAATTTTAACAAAATTTTATGGCAATAACATACTTACTACATTATGTAATGCATTTACAAATTATGCAGAACCTTTTTTAGATGATGGCATAAAAGCGTATTTAGATAGCGCTAAAAATTGCATATAATAGCAAAAGCTACTTTTATAGACTTTTGTAATGCTTCTTTGGACTATCTTGCGCGGCATTTTGTAACGGAGCTGTCAGCATTGGTAAAAAAACTGGTTTTTGTTTTGACAACTTTCTGTTTGAAAAAATTATTGCACCACAAAAAGTTCAAAAATTTGTTTATACTTAACTTTAAATACTATTTGTAAGCTTATACTGGGTTTTCTGTACAAACCGCATCTTTAAAAGTTAAAATACCAAAAAAACCAGGAACCGAGACATCTGTGTTATCGTGTGAATGGCGGAATCCGATAAGTCTCGTCTCACACATCAGTACTAATAAATTAGCTTACCCGATTATACGGTAGCATTAAAAAAACCACGTACACAGGCAACGTTTCACTGATGAAAGCGTACTTATCAAATTTAAAACTAACACACGCCATTTGTGGACCTGCTGGAATCATTCCCACGACAGACGTAACTGTCTGGGGGACCCCTGTGAGTTTCCGAGATTTGGGGGATCATAAAACAAACAATGGATTAACTTGGTGAGAATAAAGTAACAAAAATAGGGAGGAATTCAATGATCTGGTTAGCCTGTTTGGAAACCGGTGTCAAGTGGAAGTAGAATCGGATTGGAAATATAGACTTTTTGGTTTTTAGGGTTGAAAACTGCTTGAAATTTGTTGTGTGTGAGGTTACGAATTTTTGACAAAAAACTGAAGGTATTTGAAACAAGCGGTAAAGGATCCACGTTTTCAAAAAACAAACATCATCAGACGCGTAATGCCTAATGAACGTTCAACGATGTATCAAAAAAAGTAAAGGCAAAACTTTATAATGCCAAAAAGGCATCCGGAAGTGCCATCGGCACATGTTTAGACAGCTTGGCGGCTGTAATGAACCAGAGATCTCGTATGGCCCGAGGCCAATCCCGAAAGGTTCCAAGAAACATGCGTAGTTGGCTTTTTTTCGGCAATGGACATCGGACTACGGACCTATGTGAACTTTACATATAAACTGAACAAAGTTCGAACCAATTGAAACATAGATGACGGAGAACTGTAATAAGGTCATTTGATTTTGAAATTTTAAAACTGCAAACGGGGAAATGGTGGTGTAAATTTACATCAAAAAATGTTATTTATCATGCAAAATATTAGATAGTTAAAAGCAGGAAGCAGAATTCCAAACAGACCTAATGACACTTGACAGTTTGTAGCGTCATTAAACATGTAAGCTGCTGTTACATTTATGGGAAAAGGATGCGTCAGCCGAATAACAAGGCCTTCAAAATTGGATTTTATTGGCTTTCAAGGGCTTCTAAAGGCAATACTTCGTTGTGTAGTTGTAAACTGCTTCCCTTATTTGCTCAAATATAAGGTCCATACCCTTTTTAAACCAATCCCAATCCAAAACCAAAGAATACCTGCCCCAATTAACTTCATCTAACCAGTCAGCTATCTATATATACCCAATTTACTATGTCACCAAATTAGAAAGTCAAATATCACCGGTTTAATACCTGCTATTCTTGGCTGACCCAAATGTATTAAAAGAATCTACGTATGGAAGGGCTTAGGCTACCATACTTTCAGAATCGCTGCGTTTACACGTTTTCGCGAACTATGAAGTGTAGTCGTACTCATTCAATGCCGACTATAACACGTGTGTCGCAAAATTCTACCCATATTGTTTTGCTTAATCTGGGGATGCCGTCAAAGCGTTAATTAAGCAGTCAAAGGGAATTGTGGATTATTTAAACGTATTGTCTATGTTGACAGACGAGACATTGAATAAATAAACAATGTTGTGATGTGTTTTGTGACACTGGTCAAGGGCCATAGATTTAGGCAACAGATGAAATGTCAAATGCACGTAATTGGAACGGGCTTAAATTTTGACAGTAAACTGTAACAACGGACATTTTCTAAATCAAACTTCTCAACTTTTTCACATTTAATTTCGGCCCCCTCTTGAGACATTTGTCTTCCTGGACCCCAACGGCGGGCGTTTCTTTGGTTTCGGCAACCGTGGTTCAATATTAAATTGCTTCGTCACCAATCGAAGCCACTCGTTTTTCATTCATTTCCTGAAACCATTTCGTGCACGACGGATGCACCCCAACATTGTTATTTGTTGACCGCCGCCATCGTCGGCGTCGCTGTTGGAAAAGTTATTATTACCCGGAGACGCTCGAAACGTTAAATTGAATTTCACAAACGTGTCAAAATACGAATATTTATGGAAAGTCGGGTTCCATTTTTATCCCTAAAGGTCAATGCACATCCGCATGACCACGCAGTACAACTTGGAATTTTTGAAATTGGTTCAATTAGCAAAATTATGCATGTAGCTTATGAAAGGGACAGAGACACAAAAGTAAACTTTGGTGTGGAATCGAAACTTGGCTTTGATGAGCAAATTACTGTTTTTTTTTGTTAAACTGATGTCGTTTATATATATTGTGGATATGGTGTTGGTTAGACATTGTTGGATAGAAACGATGTTATCATTCTGTTTTGCAAATCCAAGTCAAATCGAAATCAAAAAGTTCAAGTTTAAACTGTAAAAATTGTCCGCTTAATCGCCTTTTTTTACAAAATCTACCATTAACCAACATCCACTTGCTCATCAAGGACCTTCTCTCTCCTTAAAGTGCACTGATAAGAACAATAGGCCAAGGATTGAGCCGAACGTACACGGATTAGCCAAAGCCACAACAAAAATCTTTGCTATTTAAAATGCCATCTGAGAATTATGAATTCGTCGTCGCTGTGGTCAACCATCAACTAAATGAGCTTACGAACATAGTTTAGTCTAATCAGATTACAAATTATTGTGGTTTGAAAAAATATTACTGCAATTAATAAAAATGTGCATTTTAATAATTGGAGTGAAATGCATGATTGTTTTTTGGAATGAAAAGCTAATAAAAGCTGCAGTTCGTTGTTTTACGACTGTGCTTAATCGTAATTAAAACCAAGAAACACAAAGCAAAGTTAAAACATCATTTTTGCATTACTTTTCAAATCAATTCAATGAATTAATTATACGCAAATTAGTTTCTCGTAATGTTATGATGTAACTATTATGATTTAAAAAATAGATTTAATGCGATTATGGTTGATTGCGGATTACTGTAGCTTTTATTTTGATAAACTGTGTAAAAATACGATACTTGTAATTACATCGCAGTCTTATCCAATTCCAATCAATACAGTTCCCATGTCTCAAGAGGCTAACCCAATCAAGCCAACTAACTCCGTTGCGCCATCGGTGATAAGCAGTATCAAAGTATGAGGGTCCATCATCGCCGAGACATGACTGCGCTTATGTGCATGTTGTTGCCGCCTACCTATCGATGTTCGTCCCCGTGTTTTTCCGTCAATTTCCTCCCGTCGAACATTGACGACTTTCACTGATAGACCCCCGACACTACGCAACAACACAAGGGAACGCACACGTTTGCCTTGTTACCGGGATCGGGCGCCTTTTGACCTTGCTTACCAAGCATTGATCGTTTCAACGACATTGGCTGGGCCTTGCTTTGCTTTTTGCAAATTGTAAGCGCTAAAACTAGCCTATTTGAGGCTGTAATCGCGTGAAATTGCCAGATTTGTCATGGCCAATGGCGGTAGTGTGACCGATGAGCGGGCTGGACTGCTCGAAAATGCTGGCGGTGAACAGGGGTTTGTTTGTTTTCACGTTTTTTTGGGATTTTATAAACTGTTTACAAACTTTCTTCAGCGCGGGATTCTACGGCTCAAACGACTCCGCATCGTCCTCCCAAGACGTATTCCATTGCCATGGCCTTCGAAAAACGCCGAATGCCACCTCCAGCGCAAAGGCTAAACGCGTTTTATGGATTTCGATTATCATTTGTGGCGCTTTTATGGTCGCCGAAGTCGTGGGTGGCCTCTGGGCGCAGTCTCTGGCCATTATCACCGATGCGGCACATCTTTTGACGGATTTGGCGTCCATGATGATCTCGCTGTTCTCACTTTACATCGCATCCCGCCCAGCTTCTCAGCGGATGAGCTTCGGATGGCATCGAGCTGAGGTTGTTGGAGCCTTTTTGAGTGTCTTTTTGATCTGGGTCGTCACTGGGGTTCTGGTCTATCTGGCTGTCGGGCGGATTATCTCGAAGGAATATGAAATCAATGGGCCGGTGATGGCTGTGACGGCCGGGATTGGCGTTATTGTGAATCTTGTGTAGGTTTTAAACTGCTGCATGTACCTCCAATGTATGTTGTTTCAGAATGGGCCTAACTCTCTTCATGGGCGGCGGAGGTCACCACCATCACGGCCACGGTCACAGTCACGGCCACGATCACGGCCACAGCCACGAAGAAGGCGAAGTCGGTCACAGCCACGGTGGCGAAGGGCAGAATATCAATGTTCGAGCTGCCTTTATCCATGTTTTGGGCGATTTGATCCAATCAGTCGGTGTTTTGATTGCGGCTTTGCTTATTGTTTGGAATGTAAGTTACTAAACTGCACAGTCTTTGAACCTTGACAACGTAAACCCCAATTCCAGGACTCCTGGGCCATCGCCGACCCCATCTGCACCCTCATCTTCTCCGTGATCGTCCTATTCACGACCGTCTACATCATCCGTGACGCCCTGGTCGTCCTGCTCGAAGGCCGTCCATCCTCCATCGACTTCCGTACCGTCCTGGATTCCCTGGAGCAGATCGAAGGCGTCCGCAAAGTCCATGATCTCCGCATCTGGGCCCTCACCATGGACAAAATCGCCATTTCCGTCCATCTTGAAATCGACTCCGAAGCCAGCGATGCCCAAGAGGTCCTCCGTGCCACGACGACCATGCTCCGAAGTCGCTATGGCGCCCATGAGACGACGATCCAGATTGAGGGCTATCAGCCGGATCTGTGTGAACAGTGTGTCCCGCTACAGTAATCAGACTGCAAACTTTTTGTGCCATCATTCCAATTGTTTTTCACTTTAAACTGTTTTTTTTTTTCAAATTTAAATTTGAATAATTTCCATCTATTTATATTTGTCAGTATTTCATTAATCTGCGGGTGATGACTGTTTCAAAGCTTAGATATCGCCATGGCAAGCTACGTCGTGTTTTTATTTCTGTTCATTAGGATAATTTCATAATGTTGAGTTGAGTTATGTTAAATTATTATAAACAAAAACTGGAGCTCGGTTCATTATTGCAGCTTGACTTTTTCGCGAAAAGCCATTCCACAACACGACCAATAATACAATCCTAACACAAATTTCAACAAAACTGAGGTCACTACAAGTACCAGAAAACCAATCGGCACAATAATGTCCAAGTTGTAGTATTCCACAAACTTCACCGCCGGCACTGCCAAGTCGATGTCATTGTGGAGGGCATACTGTATCCACTTGGTTAGCAGGTCTTCTGATTTGAAGGGTCGCTCTTGGATTCGCTTTTGGAGCGTTTTTGCCGTTGACGCATAGCTGAAATTCATTGAAATAAAACTGAGTCAACCTCATTCAGTACAAAACAAACTCTTTGTTCTCCAAAATCTTCCCCAAAACAGCCGTCAATCCATCCACAGTAACAGCATCTTTCTTCAAAGTCAATCCAACCCCTCGGAATTCCACCAATTTAGCGTTCTTCAACTGTTCCTCCGTCTCCGTAATGCAAATAACCGGTGACGCCGTGGTGATTGCAAGCTGAACAGCGTCCCAGCTGCATTCGGAGATAAAGGATGTCGTTCGCGAATGGGCCAGAAGCTTAGCAATCGGCAATTCCTTCTTTTTAAACAGATTGCGTGGGAGGTAGGTGTCGATGCTGTGATCGTCGACTTCCCACATGAAATCGGCATGACCGTTCTTGCGGATAAAATCGACGAAGTCATTTGCTTCTTGTTTTGATAATTTCGATTTCAAAGCGACGATTATCAGCGGTCGAACTTTGCCTCCGGGCATCTGGACATTTAGGTGCGAAAACTGAGCTATTGGTTCATCCAACGGGAGCTCTTTTAGCGATTTCAGGCCACCGATGTGAATAACTGACGAAGGCAGGGGTGCCGGGTAGGCGAAAGCTTCAAAATCGTTGATTAACAGAAGCTGGGACTTTCTGGCAAGGGATAAGACGTCGGGAAAGTTGGGGCCAAAACTGTTTTGGGCTAGGAGGGTGGTTTGGGAGAATAGTCTGGATGTTTGGAGGCGGTTCAAAACTGAAGCTTTCAGATGTTTAGCTCTTTCAAAATAGGTTAATTTTGGCAGGGTTGGAGGCTCCGCTGAAAGTTATGACTTTTAATCTTAGAAAAACTGAATAGCGTATTGCATTACAACTAATGGACGCCAACGGAATCCCATGTGCCAATGCCATGGCATCAGTCAATCCAGTACTGCTTGCCCAGGCATACTTAGTGATTCCGACTTTTTGAAATATGACAAAACTGCAGAAGTTGTCAGTGGTTGAGACTGCATAATCAAATTTTTCGTTATCAACAGCCGCAATTGACTTTGAATTGTTGAAAATTGCTAAAACTGGCCAATACATATTGTAATCAGAAAGCTCAATCTTACCACCACACCCATCCTCTAATCCATTTTTGAGCCCATCACCCACAGGGAACACAATTTCGCGAATGCCCTCAGGCGGTGAGACCATACTTTTCCCAAATTGTGTTTTAACAATGACAACTTCATTGTCGGATAGCAAAGCGAGAGCAAGGTTGTAAGCAAAGTTTAGCTGGAATTGATCAATTTTACATAAACTGTGGTAAGTTAGTCACATGGCATACCTGTTGCTCATTCTCGTCCGAAACAAACACTCCAATTTTAGCCTTATTTGCCCAGCTAGCTTGAACAAACACCGCAATAAACAATAACTTTTGGTACAGATGCATGATCAACAGGGGACACTAACCATTTGAAAGTCGCATAAAACTTGTCCCAAATAATTAGGTGGCCCTCGGCTGTGTGATAAGCACATACATTGCCTGGTTCATGCGTTTTTTGGTGTTGATAAGGAGGCAGATACACGATACAGATCGCGTGTTGCGGGTTTTTTTGAGTGTTTTTTTTTATTTACTGTAATTTTTGATTTTGGTTTTTTGTTCTAAACTGCCCCAAATGCAGTGTACTTTGATTTTTTTTATAAATTTTGATACCTGTTAAATGGTATTTTCAAATCAGCCGAAAACAATCCCACAGTCATCCCCATTTTCCCAACCTCGCCGGAAGCCCTTTCATTGAGTATATTTGCGGTTGGGGGGCTGTTTGTCATAAACCTCGAGGCATGTGCATTCCGTTGGATCTTCGACTGTCTGTCGTGGGACACGACAAAAATAAGTAACGTCAACGATCAGCATGTGACAACAGACAGGCACCACGGTTGATCAGCGTGGTCTTCGGAAAGCTGCTTCCGGAAGGGACGAGTGTGACTCGCAGCTTGATTGACTCACCCACGAGGCTGGCTTCTGGAGGCCGAGGTCGGGGAGGTTATAAGGGATGACAAAACACAAAAAAACTGTGCGCTTATGTTGTCGACAGTGAGTCTCTTTCGTACTTGTGAAGCGAAGAGTCCAAAAACGCGAACTAGCTTCACTCCAGTGCTGAACGAATTGGAACGAGCTCGTTTTAGTGTCCAGTTTGTCGTGGGTTGTTTCGATTGTTCGACTTTTACGGCTGGTTTGTTCCGATTTCGCATTTTTCGAAGGACTCTACCCTCGGGGCGCGTTCAATCGATTCAGCGATGGTTAAACTGGATGTTTCGGATCGGTAATGCGCTTTTGATAAACTGTGCAGATACGAATCTAATACTGTTTGTAAGTCCAAATTAGCAGTTTTTCGTTTCAAAAATATAAAAAACTGTCTGATTTCCGCACGTGCAAATCAAACCAACAATTTTCGCAATAAGACCATCTCCCCTACACGCGTCATTGGCCCTTTCCGCTCCACGCTTCTTTGACAACGCATCGCATTCACACTCACATTGCATCCTATTCCTTTGCACGCGTGCGTCTGTTTTGCATAGACTGCTTGTGCTTTAGTCGACATTATGTCCATTGAATGCAAATACGCGGTCACGCATTCAATAATGGCGACCTCCGTCGTCGCCTGAGGCCCTCACTTCCGCGTTTGCTTTTTTCGTATGAAACCCCTTATTGATTCCGTTTTTTCTTGCCCTCCTTTTGTTCATAACTAACCAGAGCACCTTCAGACGCGCCCTGTGCTTCCCAAATGGCGGACCAAGGACAGCTTTGAACAACGCAACGCTTGTTGCACGTTGCGTTGCATCTGCGGCGATTCTGTTGTCGAATTTGGTGGATACAAGCTAAAAACTGTTGTTGTCGATTACGCTTTGTTTATATCATAAGTAATCAACGGAGGGAGTGGATTCACGCGACTGGGAGTTCATTCATCGCAAAGTCGGTGTCGTCGTCGAAAATCGATTGAATCCACCAGCGTTTGCGAGTTGCGCATTGCCATGGGCGCTATGACGCCTCCCGGCGGTCCCGCGGATGACTCCAATTGTTCGGCGACAAGTAAGCCGAAGGAACGGCAGTTTCAGGTTGGTTTTAAACTGAGTTGCTTTCGTTTATGCATTTTATATATCCATTTTGTTGAAACAGCAATTTTTATATATCCATTTCACCAATTCAGGTTGTCCCCGTCCCCGGCGTCTTTACACGTGGTCGCTGGAAGTGCTGTGATTTCCGGGAAGCCCAACTCGTCGATGAAGGCATCCTCGAATTCGCGAAACCGGGCGCCGATGCTGCGAATCATGATGCCAGCACAATTATGGTCACCAGTGTGGCTCCGATACACCTTCAAACACTCCAGAAGCAGACCCAATCGACCCCGGCCTCGGCTTCCAATGTTCCCGTCGATGATAGCTTGGATTCGAGCCGCTCCGAACAGGCTTCTTCGACGTTGACTGCTTCGTCGCTGGCGGATACGACGACAGATTCGATGGGATCGCCGGCACAGCCTGCTTCCATGACGACCGAGTTGGCGGTTCCTGTCGCTGTGAGTTTTTTTATATGAAAACTTCGTTTTGACAACCTTTAACTGTTTCAGGATATTCCACGACACGGTAGCTCGGCAACCGTAAACATTCCAATCACAAGCAAACCAGAAGCCGAAGAACACAACGATACTGTTTCCCATGCCAATGCCCAGGCCATAGACAGTAAGATCGAGCAGGCTATGGATCTGGTTAAGAGTCATTTGACGTTTGCTGTCCGGGAAGAGGTCGAGGATTTGAAGGGGACCATTTCGCAGCTTAAAAATAAGGTATAGTTAAAACTGTCCATCGCTTAAGTGATGACTTTTAACAATTTCGTCTCAGGTGTCCCTCCTCGAAAGCCAGAACACCATCCTCCGCCAATTCGCACCCGCAGATGTCGTCGCGAATCTGCCGGCCCTGATCCAATCGCAACAGATTCCACCATTGAAGTCGGAATCGGCTGCAGAACGACCGGCGAAAGCGCTGAACTTGCCGCCGCCTAATCCATCTGGGGGTGGTGAAGCTTCTGTGGTTGGTTTTTGGGTTTTAAACTGACCCGACTTAATGGTAACTTGTTCTAGCAATCACGCCAACACCCTCCATTGCTCCTGCCGGCCCTGTCATCCACCTTCAACGTGGATTCCGCGTCATCGGCACCGCCACCACAGACGCCGCCGGCAGCATCCTTCCCGTCGATGGGCATCTACGAGCCTCCGCCACTGCTGCCCCAACAACCCACATCAGAATCCGGCCAATCGACGCCCATTGAAGTCAATCAGCGTGGAAGTAGTGTGGCTCCAACACCGACACCACGCCAATTTTCACCCCCAGCACAGAATCCTGGTCTGATAAGGCAGTATTCCGTCCCGGATCCGAGCATGGCAGCCGCCGTTCAGAGACAGTTTTCACCACCGCCCATGGATCAGGTAGGATTTTGTGTTTTGAAAACTGTCCCATACATTTTTTTTAAATTCTAGCGAACCCTTCCACCACAATTCCCTCAAAACTACAACACTCCACTGATACCGCTCCCGGAAAGACAACAACAGCAACCACAGAATCCGCCGCAATTGCTCCAATCGATCCCTGTCGTCGTTGATCCACCCACGCCGACGCCAACCATCCACGGCACCGATTCCTCCAGCCATCCAAGCCTTGCCGGAGCTCAACAGGGCCATCAAGGCGGATTCTAAAGCAGCACGGGCGTGTCTCCTTGGCCCTTTTTGAACTGACTGATTCCCATCTGCAGTAATGGTTGATATGCGTGTCATTCGTGCTTTGATTCCTGACCCCAAACCTTTTAATTCCCACTTTTTTCCTAATGACGGTTTCTGCAATTGTGTCAAATGTGTCATTCGACCGGATTATCTCCTTCGAAAGTGTCCGACCACGTGTTTTCCTATGGTATCCAACATTGCTTTCACTCGGATTAATTTTATTATATTTGCTTTATTCATTTTATAGTATATGCGTCCCACTCGACTTTTGTATCGAAAATGATATGCAATGAAGCGAGACTAATTGGTTAATTGATTCGGAAGAGGATTTTTATTTGTTTTTTAAACTGATGTGCCAGTGTTGAACTGTTTCAAGATGTTTCCATCTGTTGCTAAACACAAGTCTCAAGAATCGGCACGTTGCCCTCGATCTCTGTGATTGTGCAACAACATTACACTAGTGCGGCGTCCTCAAGGGCAAGCCATTCGAGACAAATATCAGCGTTGTTTCTAATGACTTAACGTGTTATTTGCCCCCCTGCGGCATTGCAAGCCAGCTGTCACTCGAAACCGAGAGCACATCCTCAAACGTGAGTATGCTGGCTGGATGCTTCCTTAGCCACTTGTTGTGGTTATCTGCGAGCCCCTGGGGCCAAAAGTCACGCTTTTCGTGTTGTTTTCTTCTGCAAAAGTTGACCCCGGATAAATGACACTTCCCAGTGGCGGCTGTGAGGATGGGGAGACTTGCTGCAACAACAACCACAATGCGGATAGAAGTTCGGCGTGGTGTGACGTAATTGCAATTAAACTGTCAAATGTTTTGACTGCTCTGAACTTTAAAGTACTGTATCATGGCTTAAAGCATATAGGGTGTGATAGTAAACAAAAAAACTGCACTAAGTTCGGATGTTCTGTATAAAAATGGTGAAAACACTATAATACGGTAGTGATTTTGTGAAAAAAACGTAATCTGATGCTGTATTTGTTGTTTGAATTCAAAAAAAGTCCAGCAAATTCTGAAAAAAACATCGCTTCTCAACTCAAATAGCAACACTGCCACCCACAATGGGCTCTGATTCCAACCTTTCTGCGCCCCCATGTTTTCGCCCTTTTTCTATGAATGCCTTGAGCCTTCAAAGAATCCCAAGTGTCTCCATTTAGTATTCACATTCTTTCAATTCAATGGAGAAAGTCAAGGTGCAAAATTACACACTTGTTGTTTGATGTGGTAAAACTGCTTTTCTCATTGCTATCTAGCGTTACAAAAATCCAATTTACAGGTGTAATATGTTTTTACGATGCCAATATTGTAAGTAATCTAAAAAACTGGTTTCAAGGGAAAGAGTAGCACCCAAAAATCGAACATAAAAAGGCTACTTGATTCACACCCTCTTGAGCCGAAACCCCTCCAACACTTTCAAGTGCTTGCTTTTTCCCCCATCTTGTCTCGGTGAAATTATTTCTTTCCTCACTTTTTTTCTCCACCAACCCTGCCCTTTGAAACGTAGTATTGCATTGAATGACGCAGTTTTCGTCAAAACGTCTTGGAAGCAAGGGCAACATTCAATCGACTCTGGCTAGCCTTGGCCAAGGCTTGGCAAAAATCAAGGCCAAGCCAGGGTAGCATTTGTTGTTTTTGAAGGCGAGGGACGCATCAATGCACAAACACAGACCAGCAAAAAACCTCAAACCTTCAGGTAAAT
>KB455539.1:322140-366830 GCA_000341325.1 Panagrellus redivivus | reverse complement strand
CATTTGGATGTCAAAAAATCGGGGGTCGGCGCTCCTAAAAAACCTCGCGAATGGCCTCTTAACGACAAAAAGTAACTAACAGACGGCCACAACCCCACGAAACGTTGACAAATTGCAAATAAAAACACGCTTAATCAATGTAACTGTCATGATTAACGTCCTAATCCGTGCCCGGATTAGCGTTGGAGCAAAGCTATGTTGTAAACACACTTCCCCCACCCAAATCACAACCTCGACATCCCATACCAAATTCATTCAACTCGATAAACATCACAAGCTATTATTACATTACTAATGAATCAAAAACATTGCAAGAAAAGAAATACGGACATTACAACTACGAAACTCGCCTTGTCCTACACGGCTTTTGGATAGGCAGCTCTGGTTAAGCCGGCAAATCCGTCAAAGCCTTAATACTCTACTTATTACACTTTTACAACATTAGTTAAGAAATAAGAAGATTGTTTTATTTTTTTCGGAAGTGTGGGGGATACGTAAAGAGATCGAGGCATTTAGGCGGCCTTCTTCTCGAGCTCGATGAGGTGCTTGACACCATCGTACATCTGCTTGACGGCTTCGAATTCGGTCAAACCGAGACGGGCCTTGTTCGAGATATCGTAGACGCCACCGGCGGATTCAGAGTGCTCACCGTGGATACCGCGGATCTGGAGCTTGAGTTCGTCGCAGATCTTCTTGAAGTCGGGACGGGCAGAGGTCTTGGGCAGCTTGATGTGGACGGAGGCACGGACCGTGGTGCCGAGGTTGGACGGGCAGAAGGTCAACCAGCCGAGACGGTCGTCACGGGAGAAGGGAACCTTGGCTTCGATCGTCTTGACGCCCTTGATCAGGCGCTCAAGGACGGCACCAACGTTACCGCCGTTCTGCATGGAGATGATACGGAGATGGTCCTCTTCGTTGACCCAGACGAGGAAGGTCTTGTTTTTGTTGTGGAAGATACCACGGCCGGTGGGCCAGAAGCGGCACGCGTTGGCGGCTTGGAGGAAACTGGAAACATTGGAATGAAGATCTGTGCTTCTAAAGGGATGCTAGACTTACCGGTCACCCTCCTTGAACAAGAAGTGATCAGCAATGAGCTGGTTCTGGACCTCCTTGGTCATGCCCTTAAGCGGATAGTAGGAACCGGCAAGTTCGCCTTCGGTGATCTGCTCAAAGACACCCTTGACCTTGGCTTCCATCTCGGTGTAGTTGGCCTCGGTAAGGCACGGGTTGAAGGGGTAGCCCTGGAGGGAGCGACCGCAACGGACACGGGTCGACTGGATGTACTTGCCCTCAGGGTCGAGGTCGGGAAGCTGGCTGGTCTTACCCTCGCCGAGGTCGGTAGCGGGCTGCTTGGCGGTCGGGGCGAAGCCGTTGTGGTACTCTTGGATGACGGGGTCGAAGAGGGGCTTGAAGAGGGTGTAGGATTCGGCATCAGGAGCATAGAGACCGACACCAGAGTCAAGGTTGGCAACACCGGATTGGATGACATCGAGGAGGGTAGCGCCGAGCTTGGTCTTCTTGCCCTTGAGCTCATCGACGACCTTCTTGGTCAAGTGCTTCTTCAGCAGGGAGTTGCAGTCCTTGGCGGCCTGGAAGTTGGATTCATTAAAACTGAGTCTTTTTCCGTAAAATAACATACCTGAAGCTTGGCATAGCCTTCTTCAATCTTCTTAATGACATCAGGGGAGGCCATCGTGACGATTGTTTGTTTCCGGAAGCAGAGGACTACGTTAGACCTGAAAGCGATGCCACGCTTTAGCAACATTCTAAAAACTTCCCAAAGATATCCATCGCGAGCCAGAAACAGTCAACACGCAGCCCGTCAGAAAACGGCTCAATCGAGGCTGGACCGCCGCCGGCAACTGAGCCAGGGGCAACCGCCGGCTGCCCCGCAAACAACCACAGAAACGAATACGAGCACAGGGGTCGCAATATGCCCGGCGAGGGGGCGGAGCCAAACCGGAGGGGTCCCACTTCCCGAAGTTTTTTCCCTCTCCTTCGCCGCGTTTTTTTCCCTCTATCTGACGCCACATTTTCTTCTGTTAGATAGTGAGTGAAAACGAGGGGGAAGCTTTTTGGGTTGGCTCGAACAAAAGACTGCCCGAGGAGAGCGGGCAGGCCGTCGAGATGCAATGGATATAGGCGGTTTCGGCAGAAAAAAGTGGGCAAAAAGGAAGTACGCACTTTCAAACGGGCTGATAGGCTCATTAAGTTGGGCCTGCGGAAGCGATGGCTTGGAATTGATAAACTGAGTTTTGTATCTTTGAATGCGGCTATCCCCAAAGATCAATGAATGCAAATCCATCAACATTGTGGAACACCAAATCGCATTAAAAGAGGCCAATTTATTGCATCTGTCCGAAAAAAACAAGCGTGACAAACACGTTTTAGCCGAAAGAAGGATCGAGAACACATATTGGAATATGTTAGAGGCGTGTCGTGTCATGTTCGCGTTTTTTGGAAACAAAAATCGAAAGACCAAAAACTGAAAACTTGTTTACAGGTTGCAGAGAGCAAATTTTGATCTGTTTTGGGTGGGATTTGGGTTGGACAACTGTAGAAGTCGTCGAAATGGAGTTACAACAAATTTTTATATATAAAAAACCAGCAAACATCGCCTTAGCAGGTGCCAGCAGATGGCAGGGAATGTGACTTTAAAAAGTCAAGGAGCAGCTGGGGAAAAACAAGCGCGGCCGCAAATGAAATGGAATTATAAAGGCATTTCATTGGGAAAAGCTGGCCTTGAAAGGGTAAAGCCCGCCGTTGCTCGGACGACAACGAATGAATGGCTTTGGTTTGGATTTGGTATGCATTGCAGCGGTTTTTTGCGGGCTTCGAGACAGACAACAACACGCAAATGTGTTTCTGTCTGGGGTTCCGCGGGAAAGAAAGGCGCCAGCAATCGCGGTTTTGATGACTAATAAAGGCTGGGGCTGTCTGGGAATATCCGGGGCTGCCGGGCTATGCAAATGGCTCACCGAAACAAGGATCGACGTCGACAGGTACACGGGGGTAGACGCGAGGCTTCAAGAATGAAACCGATTTAGGCCTAATCGGGCGCTTTTATAGACGGCTTTCTGCAAATGGCGGCCACCAGTCTTGATAGGACAAGACAGCAAGTCCCGAGACACTGGTACCAAATGCTAATCTGCTGTCATCGGGATGGGGGGCAGCTTTTTAGGATCCTTTTAGGGATTTGGGGCTTTGGCTTGGCTTTTTGAAGAAAATGCATCGCGTCGAAATTTGGTAAAACGGAAATTTTTAGGGCAAAAAAAGAACTTTATAAAAACTGGTGATGTTTTGAGAAGGTTATTTACGGGAATCGCGCAGAATCAGAGGTCAATCACGTCGAACGTAAGAGGGTGTTTCCGGGGAGGAGGGAGCTGAACAGGTATGCAAACAACAGTCGCGAGAGTCGGCGGCGATTCGACAAGCAAACAAAGAGCGAAAGCGCCGCGAACGCGACCGAACTCGACCGGCCGATAGAGGCGCACCAAAAAAAGTTGCAAAAATCACGCAATTTTGCAATGGTCGCGCCGTTGCTACGTGGTCTCCGCGACCGGCGTCCAATCGAGCAACATTGCGATTTGTTATTTTTGTTTCTTCTTCCCTCGCTGGTGACTGATAATGGCCGTGTTTTCGGTCTTTCCTCTTCGGGTGGTGATGAGTAAGCAAGACTTGTCCGAATGAGGTGACAGACGACGACAACATTTTTCGAAAAAGGCAGTCATTCCACCCAAATCGAAGGACGGGACATGCCTTCGCGAAGGGCACATGCTTTTTGGGGGCGGGAGGAGGCGGAAGAAGAAGAGGGAGACATTCATTTTCGGGCAAATGGGGCACGTTTTGAAATACTTGGAATCGAACCATTTGAATGCGGCCTTGGGCTTTGCGGGCGAAACAATAACATCGGTTTGGAGATGGCAACTTCGGAAGTAAATTTGGTTTTAAACTGTGTTTTATTGTGACAATTCAACAAAAAAACCTAATTTCAAAAATTTTTCAAAAGATAAACTATTTCAACAAAAAATTCAAGCCAATACCCGTCTCGGAATGTACCTCTGCTTCACGGATTTCTCAGGACTTCGCTCCTCCGGCCCTAATTGTTCTTCGAGAATTTGCAGCACACCATGGTCGTACTGTCGAAATGCTTCATGGATCGTTCTGGATTTGTTGTTCTTTTCGTCGCGGCTTCGGATGTAGCGAACGGGAACGTTTCTGAAAGCCATACATTTTATATCAAGATAAACTGGACCTCTGTGCCTACGTCTCAATGGCAGTTTTCCAGTCTCCGACTTCAAAGTTGGTTCGAAGCATCTTCATCACTGTGACGAGGGTTAGGAATTTGTTTCCGGATTTCCAACTGTAAATTTAAACTGTATTTAAATGCAGCATCGAGTAAATCCCACTCAATAAACTCATCCAGCGGCAACCTCCTAGCAGTGACCCCATCAGCTTGTGAAGTTTCCAGCGATGCAAACTGTGGAATGCCCTTTTCCGCAACGCGATCAACAATCCCACCAATGACGTAGCACTTATCAGCTTCAACGGATTCCAGGGGTTCATCGGCGTCTGGGCTGAGGTAGACAATGTCTTCTGGAGGGAATAGACTTGTGTAGTTGTCGGTTGTGACGAAGCCGGACAGGGAACGGGCGCTGGAGAGCGTTCCGAGGTGTCTGAAATGGCACTTTTCAATGTTATAAACTGGGCGTCAGGTTTAGTAGTTTTAAACTAACTTTTCTTGTGCCTTCTTAAACGCAGCATCTTCAAAATCCCAATTGACCAAATACAACGGCCATGGCGACGGCGTTCGCTTGTTCTCGGCCAAAAGATAAGCAAACTGAACAGAAGTCAGCCCTTGGGCCCGCTTCGTGAGATACGGTAGAAATCGGCAATCAACTGCGATGGTTGGGGTTTCCTTTAGCCGTAGGGCTTGGAGGAAGGCAAGACCTTTAATTTGGGCTGTCCAGCGTTCTGTAATCGAACAGATTGCAAAAATATCAAAAACTGGTGTGAAGTAACTACCTACCAAGAAGTTCCGGATGTACATCAATCCACACTTTCGAATAATCTCCATCAAAAGTCGAAGTCGGCAAATTCTCCTTCTTCGCACGCTTCCGAGCCGCTTCCTTTTCGGCGTTTCTTTCATTCGTTCGGAGAAATTTCAAATAATCGAGTCGGTGCTTTCGGGTTTCGTGGTGCAGAAGTTCTTCCCAGTGTCGGGGTGTGATAGTGGAGGGGAATTTGGTGTGGATTTTAGATATTAGCTGAAGATCTTAGAAAAAGTTAAAATAAAACTGTAGACAGCTCTTTCAAGCACTCACTTCAACTTCTTTCAATACAGTATCCAACTTCGATCGACCATTGGCATCCAACTTTTCAATCAACTCCACCGGTGGCCGTGAATCTGGATCCAACCTGCTATCCTGCCACACAATCGGACTCGGAAGTGACTGTTTATTGAAACGGGCTTTGAAGTAGATACGGTAGAGCCAGCTATCGAGGCGGAGTTTAAGGCGCATTACAGGGATGGCTTAAAACTGACGTAATGCGTGACTAAGATCATCAAAATGACAAAGAAAGTATAAAAGGCATATAAACCTTGTCATATCACAGAAAACATAAAGAAAAATAAACTTCATCAAACTTAACAAAAAAACAAAAATTCAACAAAATCAAGCATCAACTTCCATGGCATCAGCACTCTGTTGCCCGGACTTCAACTCTGCCTGCTTCGAAAACTCTTCAATCTTCAACAAATCTTTCAACGCTTCAGCCGGAGTCTTGTCTTTGCTGGGAACGGCCGAGATATCAGTGACGTGCCAGGCGCCTTTTAATGTCAGCCTTCGGGCTTGGCTTCGCAGGAGGATTGCTTTCGGGATGGCTGGAATGGGTTTTTGTGTTTTTAAACTGTAACGAAATTGCAAGGATACTCACTTGAAACATAATGGATGCCTTTACTGGTCGGTGTGTTGATCAAACAAGAAAAGTTGGCAACATCATACGCGCCGCGGATCTGGATAACATCAGTAGCACCACTGGACAGGAAAAGATTGCCTTTGGGGCCGGCTGTTTGGGCGAGGGTGGTTCCGTAGCTGATAAACTGTAATAAAAACATCTCTTGGAATAAAGTTCATTCAAATATGAGCTTACCAATTGTCGATTAGCACTTTCATGTAACGCCTCGCCATAAGTCAACTCAAATCCAAGGCCCTCAGCTGCCACAGCTCGGATCAACTTCGGCTGATATAGCCAACATGGCTTGGTAGAGCTGGACACTGGGAAGGTCACAATGTCGACGATATCGCCCTTTTTTGACAATGTCGTCAAGAAAGTTGGATCGGCGAGACGGACTGCGACGAGATCGTACAGCTTCACACGGGGATGGTTGGCCAATTTGTGGATGGATGTCGTGTCGGAGAGCGTCACTGTTAAGCGGCTAAAAGAAAATATATATAAACTGAACTCCTAAAGTCGAAACATACCTAAATTGCCGAAAAACACGACCATTCGCTTCGACGACCTTCAAATCAGTCTGATCCAGCGTCGCCAAATCGACCTTAAACGGCTTCGGAATCGCATCATGTTCGCTCACGTTAGCTTCCTTGGCCATTTGCTTTCGCTTTTTCTTCGGAACTGGTTCGCCATGGATCTGGAAATCAAATAATATATATAAAAACTGTAATTTCACAAGCTTGTGCATACCTCATTCACAATCTTATCCACACCACCACAAAACGGATCTCCAACATCAATGTTAATCGCCACCGCATCATATCCCATCTTCAGGGCTCTGCCAACCAGCTGGGTCGTCCTTTTAACATCGCCGGAATGGACGAGATTGAGATCAGCGAATTGGAAACCGTTGAACTTTGAACGCTGTTCTGACATTGTGTGCGCTGATTTCAAGGCTGAAAGTTTTGCAAACTGTAGCAAGATGTAGTCACGAGGCTATTCTTGGATGGGGATATAAGAAAACTGATGGGAAATATATGATAAAAGTGCGGAAATGGCGTTTGAAATCAAAATACGAAGTACAAACGCACTTTTATTTTTGCAGGAAACTGCTAGGTGTTGGCAAAGTGCGACGAGCGGGTGCGCGCGAGGGGGTTTTTTGAAAGCTTTTTTTTGGGATTTTTAAAATCGAATTTGGTGGGATAAAAACTGTCATTGTAGCGTTATAGCCGACTTTTTTAAACTTTGTGATTGACTACTGTAATATGGAAGGTGGATTTTATTTACTATCAGCTGCCTAGCGGTTTTCTCTTCGTTTCGTTTTTTTCTTGATTTCACATTTTATTTTATCATAAACTGTGTTCGTAAATGAATTTGAATAAACATTTACTATTTAGTTTGGTCATTACAATTGAACAAGCGACCTTTTGGAACCAAATTTTCTGCCTCATTTGACTTGTCCTTTTTCGGCAGACTTTACGGGCCTCAAAAACAGACGAATGAACTCTTACATGTGCTTTTTTCAAATTGCCAGACCGGTTTTGGTTTATGTCTATAAAAACTGAAATGTATTGTGACCTAATTCCCCCCAAAATGCCAACACCATCATCACCCCTCCTGATTTACCGCCATGTCTGCGCCGCCGCCGTATAGCCGCCAGTCATCAGGACGGAAGTATCTTTCTCCCATTAAATTGGTGCTCGTTTTTCGGCTTAACATTGTTCCGTTTTTATCGATGCTTTACCTTGTCCTGACTGAGTGAGTGACGCACTCGTGGAATCTACACCTAGCCAACTGGAGCCAAAGAGGCGCCCAAAAGATTGATCCGACGACGACCTGCCTGACTGACGCAGTAGTCGACTTGGTGTCGGGAAAAAGCTAACAATTGTCATTGTCAGCACGACGGTGATGGTGATCGCAAGCAGATCGAAGACATACATGCTCGGCTTCGTTCGGTTAAAGCTGGAACAGAAAAAAAAAACGTTGTTCTTCGACGTTGTCGTTGGGAGTAGGCAAAAAAATTAAATAGGATCAGGAACAAGTGAAAGGAAGGAAGAAAAAAAGTTGTTGTATTTAGAGTGTAGTCGCAAGTAAGTCTCAAATGATCGGGATGCTATTAACATGCGAGTAGTTTCGTATGTTTTATGTTGAGAGCGATCGAAAGGGTTTGTGGTGATGGGTTTTGGGGAGTTTGATGTAAACTTGTAAAACTGTTATTATAAAAAACTAGGTAGGCGTCTGACTTCGTGATAAATAAGGAATTTGGAAATTTCAAATTTTTTGTTGCTATTATGTCATTTTAGTTGACTTTGACGTTTTTAAAACTATAGGTAGTTCTGACAAAAGACTGTTGATACCGTATACCACCTCGCTATTTACCAAAAAACTTTCTATCAAAACTATTTTTGCCCCTTTTTCTTATAAAACTGCACATGTTACCATGACCTTTACTTACCTCACCAATGTTGCACTATCCCTCCCATTTATCACTCCCCCGAACATGACATCCGCCCCTACCTTGATCCTAAAGGCTGATAGTTCATCAAAAACGTCACAAAATTCGCTGGTTTCAATCAAAGGGCGATCCCCGAAGCGTCTTGGCCCCGGTTAAATCGGTTCTCCCGACCACTGGCCATAACTTTTTTGACGACTTGGTGGCAGGTTGTCGTTGTTGCCACACGACACGGCTGCTGTCCGCACTAATCTGATGTGCAGCTTCGACGGGGTCGGTCCTGGCTCGTGTTCCGACGTCGTTGTGCCCCTCAGGGGCTCTACAGGGGCTTCTCCCTGGAGGGCCTTTGAAAAAAGTGTGAAAGTTAATCTGGCTGTTTTGGTCTCGGGATACCTCCCGAGGGGCCTCTGCGCTACCTTAATGGCGGCGTAGGGGTGCCGTAAAGGGTAGCTTTTCAGCACTTGCCCTGAGGCTATCGACCACTTTGTGATGACACCTGTTGGGATGGAGACTTTCGGGAAAAGGGGTTTATTTCGGTTAGCGTGACTTTATTCGGGAGAGGTTTAGGAGGCTTAAAACTGGCTTTAACAAACGATTTGCCTCTAACCACAGTAACCACCCTCCCGCAACCCATCAATACCACCAAAAAACTGATTACGTCGCCCAGCCCAACCAAAAATTACGTTAATTAGCCCGTCTGTCGTGCCATCAACGCCCATTTCGAGTCATCCCGAATCACCGGAAAGCTTTTAGGCGCCTCTCACCACCGTCGTTTCTCGACGGCGGTGCCCTCCCCGACACCTCATTTCGTTGTTTGAATTTTATTAGACGCCAAACCACCATCAGTCACCCCACTCCAGGCCTCCGACCTTCACACATTTTTCCACATTGCAAATATTTTTATTTGTGCCATTTTGCTGTCATCGGATTTCGGACCCCCAGAGCGCCGCCAAACGATGCCGAAGAGGTTGTCGAGGCGGCGTATGTGATGCGACATCGAGCTACCGTGACCAACGACGAGTACGACGACGATTGCGCATTGGCCTTAGAAAGTGATAGTAGTAGTGTTGTCGTGGCTTCTGTGGGACCACCGCTTCGACCAACCACGACGACGACGCCGCAACGGACCGACAGGTCTCGGCGGACCGCCATCCTGCTGACATACGTGTTGCCATTCATTGGTTTTTTGATACAGGTTTGTAACTTAAACTGTCGTTAGTGCTCTTGGGATAGAAGTTTAAATGTAAACTTTCACTTTAAAAGTTTACTAAACTATTTTTGTTAAATTGAAAGTGCTCACGCATCAAAAGTTGCCCAAACCGATGTCCCGAAAACTCCAAAACAAAATTTATTGTCACACTCTGCTCCCCTTTTCACACCCCTGCCAACCGGCATCAAATTACATTTGTAATGAATTTTTCATATGGCACTTTTGGATTTATGGGACCACTGGGAAATGGGATATGCACGCTGTGGTGACCTTATGAAGCACTTTTGAGGGTGTTTTTTTTTGGCTTTCGAATGATTAAAAACTGGATCCTTTTTTTCTGATGTCTATTTTTACAAAAAAACTGAATATGGTTTTGAGTCAACCTAACATTTCAGGTAAGTGATGCCGCTCCGACAGTGCATGTCTCCCTCAGCAACGGGTCTCCGGTCATTGGCGAGTACGCGCAGACGGCCCGAGGCAAGGAAGTCGTCCAATTCCTTGGAATCCCCTTCGCCGAGCCGCCCATTGGCAACTTGCGATTCCGAAAACCAGTGCCAAAACGGCCATGGAGGAAGCCGCTCCTGGCTACGACCCCGCCAAAGTCCTGCGTCCAGTCGCTCGATACGTATTTCGGCGACTTTGACGGCGCCACCATGTGGAACAGTAATACCCCGATGAGTGAGGACTGTTTGTACCTAAATGTTCATGTGCCGGAACGGGTTGAAGCTGGGAGGAAGCTACCAGTCATGGTATGGGTATACGGTGGTGGATTCTGGTCTGGATGTATCACTTTGGATGTTTATGATCCGAAAGTTTTGTGCGCGTAAGCGGTTTTTGGTTTTAAACTGCATGTTTTATGTTTTTGAACATTTGCAGCGACGAAAATGTCATCTTTGTTGCAATGAACTACCGTGTCTCCATGTTCGGCTTTCTATATCTCGGAATCGAAGAAGCGCCCGGCAATATGGGCCTCTGGGATCAACAGGTCGCTATCAAATGGGTCTATGAAAACATTGAACAATTTGGTGGCGACCCCGAATCGATCACCCTATTCGGTGAATCCGCCGGGGCAGCATCAGTATCCATGCACATGCTGAGCGAGAAATCGGCCCCCTATTTCAACCGTGCCATCATTCAAAGCAGTGCCGCCACAGCGCCATGGGCAACTGAAGCCCGGCAAGTCGCACTATCTCGAGCCGTTGTCGTTTACGAGTACATGAAATGCGGCAATATGAGTCGCAATCCATCCGAATGGGACATGCATAAGGTTTTGATGTGTTTATTGGAGGCGGATGCGGATAAGATTCGGTAAATGGTGCGAAAACTGTGAATAATGGGTGTTATTGTTATTATAGGGATGCTGAATGGGTCCCCGTGATGGAATTCGCCGACTTTCCTTGGGTTCCCGTCGTCGACGGCGACTTTTTGATCGAATCTCCTGCGACAAGCGTTAAAACGGGGCATTTTAAGCGGACTCAATTGCTCGCTGGATCCAACATGGATGAGGCTATCTATTTTATTGTTTATCAATTGGGGGTGAGTGTTTTAAAAGTAACAAAAAAACTGAATATGAGTAGTCCTGAGACTTTGTTTATCGATTAGAAAAGGAAAAAAACTGAAAAAAAGTAATTTGCAAAAATGCACGCATACACATGTGTAAAGTTCACCTGCATGCATGCTCCCAAAATGGGTTTTCACGCGAAAAGTCAAATTTCGTCATTTTTGGTTTAAAATTTTCAATCGACATTTAAAGAATTGCAAAAAGTTGGATTTAAAAAATATTGCACGCATACACATGTGTAAACGTCACCTGGATGCGTGCCCTCCCCCAAAAATGGGTCTTCACTCAAAAAGTGAAATTGATTCATTTTTGTTTAACATACCGAACTGACACTTTAAATTTATCAAAAAACTGCAAATAATCGACTTAAGAATATTTCACGCATACACATGTGTAAACATCACCTGGATGCATGGCCCCACAAAATGGGTCCTCGCGCGAAAACTCAAATTTTGTCATTTTTGTTTGACAATTTATTCTGACATTTTAAACTTATCATTTTCCAGGATATTTTCCCACCCTCCGACTTCTTCACAAAAACTGATTTCGTCAAAACACGTGAAAAGTGGCTCCGTTCCATCACGAATCTCCTACCTCGCCAAATCCTCAAATCGAGCCTCGCCCTCCAGGCGATCCTCCATGAATATGAGCCATTCAACTTACCAGTGCGGCCGACGGATTGGCTCAAAAGTCTTGATCGCATGCTCGGTGACTTTCACTTCACATGTAGTGTCAATGAATTCGCCCAGGCCCACACGGATCATGGCGGGTCAACATTTTACTACCACTTTACACATCTATCCAGTCAGCAGACATGGCCCCACTGGATGGGCGTGCTCCACGGGTATGAGGTTAATTTCATCTTTGGTGAGCCGTTCAACACCCAAAGATTCAAGTATACGAAAGAGGAACAGGAATTGTCGGCGAGATTTATGCGATATTGGGCAAATTTTGCGAGAACGGGGTGAGTTGACTGTTACGTTTTCCTTTTTTTTGGCATTTCAAAGTTCAATTTTGGCTTCAGTGACCCAAACAAGAATCCAGATGGGTCATACACTCCAGACACATGGCCCCCATACACTTCCGAGACCCAGGAATACATGAATCTCACAGTGGAATCAGAATACACACAACGTGGGTCGCGTCGAATCGGTGCAGCCCTGCGTCGGAAACAGTGCGCTTTCTGGAAGTCTGTCGTGCCGAACTTGTTGTCCGTATCCGGTAAAAAGATTTTTTAACCGTATCAAGTTCTAAAACTCTTTATTTCAGCCGACGTCGGCGAATCATTTGTCCGATGGCGCCAACAGATGGATCGTTGGGAATCCGAATACATCACAGACTGGCAGTACCACTTTGAACAATACAAAAAATACCAGGCATACCGACATCTTGAGAGTGATTTTGGACAGTGCAATTCACCGTAGCTAGCACTTTTTGTTGTTAGTTTTGTCTATACTGTAAAAGTAAATAGAACAGTTTCTGGTAGCATGGAAACGTAGATGTCATTCTAATTGGCTATGGCACTGTAAAGTTTTGTGTGGCCATTACCGTTCAACACAAGTCAATATTCCCAATTGCCTGGTATACAGCGAGTGTACTTGACTGTCTTTCATTCCCGTTCTGACACTCGAAAAATGCGTTCCGATAGCGACCTCCGAAAACTGATTTTCAATAAATGTGTACTATATATTACAAAACGTCGTCAAAATGGAAGGGTTTTACAAAATTTATACAAATGTATCTCCAATGAAAACAATTTACGCATAACTTTGTAGTGTTCAAAGTTCAAAAACATTCAAGATAGAAAAACAAGAGTTGAGCACCGACTAACGAACTTCACACAAAATTTAAAAAAACAATTAGAAGCATGGATGGACGAAAGCATTTTTGGGTAATCAAAAACATCATCATAACTTGACATATATTATTGATGAAACCAAACTTGGAAAAAAGCAACTACACAGTTGTTTGTTGCGATTGAGATCGGTGTGCGCGTCGTGGAGTGTTTGGCGTTGAAGGATCGCCGGAGGACCTACTTTCGGTGCGAAGCGCATATTGTCGGCTCATGTCCGGGGTAGGTTCCTGTAAAATATATGCTGTGTGGCACTTTGAAGATTGATAACTTACTTGACTACGCATTTTCGGTGGTGAAGTGGAAATTCTGAACTTTGGTCGACCGATACTGTCGACTGGACTGACGGGAGTCAACGGTTTACGACCATCTGGTCCCACGGCGACATGCCGTGACATTAAGGGGGTTGTTGGTCCGGATGGGGGCAAGCCGCGCTCATCTGAATGGGTTCGGCCGTGATGATGGACGCGTCCGAGGGTATCGTAGGATTCACGACTGGCTGGGCGATGGTACGGGTATTCATCGGTGGATGGAATGACGGCACGGAAGGGGGCTTTGCTTATATGCGGGGGCGGCAATTCATCGAGATTGAAGCTTTCTGTGGAAGGCGGAGTGGATGAGGAGTTTGTCGGTTCGTCGAGAAGGAGCAGATAACTGGGGGCTTTGGATGTGTGGGGTTTGACTTGAGGGGATGATTTGGGCGTTTCTGTGTTGCGATTCACCGCCTTGATGACAGGCGATGCCATGGCAGCGGCATAGGAAGATTGTGGATCGATATACGAAAAGCCAAATGAAGCTTTTCGAGTTCCATAGGAGCTGCTTGATGGCTCGAAGACAGATTCATCAACGAAGGATTCTTCGTCCGAGGGAGGGCGAGTTGGGTCATAATCAGGAGAACGCAAACTGCAAAGATTAACATTATCGATTGAATTCAACATTTATCAATGTTAGATACCGTTAGCAAAGCACACAAATGTTAAATGGTTAGTGTTGTTTCATTCTCGCAAGCACAAATGCACCTTTCAACAGCTTCATGGGTCACACTGCCATGCCTTTCGCGACCAACAAGGCCATGAAGCTCTTCCGGTTCGGCTACTCCGCGCCGGATGTACAACGGCGTCCGAGAGTTGCTCTTCTCCTTTCGTGATGGTCGCGGTGTATGGGCTTCCGACGGCCGTTGATGCGCCTGTAGTGGTGACAATTCTGAAGTCGCATCCCTTTCGAACGGACTGGCGCGTTGTTGCTTATCGAAATTGGCAGAATTCCGCTTCGGAAGAATAGGAATGCCCAAAAAGTTAGACGACCTTGATGACCGTTTCTGTGACGATTGACTACGGTATGATGGCCCCTCCCGTGCAGATTGCCAATCACTGAGTGTTTGCGAACGACTTTTCGAGGCTTGCCTACTCGGAACTGATATCGTTCCAGATTGGTAGCTGTATTGCTCATCTGTGATAAAACTGCTATGATCATTCTCAGTCGATGGTCCAGCTTCGGTTTCTTCGCCATTTTCAGAGGCTTCACTGTCGGTTGAGAGGTCGTGTTCCTCGATTCTGCTATTCACGTCCAAGGGAGCTTCTTCATAGGGGCCACTGCGGGTAGATGCACTTCCATGACGCTCTAGACCTAAGCTTTGCCTTGCTACGCGTTCCTTGAGCTCATTAGGATCTGACCATCCGATGCAAATCAAGAATCGATGCCATTTTGATAACGGCACCGCCGGAATGACGTCGGCGTTCGTAAGGCGACGGTTATTCGGAAGAAGCCGCTTTGACGCATCATCGTCATCGGATTCGACTTCATTGACGGAGCCTAGCGATGGAATGAATTGCTTAACCGGCGTTTTTGGCCGTAGTGAATGCCTTGGCGAGGTCGCTTCAGAGTCCTCATCAGACAGTGTCGGCTCGTGGTGTGGGCTGTTTGATGTCGTTCTCGACTTTGGTGACGACTTGTGGAAGATAATTGGCGGCGTCGGACCCGACATGTTCCTCCTTCGACCGCCTCCGGCAAGCTCAAAGATCTTCCGTTTCTCTTCTGTGCGTTCCTGGACTAACTGCTTCGTCAAATCATGATTCGCTTGCCTCAGGCCGGAGACGAATGAGAATAAGAAGTAGATAATCAGTCTGAAAACACTCAACTTATCAAAATTTCAATCAAAAAACCCTTCAAACTTACAGTAACAACAAAATAATCGGAATCACGATGCCCGGTGAAACGACCTTATCAATAGTGTCAACCATTTCCGCTGGGAGATTGTTCTTCAAAACATCAATAATAATGCCGTAAAACTTGTCCTGCTGCGAAAAAGGCCCGCAAGCTTTGGATGGTCTTTGGGAAGCGATGACATAGCCAAAGGGAATGGTCGACATGAACATCATAAACAACAGTAAAAATAGGTAGAAATTACTTGATCGACTGGCACGGAAGATTTGCCTTGAGGGCATATTGCATGTCATGCAGGCCCAAGCTCGGACATACATGGCTATGATGTTTTTGACAATGTTAATGGCCGGTAGCATGGGCACGAAGAAGACACCAAGCCAGAGGATCGATTGATTGTTGACCAGATGGAGAATGTTTTCGGCGAGCTTGAATTCACCGTATTCGGGCTGAAATTAAAGAAATTAAAACGATTTCATCAAAAAATGACGCCAAACTTACGAAGACAGTTTCCAAGTTCCAACACCAAAATAGATTGAAATACCGAACCCATAAACCACGAATGAAATCGATAAAAATGATCGAAATTACTGTAGCAACCAAATCCATGGTTATCAGTTTGGCTATTTCCTGAAAATTATATATATATTATCAAAAATATGCATGTTTACAATAAATAAATAGTCGAATTACCTGTCCTATCAATGTTTCCCAACACAAATCCTCATAATTGTCAACATTGTGATTTCTCGAAAACACTTTTTTTTTCTCCGTCTTTTCTGTGTAATTTAGCGATTTCGGTGCATTCGGATCTCTTGCATTTTGATCAGTCCAATCTGTATTTGGTCCTATGGGTCTGCTTTCATAAACTGTGCCATTTGAAGGGATTATAATCTTCTTTCCGACGAGAACGATAGCTTTTGGGTTGGCGACGCCGACTGACATTGGGCCAAAGTTGGGATAGACCTACAAAATCAATCAATTCTTTCAAACTTGATCTTCGGATTTCAATTCAACACTTACAGTCGTCCAAATAGTCGGTGCTGGTGTCGTATAAGGTGTTGTCGGTGGCGTCGGAAGTTGCGCGGGCGGTGGTGGAAAACGGTTCAAGAAAAACGCAGAAGTGTCATTCCAGTTACCGTAACCAATGCTACCAGAGAGCTGATAAGGAATCTGACGAACATTACGAGGCGGTCCATAGGCAAGTGTCGGAGCAGCGAGGGAAGTTGCATTGTTCATCTGGGCTTCTAGCTTGCGAAGCATGGCAAATAGGGAAAGAATGATGGTGAAGTAATTCAAGCCGTATAAAACGAGCACTCTGAAACCATCTTAAATGCACATAATTCGATCACTTTAGTCACATACCTGCCAAGTTGGACCTTCAAAGCGGTTCGAGGATGATAGCGCTCCAAAAGATGTCCAATAATTTCAAAAAAGTTAGGAAATGCAAGGGTGATTGTTGAAACCGTCAATGCTAAGCCGTTCTAAACAAAAAGTTTTAAAAATAAGGAAACGAAAATAAAACAAAAATGTTTCACGAGCAACTGCACAACGGATGAAAGACATAATTTACCTGTTTAATAAAAGTATCTTTCTCCGTCACCTGCGACGCCAGCCGAATAGCCCATCCAGAAATCAGTAACAAGAAAAGCACAATAATGTTAGCAGCAACACGTCCAAGAATCGTAAAGCACTCCATTTTCTGTTTGACTTTCACTTGGTATTCACTTATCGTCTCCTAAAACCTCCAATTTTACCATTCTAACTTCAAACTTCAAACGTACCCTAAATTTATTGACATTAGCCATGTACAGATTGCTAGCCGTTTCCGGATTGCCGATGTTGTAATCCCAGCCGGTGAAGTTCTTCCAACTGAACACGTATTGTTCCGTTTTTCCACTGGCTACACGATTTTTTTGAGCATTTGATGCCATTCTAAAAGGTTTTTAATGTTAAATGGGTAAAAATAAAAGGGTAAGTGACCAACTTTCGTAATATTGCAAAAAAGCTTATCGCCAATACTGCTATGTTGACGACAAAGTAGGCTAACGGCACTCGATACTGTATTGTATCTCCAAAATAGGTCTCACTACTGTAGTACCCGTAAAACATGAGGGAATACTGTGCATAGCCACCGAAATCCAGGACAGTGTGAAGTTCATCGGCGCGAGCTCGAATGTTTGCCGGCATGACTTTGAAACTTTTGGTGTTGTTGTAGCGGACTGGATTGTTTTGTGAATCGGCGAGCCATTCTGGAATGATAACGAAGAGGGCCAGCATGACGCAGACGAGGATGTCGACGCCGAGGACCCAGCGATGGAACGTGAAGTAGGATGAGACGACGGAGCCAAAGTGGCCTTAATTGGGCAGGGTTACGGTATCTTCGATCAATTACTGTATTTTAATGGTATAAACTCACTTTCAATTTCTCTAATTTTACTTTCCCACGGAATTAAATAAATCTTTACATTGGTCAGCCATCGACTGAACGATTTGAACCGCTTTACGGCCTCTTGACTGTACAAATGATACTTTGAAACACGCGCTTCCTGGCGCTGTAAATGTCTTCGTGCCACTTTCAATGTTCTCCGTTTCCTGCGCATATTCCATGGCTGACATCGTAATTTGCCAATAATCTCCTTCTTCTGTCTGATCGCCGCCAATAACTTCTCCTTCGACACATGTCGTTGGCCGTTTTCATCGTCGGTATCGATGTCCCTGCAAAATAACGTCCATCAACACCAATGCCAATCATCAATTTGTGGTCCCATAACTCGTCCATCGATTATAACTTTTATTTGATGCCCGTGCATTGCGGAAGTTGAGACGACTTTTTTCGTCATCTTGCCTTACTCAATCATAGACTAAAATGAGGTACCTCCGACGACGCCAAATGTCGATAAGTCTCATCAAATTGACTTGTTTCGACGAGACGCCTCATTGTCGTCGTTCGCCTGGGGCTATGTTAGCCTTGAAGACGAAAACGAAAAACGATGAGCTTTTCTGCATTTTTCGACACGGCGTGGAGGCACAAGGGAAAACAATTGGTAGTGACACGGCTTTTGGCCACGACACGATCTGCGGAAATGCTCGGCCTTTGTTATATCCCGGTGGATGGATGTGATGGGAATTGAGAAAACACATGTAATCATTTGTCAGGTGGGAATTGGCATGGAGGCATTTTGGATGGGGAAATTGGTCGAATTTTGAAATGGATTAAAAATGTTTTAATAAAAAGTAATGAAAACGACATTTTTCGATTGATTAAAAACATAGGTTGAACCAATTGAATGCAATTGATTTTTCAAATGCAATAAAATAAAAGTTAAAACTCGCGAAACCGGATACATAATCGGAATACCCCTTCAAATGAAAGTCTAAGACGACGTTCGTTCGCAAAAGCAACAATTGTATGTACATGTCCGTAATGTGATCCCTAGCGTCGCCCTAGGGCATAAAAATGAGTAAAAAAGAACTTTGGCGGCGTGCCGACATACTTTTTTATTGTGACGTCGATACTTTGACAAAAGAGACCGCCGTTTTAACATCTTTTGAATACAGGGATTCCACCCTTAATTTTTGTTCAAAAAATGATATCAAAACCATTAAATCAAAAAATTCCCCCATAAAAACTCACTCCGGCATCATTCCCCGCATGGAATACCTCGCCCCTGTCCGAGGGCCTCCAAAACTTGAAGACCGTCGAAATAACGCGAATAAATCCACCAATACAGATGACCTTCGTGATAATCTCGCCGTGGATGACTCTTCTTCGCTGGATTCAAACACTGAACTCGAAGCGCCTCCCGAAGCCTGGGAAGCGTGTTCATCGTCATCGTGTTCGTGTGCAGGTCGATCGGTTTTGTGCCATCTGCTGGATTTTCTGTGAGGGCCGACGGTTGACGACTTTTTACTCTTTTTAGCTATGCTACCACGGACGGCTAATCGGTTAACCGCGTCGCGACGAGCTTCAATGTCCGATTCATGCGCGTCGGAATCGTCCTCGGCGTCGGCGCCATCGGGTCCGCCGCTCTCGCTAAAGTAGCGACGAACACGCCGAAGGTAGTTTTTCATACAATCTGGAAGACACGGGATTACTGTAGTTACTTCTTTCGTTATTTTAGTATAATAAAAAATAAATTATAAAATTTTTTTAAACAAAACAAGCGCGTTAAAAAATTTGAGCAATTTCATCGTGGGATCAATAGAAACACGTTCGGTCAAATCTCAGCACAAAACTCGCCACATAAAACCACGTCCCAAAAAGTTTCAAACATTCAAACAAATCCAATCCCTTTCCATTCAATTAACGCCTCCAAGACTCGATAAACAAAGCCAAATCCAAATTATCCAACCCCCAAATTGGATAGCCCCCACAAAAACCCAAAAGTCGTGCCAGCCTTTTCAAACTTTGACTGAAACTTGATACAAAAAGTGCCTACACACCCGTTTCTGGATATGGACCCATTGGACGATGGCAAGGATGGCTGGGAAACGCAGATAAAAATGTGACTTATCCCTAAAGTCTGCCGCCAGGTTTGATGTTGTCGGTCGGGCCCAATGCGAGAGAGCGATCTTTCTCTTTCGTGCCTCCGGGCGACGACAGATGCCGGAGGGACACGTTAGAGGTGAGCCTTGCCGAAATGCCTGAAGCAATCAACAGCCGTGTGAGGCGCGGCATAGATAGGTGTATATTGTGTGTTTTCGGCGGTCGCTCCGATCCTGGCATCCGGGGTATGTTATGTGGTTGGGGAGGTCAAAAAAGGCATTAGATTGTGTCAAATTTGAGAACTTATGTTTCGACAGTAACTTCTAACTTGCCGTAATATCAGTTAAACAAGTTTAAAAGTTTCACTAAAGTCTCAGAGTGCGACACGATGAACTGTTTTGTCAAAAAAACATCAAATTTCTAAATATTCTAACTTCTAATTTTTAATAATAAAACGTTTTTTTAAATAATCAACCAATTTTTTCCAAAACACATGCCTGGCCCGAATTCCGTATGGCCGTCTTGTCGCGTAATTAATCAAAGTCAAAAAAGCTCAACGCTGTTCCGCCAAACTGGAGTTCACAGGCTGATTTCGCATTGCTATGTTATTCCAAAAAACACCTTTTGTTCTTTTACCTGGTCTTTCAAACTGAATAATTGCCTCTAAATGCCGTTTGTGACATACCCATTACGGTAATTTCACTCGTTTTCAGAAACTCAATTGCTCAGCTTCAATCATTTCAATTCAATTTAAAGTTGAACTCTCACCACAATGCCGTTCGGTTGGCATTCGGATCCACATCCGTCGTGTTTGCGCCAAGCCCATCAGTTTTAGTCGCACCTCGGCCGATAGATTGGCAAAGGCAATTTGCGGGAGGCGACGCTCGCGAGATCGGCTCAATTAAATGTTCGTTCCGATCGGCGTAGTGCCTCGAGGCAGCGCGAAGGTGCGGCCAATGATGGATGTTTATCTCCGGTTTTACACTGGGAATGCCCACAGGGGCTTGGGGTTAGCTATATGTTGTTGTTGTGGAGGTGGGGGTGGCTTTGCGGTGGTTAAATTTGGCCACGGGGCTAATTTTCGTTTTTCCATTTTGCCTTAGGGTGTGAAAATATGTAGTAAAAACTAGCTTTAATCAATCCGAGTATTATTGAATGAAAACAATCGCAAAACTAAAACAAAACCCTCTACACACAATTTGAACACCAAATTCAATCAATAATCAAACATAAATCTCTCAAAAAGTCACTCGCTGGGATGAAAGCACTGCATGTGAAACTGTAGGTGACTCTCGTGATCAAAACATTTATCACAGGCGTTACATTTGAGTAAATTGGCTGTGTTTTGATCGCTGTGTGTTCGGCGGACGTGGGAGTCGTGTGCCGCGTGAGATGCGAATGATTTGCCGCAGAATGCGCACTGAATTTTTTGCATTTAACAAAAATTACGCTAACCAAAACCTACTTTAAACGGTTTTTCACCACTGTGTTGCCGGATATGTGTCCTCAAGATAGAACTGGCCGTAAAACACTTACTGCAAAATGGGCACTTGTAAGGGCGTTCCCCGGAATGGACACGGCGATGCTGAAATGCCAAAATTTGCAAAACGAAACCTAAAATAAGACAGAAATACCTTATTCAAGCTGGAAGATTGCGAAAAAGATTTCCCACAGACATCACAAACGTGGGGTCGATGGTTTTCGTGGACGTGAAGGATGTGTATTCTCAATCGGTCACGCTTTTCGAACGACCGTGTGCATAGAGGGCATGGAAATCGACGGTCGCCGTTGTCAACGCATCTGGTGTACTTCAGATGTTTGTCACGGTAGTAAGCGTAGCTAAACATCTTTCCACAGCGCTCGCATTGGTATCCGCCATCGGGGACTGCGCCGTTTGGGGGTTTTGGCGTTTCTGAGGGTACTGTATCCTCAGTTTTGACCATTGTAGGAGGCGCTTCGGGACTTGAGGGGCTAGCGGTTGAAGCGAGGTGGCAAAGTTCTGGAAATATGGATGCCAAAGCTGAGGATGTCGATTCCGCTGGCTTTGGGGTCGGGATGGAACTGTTCCGGGATAGGGAATCACGGTCATCGTGGATTGGTTGGGGTATACTTGTTGGGCGTTTTGGGATCGGCGAAAGTGTCTTTAAAAAAGTGATTTCATCGCCGTATTTGAGGTCTTGCAGAAGTGTGTTGTCATCAGTGATGTTTGCGTCGTGTTCATAAGTGGTTGAGCTGCAGAGGGTTTGCCAAGATGAGGGAATCTGAAGTCAAGTGACGTCATTAAGCGTTCAAAAGTCGCAAAAAACAAACTTCTAATACGTCTCCTGCCTTCAAATCTTCATTCCCAGTGAAGACAACGCTATGAGAAGTCGAATCTGCCGCAGTCACGCAAACTATTGTCAAATTTGGGCACTTTTCACCGTTTTCCATCAGATTTTCCAACCCTGAAACATCAAATCACGTAACATAATTTCACTTACAGTACTCGTTACCCACCTGTAGGGTCCTCCGTATGCCGAAGCGTGGCCATTATCTGTTTCCCCGGATTGTCACCATTCACAACCTGAAGGTGGATCTGTTTCGTCGGCCTTTGCAGACATCGAGGCTTCCGCGCCTCACTTCCGGAAAGTTTCGCCACTCCCGAGGCTGGCCTTTGACCTGGACCCGGCCCCGGAGATGACCCGACTGCCGCCGCTGCTGCCGCCTCGAGTTGCTTCATTCGCGACTCGAGAAACATTTGGAAAGCCGCTGGCAATTGTGGCATCATCGCCGGCGGCATGTTGCCCGGTGGAATCCCGAAGGGTGGCGGAAACCGAAATAGAAACGGAATTGGGAACCCATTGGGCGCCATCGCGTTGTCGTGACCAGGTAAGCGTGGGAACATGTTACTCTATCTGGTATACTGTAGCTGAATGACTTCTTCTCGACAATATCGACACCAACCAGCCTAGAGCTCCGTCTCAGAAGACTACTGACGCTCCTCCGTTCGTGGGTTATGTTATGGCCGCCCGGGGCAGCCGTGAGTGGAGCGAAGGGGGTCTGACAGTCGGGTGTCCCTCTCCTCCTACAGTATCCTTGCCAGTGAAGCTCCCTCTTTCCAGACACAGAATGGGATGCTGGGATCCGAAAATAGGCACCGCCCTCCATCTTTCTTCCAGCCAGCCTTGCTATCCTTCTTGGCCTGGAACCCCGCGTGGCCAATAACTGTTTGCGCGGGCCTCCTGCGCGGAACTTCCGGTGTGCATGGAAAGTACAAGTGGGCCATGTTTGGGAGCGTCCGGAAATCTTGAGTACCTTCAACCGACCACAGGCTCCAAAATCATATATTGCCACCTTCAAGTGTCCTTCAGATGGCTATTTAGGATTCTGCGCTTCCGGAGGTGTTGCTATTCGGTTCAAAACAGACAATAATACCCTGTTTTTCTTACTTTGAACCCTTCAAAATGATGAATAATGCCGAGGAATACCAATAGATGCTTCCAAAAAGCAGCATGACTAGCTTAAGTAATTATTTGTTCACTCACTTCCAGAAGCTCAAACGTGAAAAGCAAATTGACTCCGAGCCCCACCAGATATGCGCCAATGAAGACACAAGCCTGCCGTCTCTCCGGGTAATTACATAAAGCCCACTAGTATAAACGGAGCCATCGCGCTGATGGATCTAAATGCCGAGGCCACCAGGCCCGCTGAAGGTAATTACAGCATCGAGAGGTCATACGCCAATTTCCTTAACGTAGTGTGGCCGTAAATCCACCCCTTCGATTACGCAAAGAGAGACATAGGCATCATTGTTTTGATTACTGTCTCTGTGTCGCGGCTCCTAATCCAGTTAGGCGCCAATATGGTGTCCCGCGCCAGCTTGGTGCTTCGTAAAAATGGATGGCAATGATGACCCCGTGCTTATCCATGACATAATGACTGTGTCGCAACCCATCCAGCCGGCTGGGACTGCTACCGTAACCCGACTTGGGTAAACACGCGTACGCCTAGGCCTGGGACACCCTTATTTGTTCGAGAGAGCGTGCCTGTGGACTCACGGCCCTCAAGCCCGGGGCCACTTGAACAAGTGTCACAATGCCATGGACCATTGTCTTGGTCGGACGTTAACGGGATTCGGAGAGCGAAGTCGATGGAAGTCGTATCCAATGTGGGGACGAAATATACTTGTATTCGAATCCGATTGAGGCGAGGCAAAAAGTTACATACACTTGAGTACCTGAGATGTGGACCGATTCCCGAGATTCGGAGGCGATGATATTGGCCAATATGGTTTTCAAGTGGTGTTGGATGGAGACTGTTGCAAAGGTACTAAGGAAATGTACATAGAATCAGAGGAGGGGATTCAAACAACATTTGGGGTGCGATGTGTGTTAAAGGGGTGAATAGGCCCTCTGGGATACTGTAGGGGTGTCAAGACACTTTCAAATCGTTGAAAAACCAAAACGATGCTAATTTAAAACCAAAAAACAGAAAAATCGATTGCCGTCTCTGGATTGGATTTGGGATCTATCTAATCTCGCCCCTGTCATCATGATTCCGTATGCTCTGGACGCGACTGCAATCATTCTAAGTGTAGCGGGCGTCGGTTTATTACTGTCAGCAGTACATGCTTTGGTTTTGCTCTTCCGGAAGCAACACTTTTTGCCGAGAGATCGAGAATTGAGGAGACGGCTGGCACGGACACAGGTAACTTTTCTGATAACTTTGAACATAAGCATTGCCCTGTTTTCAGACAGTCCCAAATCCCAAACCCCAACGCCTCCGAAAGCCCAACCCGTCCAGACCACCCCCGCCCCAATTCTTCTACGTCGACATTGAATCCGCTGCTGCCCCGCCACCCGCTACAGCCTCTCCCACCCAACCCGCACCCCCAAAAAAGTCAAAATCCAAACCATCAGCAGAACCCCTGAAAACCAATGACCGCGGCCTCAGCGTCGACGACGAATTCCTACTCCGCATTAAACGAGATCTATCCTTCTACGACCCTCCAAATGCGGATACACAAGCCCTCAAGTTGAAAATACCGCCTCATGTTCACGGGCGTCTGCCGAATTGTCGTCGAGCACAGTATATTTCTGACATTGGAATCGATCCAGCGTCAAAAGACGAAAACGATAACGATGACATCAGCCTGGTCAGTGACGACAACAGTGAAGTCGCGTTTGATGAGATTGACCCTGAAGGGAAGCGCGCCACCAAAGTGCAAACCACTTCACCGACACTGTTAAAGTTGTTAGCCATGCCGGCCGACTTGGAAGATGCGCCGACAACGGAACAAGAACGACCCGTCGCCAATGTCGTAATAAAGGCAGAAGACAAGCTGTTTGTTTCCTTGAGAAACACCAAAATGAAATGATTCTGGAGATTTTTTTTGTTTTTTTCTTATAAAAATAAATTTTTAAATTAAAATCTGTGGCGTCGAGAATCAGCGAAAATTTTTGCGTGATCATCAAGATTACTTTTTTCCAATTTTTTATATTAAAAAGGTGATATGGATTATCTATGTTTACATCATTTCTCAAATTAGGCAGATAGATCGTATTTACACTTTTTACTGTAGTCACATTTTCTGTCAAATAAATACAAAAATCCACAATTATAAACAAAAGTGGCATCAGTCAAGATCGAAATCGATTTCCATCGGGGTCGAATTATCGATTTCTTCTGAAACGTCGACAGGTTCATCGACTTCCATGCCGTTGTCGCCATGAGGACCGCCAATGAGGTCTTCGAATGCGAGTTCGATTCGGCGTAGGGTTCCTAGACACTTTTCGCCTTCATCCTGAAATGAACATTTTTTAAATATAAATTAAGCAAAACTATGAAATTAAGTTTTCTTGTAAAAATATATGGGTAGGAAACAAGGCTTCACTTCGTTTCTCAACATTCTAAACTTACAATAACTTCGGTCAACATTTCAAACTCCACAGTATTCCTGTCAATCATGACAATCCTATGCTGCAGAAAATTGGTTATTTTGTGGTCAAAGACATCGAAGAATCGAAGCTTGAGCGCTGCTTGAATCATGCCGGCACTGCCCTGTTCGATGCGCTCTCGGATCAGCATCAAGAGTGACTTTTCAATGACATACTTCATTCGCCATGGTGAGTTATGGAACTCTTCAAAAGTGTCGACGATCAGCTTCCCGAAAAAGTCATGCAGTGCTCGATTCATGTAGGATTCATCCAACGCAGTCAGCGCATTGATAATGCAGAACATAGCTTCTCGTCGGAGCTTGAAACTTCGCGCATACGCGCAACGGATGAACACATCCCACAGATCGGGGGAATCCTCGATGATGGACTGCGCGATAGCGGGATCTCGAACAGCGATGACGTTGCTGAGGAACCACAGGGTTTCAACCTTCATCCGGATCGAGTAGGTGGAGATTCCGCATCGGATGGCGGTGATAATGTTGGTGTCGAGAATGGCACGGACGTGGTCGTCCTCGGCATAAATGAGATGACCCATGATCCGCAAGACCGGGACGCCTTCCTCTTTGTTGTGACTGTTGAAAAAGTCCATCAATGTGTTCAGAATTCGAGGGTATTTCATCAAGGCGCTGGCGTGTTCGGTCGTCGGATGCAGGGACAGCCATTGCATCAGGGAATAGACAATGTTGTTGCGGATTTCTTGGATGTTGTAGCGGTGGTAGATGTGCATCAGGGTTTCGACGAAATCGGTGGGGTCCTGAAATGTGACAACTCATACTTACAATGTCAAAACTACCGTCAAAAATGCAATAATTGGCTGGATTACGGTAACTTATACGGTAGTTGGCTAGGTTACGGTATAAAGTGCCGTAATTTTTCAACCAAATGTTGCGAAATCAAAGAACTTACATGAATTGTGGGTCCCCCGCCATCTGGCCTCAACATAGTATGCACGGCAATGATATAGACCAGCATGGAACGCTCATTCTCCGGCGTCGTCTTCAAGCAGTTGAAAACAGAATAGAAAGATTGCTGAACGACTTGCCGACAACACGGACCACAGCATTCTGCGATCACACTCAGGGCTGAGACACATAGGCATTTAACATGGGGCACTGAATTGGAATAGATGGATACATGCGTTGTCAGTGTTTTTATCATGTTCTGAAAGTGGTTACTGTATTGAAGTTTCTAAACAATAAAGACATACTTTTTTATGAAGATGATGGCACAATGTCTGTGAATCAATGATGAGATCGGAAAGGATGTGGAGAAGCGTCTGGACGAGCATGGGTTGCTCATTGCGCTGTGCGAGACAGTTGAGAACAGTTTCGCCGACTTTGATGGTCAAGGCGGAAGTGAAGTTGGCAGGATGTCGAACCAGCATCCGCAGCTCTTCCGCGGCCCCTTGTCGAACGGCACAGAAGTCGGTGCGACGACTGTTGAGCGAGGATAGTAGGTGTTCGACGTTTCGCGTCAAGGCAGAGCGATTTTCGGCTTCGCGGAGGAGGCGGAGGACGTCATTTTCGGGGGCGTCACCCATGTTGACGATACGGTGGGTCCTGGAGGTCGGCTTCGACCAGGGGAGTGAAAATTTGGGACCGGATTTAGGTTCTACGGCAAAAATTGAAATGCAAATACGGGCATTTATCCCCAGAACCTTCATATTTGGCCAACAAGGGCCTGAATGGTCCCAGCGTAAGCGACCATCTCAAGATGGCTGTCGCGTTTGAAATCTGTTTCGGTGTGGCAGGCGCTTGTTGGACTCTTTTATCTGCGGTAGTTCTAATTTTGTGTACTAAACGTAAACCGGTAACTCATTCTCTTCAAGTAAACTCACTACAGTACCCCTTCCAGTCCCACAAATCCCACAAACACACCCACCACGATGACGGTAACCGTCTCACTGACAGTGCCGTCAAGCTCGAACTCGAAGCCGCCATGAAATCGAGCAACAATCTCGGTTCAAAACCGTCAGCACTGTCCCGTGAATCCAAGGAGTCAAATTCAAACTTCAATGCCTCAAACGATCTCGACGCTGATCCACCAATATCCGTATGTAAGCCGATATCTATGGGGATGTCCCAAGGGGGGTCGACACCGAGCCATCACAGAAAGGAGAATGCTGCCGTCTCTCCGGGGCCTCCAGTCAGCCAGTACGTAGCGCCGACAACGGCATCCTCTGGCGATGGTAACAAGATGATGGTATCGCAATACATAGCGAGGAAGGATCCATCCGTTCGGGCCAAGAAAGACATGGCCACGGCGCGAGCTAAGAAGGACATGGAAACAGCAAGAGCGAAGAAAGACGTTGAATCCGCCAAAGCCAAGAAAGATGCCAAATCGGCGAAAGGGAAGAAATGCTCCGCAGAAACTGTCACTAAAACTAAAAGTAAATCGCACTAATCGTATAAAATCCGCTTTATTATCAGTACAAAATATTCGATTCCACAGAAATCACTAAAAAACCCGAAACAAAACTGAGGCTTAACCAAAAAGCAAAAATACTTCCATATATCTGAACACAGTTGTGACAATCGATAATCGCTAATTAGCGCGAATCGGCAACGGATGCGCTTCCGTATTGAACACCCACTTGTCCAACGGGATATCCGTCTGTTCATCGGCGAATAGTAAATACAAATATTTCAGGCTCTCAGCCGGGAAGAAGCTTTCCATCAAGTCCCGATGCACGACCGGGATCTTCTTCGCACTTTGCACCGATGCGTACCCGTTTGGAACCTTGGCGAACTGCTCGATGGCCTGGAACGCTTCCCAGCCCCATTCTTGGTACTTTTTATCGCCGGTGTAGCGATACAGGTAGAACCAGGCTTCAAAGGCTTCTGGTCGGAGCAGACAATGGGCATCGAGCGGTTTGATGCTGATATCTTCGGTCTTTCCAGGGAGTTCATTGAAGTAGACGATTTCAGGCGCCAGACCGGTCAGAGTACGGTACATTTCACGGCAAGAGTGACTGAGGTTCTTGGCCATGTCCATGTGGTCTTCTGGGAGGCCGTTCTTCGCGCCCATGGCAAGAGTTCCGGCCATGAAGCAGACGAGGTGGTCCATCTTGGGCGACCATGTGTTGCCGTTGAGTAGCTCTCCGGGGAAGGCGAGCTTATTGGGCTCGGAGAACCGCCAGAGAAGGTGCCGAATGCCGGTAACAGCTTGGGAGTAGTCGTCACGGAGCCAATCGATGGACTTCCCGGTTTGGAGCCACTGTTTCAATAGGTATTCGTAATAGGAATCCGATCGGGCGCCGAGGGTGATCGTCGTGCTTGCTGGAATGAGATACTGTAGCTTTATGGCAACATGGTATCAAAAAGGGTCACTCACGTCGGAACTTGCCATCAGTCGGCGAAATAAACATGCCACAAAGGCCTTCATGATCATTACAACCAATGGAGTGGATGTGTTCGGAGACTTTGAAGGCGATTTTCTGCAAATTGGCATACTGTAACTTTGAAACAGCCTTTTCATCAACAAACCTCATAGGTATCATTACCAGTGGCACGGCTCAAATCACGAAACTCAAGCTGAATGGAAGTCACTTCCGAAAGTGAGCTCTCACCGCCCCAACCCGGCTGTTTTCCCTTCCGTGTTCGAAGATTGACATCGCTATACGGTATCGGTGACGGCGAATCCAGAGCTCCGGCAAGACGGCTTCCAATATCTTCAGCTTTCTGCAGGAAGAGTGCATCTCCAGACAGATGGTATGCGCTCAATAGGCCGCCAAGAACTCGAATCGTCGTTTCAAACAGCGAAACGAACTTATCCTTGTCGAAGCTGAGCTCCGTGGCGACCCATTCCCGGGATTCCGCGAATTCCTCATTCATACCCATGATCAACAACGTGTCCAGTGAGTCCAAAATGGTCAATCCACAACCCATCCATTCCTGGGATGACCCGGAGATCGGTTGAAGTTGGTCCTTGCCCCAGGCGAACTTCTTGTATCCGGCCCAAGCGTGCTTCATCGCCGCGACGACGGCTGTTTGGCGGTCGTTTTGGGGACCTGAAGCCGATATATCCTTAAATTAAGGAAAAATATATATGAAAAGCAACCAAACCTTTGAATTTCGGATACTTTGGCTCGGCAATCTGTACATTGACATCATTTTCATTGTGATTTGGCCCATTTGAATCGACTTGTGGCACATCAACCTGATCTACATCCACTGGGCCACCATTAGCAGCATTATTACCAGCTACAGGGGCAGCTTTCGGGACATTGGCTTCATTGACGGCAGCAACGGCCGCGGCTTCGCGTGTTTCGACTGTTTCAAGTGTTCCGAAGAAGCGTGACGTGGTGTGACCGAAGCCGAAGAGCACGAGCAAGCTGGCCAAAATGATTAGGGTTCGCTGTTTGCGGTGGAGAGATCGCCATTTCTGGAATTGGAAGGTCTAAAATATATGCAAACAACATGATTTTCAATGTGGGAAATGAATTTTATATATAAAAACCATCAAAAACTTGTAAACTGTAAAAAGGACCCAAAAAGGTCCACCAACAACTCACCCGAAAACATGAATCACCCGCGCTTGCCTGAGGCGGTTTGCCACCAATGTACAACGGGAGCTCATCGCCGGGCCGTATCGACAACATTGTCGGCATCTTGGCGAGTTGGGCTTCTTGGAAGTGGCGTGAAAACGAAAAAATACAGTTGTGAGGCTTCTTTTTTCAGTTCCAACTTGGCAGCATAGCTTTCCCCCAACTGAAATTAAAACAATTAAAAAACGATGATGGGAAAATATATAAAAAGTAGTTTGGAAGGCAGCAAAGACTAAAGTGACACGAATGCAGCCACTGAGGACGACACACGAGTACATCCACATCCAACACGCCGCGGGCGCACAGCGTCAGACAACGCGGAACCTTCTGGCCGCTGTCTCGAGAAAAAGTGCGGCAGTTTTGAAAAATACACACGAAATGCCACGGGGAGACTTCTTTAACAATGCAGGGGTTACACAATAAAAGTCTGAAGTTTGCATTTTCATCGAAACTCTTGCCGAAGATAGACTTAGAGAAAATGCAACTCGAAAGGGTACTGTAACTCAACAAAAAAGTAATAATACAGTTTTATTAAACATTTACAACATTGTCGTGATAGTGACTTAGGCTCGTAAAGCGGTTTGATTCAAAAAGAATGTGTCGAAAATGGTCTAATTTTCGGAAAAAAGACCAAAAAGAATCGTTATGTGAAAATTTTAAAAGTGAAATATCAAAACTTTCAAAAAACTGAAAAAGTAATATCGAACAGAGATGCCACGGATCACCAGGATGAAGGTTGAATCATGTCCATGGCCATCTAAGCCCGGCCGGGGTTGTAGAAGCACACGTAGATGGCGTGGATCATGCCGGGAATGTAGCCGAGAATGGTCAACACGATGTTGATCAGCAAGTGGACGGAGCAACCCGTGCGGAGCAGGACGGCAATGGGCTGCAAATTTGATTATTCAAAACATGCAAACTTGGCTTAAAAATGCAAACTTACGGGGATGAGGATGCAGACCAACAAGAGGAGACACTCACACATGATTGAGGGAGATTAGCTGGGCTGAACACTGAAAACAATAAACTTTGTAAAGTTGAAAATGCAATTATACGACGGAAAACGCGAAAAGGGCACGCAAAAAACGAACATAAAGGTAGTATAGCGGGCAAATGGCTACGCATAATCGCCGCAAACTTTCAATGACGCGATGGAAATAACTTTATTATCAAAAAATCTCAAAGAAATTCATTGGCAAGATTGATTCAAAGCTGAAAATATCTGTAAAAACGTGTAAAAAGCACTTTCGAGGTAAGTTATATAGGGTAAATCGGGTGATAAGAAGCTGCCCCCACAATGTAGCAAAGGACCACTCCCCAAACGCTTAATCGGGGTAATGAAATCATCAACAAAGCGTTTACTGATAAGGAAAAGCGGCTAGAAAACGATAACCATGGGCCCGCGGCCGTCGCGTCGCGCGAACGCTACCACAAATATAGCATGAATCACACCTGGGATCCAACCCAAACAAGTCAGAATGATGTTGATAAGGAGGTTGACCGTGCAACCCTCCTGAATAACCACCGCTAGCGGCTAAAATTGTTTCAAAACTGATATTTTAAAGGTTGAAACTTTGAAAACTGCAAGCGTTATCGAAAGTTCGGAACGAAACGAAGCGTGGGAAACGTTAAACTTTGCGAATCGCTGTTTAGATGGATGGTAATGTTAGTCATACGGTTTTCCAAACGAAAGTGTACGATAAAAAGTAAAGTTAGCTTTGCCACGCAATGGCCATCTAAGTTAATGTTAAGAGCAAATGTGTTTAGGCTAGAATGGCTGTTATAGAAAGCTGTAGAGCAAAAGAAACTGAAGACCAGTGTTTTAATTCACCACGACTCACCGGTAGGAGGACGCAGAGCAAGAGATGAAAAATGATGCACATGATTGAAATGGCTTGCGATTGCGGGCCTGAAAGTTGGAAACAGACTGAATGGGAACGAAGCGCTCACCAAAAAACAAAGGAAAACGGTGTAACTGACGAGGGAAACAAAAAGATAAACATACAGGGTACGATCGACCCTTCGAAGCTCTCATTCCTCAATATCAAGGTCAAACATTCATCAAAGGCAAAAAAGTTTATTAGTCACGTCTGAATGTAAACGTAAGGCATTTGGAAATTTGTTTGAAGAGCATTATAAACGCTTAAATATCACATCTTTGATGTTGAACTACCCTCAGCAGGAGGTCTGACGTGACTTTCCTTCGAAAAAGTGGGGATTGTACGGTGAATCACTCCACCAGCCAAGCCTCAAAAGACAAACCCGCAAAAACCGGTCGATCAGAAAAAAGTGAAAAGTACTTGAAGCCGACAGGTAGCAGTCAGGCTACAGTTAGACGCTCAAAAACTTGCGCCCATAGTAGATGGCTTTCTGCTCGAAAGCGGGCGACTTGATCGGGGTATTGTGTTCGTAGAAGGGGTTCATCGAGAACTTGATGTAAGTCTCGTACATCTCCTGGAAGAACTGCTTGATCGCGTCATCGGCTCGGACGGTGTGCAGAATGATGAAGCGCATTCGGCCGGCTGTGACGAAGGCGGATACGAACCATTCATTGAATTTATCAATCGTCTGGAAAGGGGAGGTTGGCTGAAATATTTCGAAAGGCGGGTGGTGTTATGACGGTGTCGTTAGCCGTAAACATGCTTCAGACATGGGAATGCAGCTGGTTAAGGAGGGGCTAGCGGGCAGCACTACAACTTTTTAGTGTTTGAACAGTAAAAGTAGAGGGGAAGAAGTCGAAAACGTGCAGCCGAGCAACACAACAACCGTGTAAACAAACGGCTCCCATGGAAAGTGAATAAAAAAGGCAGCGCTGCGCTGTTACCAAACTCCCAAAAGTCGAAATCGATAATTGAAACATGCGACAAAAGGGCAGGACAATGAAAGGCCCATCTGTCACTGCTATAGCGACAGATAGCTAGTTTTATGCCCTCAGGGGATTCGATTCGTAAAGCAATTTTGAACTTTGACTTTGAAAAAAATTGTTGTAAAAATAAAAACCAACCTTGAGATACATCTGCTGGCTCTGTATGATGTGTTCATCAACAATGTCGAGGGCAGCGTGGGCGATGAACTGGTTCAAGTGTCGGACGTCTTGCTCGCGGCGCTTTTTGGCATCAACCACCGGGAATTCGATTTCGAAGATAGGTTGGTCGTGATGGCCAATAATGACAAAGTAGAACTCTTTCGACATGACAGCTGGGGGCGCTAGAGACGTGTAGGGGATTACTCAGGTAAGACGCGACGGATAGAAGCCATTGCCGGCGGCGGGGTTTGGCACGGCACGTGTTGCGAAATGAGCACGGCCGAAAAAAACGGAAAAATAGAATGAATAAAGGAACTTTTATAGTTGACGTGCACCTGGCTAAGTTACTAAAAGGTCGGGCTTTGATAAGGCTGGGATATCGAGGGAAAAAGTGGCGGAAGTCGGACAAAGGGCTCGGAAAAGTGGAGTCAAATACAGCTGCTGCTGGCTAAACATGACGAGGCTCCGCGTGCAACAGCTTACAATTTCGGCTGTTCTCGCGCCATAAAGCCTAGCCGGGTAAATTTGTACTTTGTTGTTGTTCTCCAAAAAAGTATACATAGTGTGTGCAACCACACGGATGAACAAAGCAAAACTCGCACAGACCGAGCCATCCTTCAGCCAAGGAAAAGCGTTCACATTGACTCCCATAACGAAAACCCGGGACCGAGCAACGCAGGGACAAATTGTGTGTTGGCAACGAGGTTCCATGTTGGAGGGCCGTTCGATCACGCTTTATCCGTGCTTTACGTGCTTATAATCCCTCTTATCACCTCCCAATCCATCCCATTTCCAGCCAGACATGCACCCTCAAACATCCCTGGCCATCCTGTGCCTTGTCGGACTCGCCTTGGCTGGTCAAGCCCCGTCAAAGCCGGCTCCGGCGAAACCTGCGGCGCCCGCGCCACCGGCCAAGTCCCAGCTTGTCGTTGATGGCGTTCAATTCGCTGTTTTTGAACGGACTGCCAAGCCTACCCTTGCCACGTAAGTTTATAGCCTTCTTATTTCATGGAAACTTCGAAAAATGACCACTTTCCAGCATCAAGGGCGGTTCCAAAGACTCCAAAGTCCACTCCGCCGATAAGACCAACAAGATCCAGCTGAAGTTCACCGTCAAGGACTCCAAGACCAACGCGGCCACTATCGTCCAACAGGCGTTTGTTGCCCTTGTGAATGCTGAATCCGAGCAGGAAGTTATTTTCGTTGCCGAGCCCGAGACTGCCTCCAAGGTTTACACCGCTGAGATTGTGCGTTTTCCCACATTTTTGAGATATTTTATATATAATTTTCACATTCTAGGATCTCAAAACCCAAGAAAAGAACTTCGACGGCGTCAATGGCGTCTACCAAATCCGCGTCTTCGTCGGAGACTCCAAGGCCGCCAATGCCATCGACTGGAACGTCGCTGACGTCAAGCTCACGCTGACCCCTGTCGAGAAGCCAGCCCCGAAGAAGTCGCAAGTCGTCAACTACGAGACTCTGCCGGTTATTGAGCATCAGTTCCGTGAGCCCGAGAAGCGTCCTTCTCAATTCATTTCTGACACTTTTACGGTTATCTGTGCCGCGCCGTTGCTTTTGCTTCTGGTTTTGGTATGTTTTCCCTTTTTTTGTGCCAATTTAATTCAAAATCAACTTCCAGTGGCTCTCCATCGGCATCAACTTCGGCAACCTCCCCATCTCCCTGTGGACCCTCGCCTTCCACGCTGGCCTCATCGCGATCTTCGGTCTCTACTTCACTTTCTGGGTCCAACTCAACATGTTCGATACCCTCAAATACCTCGCTATCATCGGCGTCCCGACCTTTGTCAGTGGCAATCGTCTGCTGCGTTCGCTCAATGAAGCCCGGAGGTTGGTCATTTTTCACGAACTTTGAACCCACCCCCACTTTTCGTCGAAGTATCGTTAGATCAACTTGATCACAGAACAAACACACTCCAACATTAACTGTTTTCAGGCTGAACAAGGAGTAAGACCTCGACGACCGACAGATTCATCACGCACGGCCTATCTTATCAAATGTGTCTTCATATGAAAGTTGCTGTTTGCCAAACAACAGCAAACGTGTCCTTTTCCATTTGTGATGTCTAACTTTCCCGTCGATCATCGTCTCTATGTTTGTCTGTGCTTCCTTCCTTCTCCCTTTCGGGTGATAGTTGTTTCCCGTTTTTTGGTTTCGCTTTTATCTGCCCGCGAAAAGTGTCTGGTGACCCTTTCATGGGGTTACCGCTCCAGGATTCTCGTCTTTTAATTTAAGTAGGAATGGTTAAATATTAATAATTTATTTGCCTTTTTGGTTCACTGGTCTGTTAATTTAATTTATTAATAAAGAATTATTCAAAATTGTTATGGGTTTTTGGAAATTGGCGATTTTCGCGTTGTTTTACCGCTTTTTTGAAGGAATGGCAAGGTTTATTGATGTGATTTCAGAATGCTGAGCCGTCTATCTCGTGAAAGCCGCCGATTTGCATCTGGCAACTTTGCCGCCGCCGCTGGCTTCAGTGAGACCACTCCGAAGGCAGATTTTGCCAAGAAGCCGGTGCTCATCACCGAAAATGGAACCCTTTCGTATCAGCAATTCAATGAACGCATTGGCCAGTATGCGACTGTTCTTTCCAATGAGCTTGGTCTGGCTAAAGGTGACCGTCTGATTGCCCGGACGTCGAAATCTGTGGACAGTTTGGCCCTGTACTTTGCCACGCTGAGAGTTGGTGCCATGTACATTCCACTGAATCCGGGTTATACGAAGCGTGAGACGACCCATTTTGTCAATGTAAGTCCTTCTTTTGACCCCTTTTCTGACCACTTAGTCAAATTGGATGTCTTTCCAGGACTCCAAGCCCAAAATCCTCGTCTCGTGCAACGTCGAAGCCGACAAGCCCTTCCAAGACGCCGTCAAACACGTCATCTGTGAAAACGCGCTTGCCAAGTCGTCTTCCAAGGCCTCCCCCATCCTCGAAAACGAATCCGTCACCGGTGCCGACATCGCTTCCGTCTGCTACACGTCCGGAACCACCGGCTTGCCCAAAGGTGCCATGATCACCCATGGCGGCATCAATGCCAACGCGGAATCCTGTGTTGAAGCCTGGCACTTCCATGCCAATGATGTCCAATACCATGTCCTGCCGAGCTACCACATCCATGGCCTCTTCATCAGCCTCAATTGCAGCCTTCTGTCGCGGTCCAGCCTCATCTGGCAGCCGAAGTTCACGGTCGACAATGCGTTGAAGTGGCTGCCCCAGGCGACAAGCATGATGGGCGTGCCGACGTACTTCCATCGGTTGATCCATGATGATCGTTTTTCGCAGGATACGGTAAAGAATATGCGTGTCTTCGTCAGTGGATCGGCGCCATTGAGCCCGGCTGTTTGGGAAGACTTCAAGAAGCGGACGGGGATTCCGATTTTGGAGCGATACGGAATGACTGAAAGTAAGCTTTTTCGATGTTTTCCTGGTAATAATAGCCCGTTTCAGCCCTCGTGTCGACGACCAACCCCTACGAAGCTTCGAAACGCCTGGCCGGATCCGTCGGACCCCCACTTCCCGGCTACCAAGTCCGTCTGAACAAGGATGAAGTCCTCGAATACAAGGGCCCTTCCATCTTCAAGGGGTACTGGAACTTGCCCGAGAAAACAAAGCAGGATTTCACTGATGATGGGTGGTTTATCACTGGGGATGTTGCGCGGATCGATAAAAGTGGTAAGTTTTTTACTTTTTTTGGGTTTCTTTGGGTTACTGTAGGTCTAAAAAGCAAAATAACCACTTCCAGGCTATGTCTACATCATGGGCCGCGGCAAGGACATGATTATCAGCGGCGGGCTCAACGTCTACCCCAAAGAAGTCGAAGACATCATGGACAATCTCGAAATTGTCAAGGAAAGTGCCGTCGTCGCGGCGCCTCATTCCGACTTCGGCGAAGCTGTCGTCGCTGTCGCCGTCAAAAGCAAGGCCGGTGAGAAGCTGTCCGACGAAGAATTCGGTAAACAGCTCATTGCCGCCGTGAAGAAGGAACTCGCCAACTACAAGGTCCCGAAGAAGGTCTTTGTTCTCGACGAGATGCCGCGCAATGCCATGGGCAAGATTCAGAAAAAACAGCTCCGGGAGGACTACAAGAATCTCTTTGTCTCTGCTTAGGACTTTAGAATGTATTCTAATCTGTAAAAAGTACGATAGACTTGCCGTTTAAATAAAACTTAGCGTGCGTATTTTTTGATCAAAGTTCGACTAAATCTGTACGTCCTATTCACACAAAATAATTTTCCGTGGAAGACTAAATGTAAGTAATGTTTTATCTTTGTTTTAAAACAAATCGAATTAAGTTTAATTTAACTATGTCGCAAATCAAAATTGTAAATATAAGGTCACTCAAAACGTAAACCGTTTGTACCTTTTTTGAAAACACAGGCTGTCCAAACCTTTTAGTTTTACAGTTTTTCAACAAAATAAGAACAAAACAGTTCCAAATTGTAAACAAGATTAATAGTAGATCCATTTTCCAGTTCATTAAAGTCGGGAACACGGCAATGTTGATCGAAAAAATGTTGAAGTTCAAGAAAATACGAATTCAATAAACTGTCATTGGATTGTAACGTCATATGAAAGTTTTGTGGTTGCGTCTGTAAAGCAGGGCTATTTTAACTGATTTTGCAAATCGCGTCGTTAAAAACTAAAACTTACTTTAACGAAAGTCAGGAGGTCTGCAGCAGAAAACTTTTCAAACTCGTAAAAGCTAACTTGACAATACATTTCCGTTATAGTCTGATTTCGTGATTGGTTAAAATCTGCCATCCAATCATTTGGTAACGAACAACCGCACAGATCGAGTTTTTTTACACTCGGAAAGGCGGTAAATATATCCGAAAAATTAACGCAATAATTGTATTCGCTGGTAATGCTAATGGCAAAATGTTCAACACTAGCGGATGTCAACTTTGATGTCTTGTCCAAAAATTCCTTTGAAACAGTACAGTTCTGTATAACTAACTTTTTAGGTCGCATTATAAAGTTGCGAAATGTAAAAAAGTTTAACTTTAGCAATTTAAAACTGCATAGAATAATGCCGGAATTACACTGAAGAAGACTATTCGGGTTAATCGTCAACTTTTTAATGCTTTCCAGCTCGCGTTCTAAAACACCAAATTCTTCTTTGGCCGGAATATCGAGAAATACTATTTCCTTTGAAGTTTGATCAACTTGTTGTAGTTTCGGCGGACAAATAAGGGTGTTGCCGGTCGCAATTTGAAAATTATATCGTTCAAGCGGGGTAGAAAGCTCGCTCAATCGGTAGCGAAGACCGTAGGCTAGTTTTGCAATAGGATACGGCATCCTTAAAAAGAAATTATACTTTACTAGGATATGCAAGCACTATTAAGTACTTAATCTAAACACAACAACGCGAATATAAATAATGGTCTGTAGCTTTTGAATTTGTATGAGTGTAGTATAAAGCCTCCGACTAAAGTGGGGGAAGACCGAATGCTGTTGGGAACGCGAAATAGCGCTCAAATAAGTTAGAGACGATAGCGTTTTCATTCTTCCTGTCCACACACATGACTAGGGACCGGCAGGCGGAGAACACTCGGTCACCGTAAGCGTGTCCCCGCGGGATAATGTAGAAAAATTTTTCGTTTTATTTTCAAAAACTTATAGTGGATTCGGACGTTTCGCTGCTTTCCGAATCGAATGGTGCCATTGGATTTTGACAAAAGTCGCTCTAAAATGCCAAAATGACTACATATGCCACATTTTTGACGGTTTTTTTTTAATTTGGTCGCATTGCCAATCGACGCCACAGATGGCACCTATACCATTCGATTCAGCATAAAAAGTTGCATTGATTAGTGAAAACTAGAAGACTGCCAAAGATTGCCAAAAAGTACCGCGATTTTTTAAGTGAAAATGTCGAAAATGAAAGTTGCTCGATTTGAGTATTTAACGTGTCTACACCCCCATTTTCCTATACGACAAATCGATTGGTAATTTTTGTTTTGTGCCAAAATCATCAAAAAGTGCCAAACTTGGCATTTGAGACTACTTTTTCGAATTTTTCGGCATAATGCCGATCGACGCCAAAGATGGCACCTATATATGCCAAAACCACTAACGTAACTTTGAACGCTGATTTGAATGGTAGTAGTGCCATCAACGGAGAAGAAACGGATAGTGCCCAAAACTTCAAAATTTTCGCCAAAATTGTCGTTTTGGCACTTTATAATGTGTTTAGAGCAAAACAAAAAATGGCAATCGATTTCTTGGATATGAAAATGGGGGTGTAGACGCGTTAAACGTGAAGATTGATCCACTTTCATTTTCGGCACTTTCACTTAAAAAATAGTGGCACGCGCATCCGGACGGTTCCGGACATCCCGCAAACATGATAGATGTAACTTTTCATGCTGGATCGAATGGTTATAGTGGCGTTTTGCTGCGCGTGGCTACTATTGACCAAAACTTTGAAAAACCGTCTAAAATGGTCGTTTTGGCATTTTGGAGCAACTTTTTCTAAAATTTGATGGCATCATTCGATTCGAAAAGGAACGAAACGTCCAAATCACTTTTAAAAATTTGAAGTTTCGAAAAAAAGTTTGTTACAGTATACCGGGGAACACTTTGTACGCATGCAAAATTTTCTGACCTGCCGGTCCCTACCTATGGCGGATAAGTGTTGATACATTTTTGATTGAAGGTGTGACTCGTGGCGATACCAGAGCCCGAGCCTTTTTCTCCGGATCCCCTTCCGAATCATTTGCGGAAACAAAGCTCTTCCTTTGTTTATGCAAATGAAGCGACTTTTCGCTGCCAAATCAGTCCCAATTCTTGTTTAACAATGGTCCCTTGCTCGGTGCGAATCCATGGTTCGACACGATAGTAGCTGTCATGTAGCAATAGAGCATGGTCCGTGTAACCCTACTAAAGCCAACCATAGCCCATTCCCTCCTGCCGACATGAATCTGATTCTGCAGCAGATGAACTACTTTAGACAAGTTTGTTTTTGGCGTTTGTGGGGTTTATAAATAGAAATTTTATGAAACTCTCGCTGCTCTCCACGCTTTTTCGTGGGAGCCACTTTTGAACATATGTAGTAAAGCACGGTACTTTGTGGAATTTATGGATATGAATGAGTCGAATTTTCAACCATCTTACAAGGGATGATTTTCAACTTACCCGCGCCGATTCAAACGAGTTATATGGCATTCGATAGAGCTCCAAATTCTAAGATTAAAAGCTTAAACCAAATTTGCCAATCGATAATTTCAACGGAGTTATGAACTTTTAAAACCAAAAAAAGTCGATTTTAACCAATTTTTAAACGGTCATAACTTTTTTTGCAGGAGGTTTATCAGAACGGGGTTGATTTCAATCGATAGACATTTACTTAACCTAAAAAACGTTTTTATGATCAAAAGCATTTGGCCACCAGGGATGCAAACACGCGGCGCGTGGAGGGTTTCACGCGCGCGTCAGCTCAAAGAAATCAAGGGAAAAAACGATCTTAGCGATCAAAGTTCAAGTTTGTTCTTGTTTTTTGATGCAAATTTTGGACTACTTTTTTGATTCCATATATTTTTCAAGTTGCAGGGCTAGGCGAGTTGTTTCTGCAACGATCGGATCCGGCCCGCCTTTCGCTGTTGCAAACTTTTCTCACTAGTCGATAACACACAACTTACAGCTGCTGCGAGGCCGATGCCCGTGTTTCGCAATCAAAGTTGCGCAACTCACGACTATTTCGAAAGCGGATCTGCCCTGGCCTATTTCTACGCTCACTTCTGTCTCGCATTTCGACGGCATGATGACGCTATTTTGTTCCATGAAATCCAAATCTTCGAGGTAACAGATCACTACATATCTCCAGTTTTATACGTCTACTTTTGTGCGATTACAGGACCAAGGCCTCCAGAATTACGGCATCGATGGCATAATGCCGCAGTAAGTTCAAATACCATCAGTTTTTAACTATTTAGAATGACCGTATTCCAATTACAGAGCTCAATTGTCTCCTGCAATGTCGAAGCCGACAAGCCCTTCCAAGACGCAGTCAAGCACGTCATCTGTGAAAACGCCTTCGCCTTGAAGCCACTCCGAAGGCAGATTTTGCTAAGAAGCCGGTCCTCATCACTGAAAATGTGCCTTTTCGTACCAGCAATTCAATAAACGCATTGGCCAGTATGCCGCTGTTCTTACCAATGAGCTTGGTCTGACCAAAGGCGATCGTCTGATTGCCCGAACTTCGAAATCTGTGGACAGTCTGGCCCTGTACTTTGCGACCCTGAGAATTGGTGCTATGTACATTCCTCTGAATCCGGGTTACACCAAGCGTGAGACGACCCATTTTGTCAATGTAAGCCTCACTTTTGATCGTTTTCTGCCTATTTGGTCTATCTGGCATCGATTTCCAGGACTCCAAGCCCAAAATCCTCGTCTCCTGCAACGTCGAAGCCGACAAGCCCTTCCAAGACGCTGTCAAACACGTCATTTGTGAAAACGCCCTTGCCAAGTCCTCTTCCAAGGCTTCGCCCGTCCTCGAAAACGAATCCGTCACCGGTGCCGACATCGCCTCAGTCTGCTACACGTCCGGAACCACTGGCCTGCCCAAAGGTGCCATGATCACCCATGGCGGCATCCGTGCCAACGCGGAATCCTGTGTCGAAGCCTGGCACTTCCATGCCAACGATGTCCAATACCACGTCCTACCGAGCTACCACATCCATGGCCTCTTCATCAGTCTGAATTGCAGCCTTTTGTCCCGGTCCAGCCTGATCTGGCAGCCGAAATTCACGGTCGACAATGCGCTGAAGTGGCTGCCTCAGGCGACCAGCATGATGGGCGTGCCGACGTACTTCCATCGGTTGATTCACGATGAACGCTTTTCGCAGGATACTGTAAAGAACATGCGCGTTTTTGTAAGTGGATCGGCGCCGCTGAGCCCGGCGGTCTGGGAAGACTTCAAGAAGCGGACGGGGATTCCGATTTTGGAGCGATACGGAATGACCGAGAGTAAGCTTCATTGATGTTTTCCCGTTAAAGGTAGCCCTTTTCAGCCCTTGTGTCGACGACGAACCCCTACGAAGCCTCGAAACGCCTGGCCGGCTCCGTCGGACCCCCACTCCCCGGCTACCAAGTCCGTCTGAACAAGGACGAAGTCCTCGAATACAAGGGCCCTTCCATCTTCAAGGGCTACTGGAACTTGCCTGAAAAGACGAAGCAGGATTTCACTGATGACGGGTGGTTTATCACTGGGGATGTTGCTCGGATCGATGAAAATGGTAAATTTCTTGACTTTTTTAGGTTACTGTAACACTATAGGCTCTCAAATCACTATTTCCAGGCTACGTCTACATCATGGGCCGCGGCAAAGACATGATCATCAGCGGAGGCCTGAATGTCTACCCCAAAGAAGTCGAAGACATCATGGACAACCTCGAAATCGTCAAGGAAAGTGCCGTCGTCGCAGCGCCCCATGCCGACTTCGGTGAAGCTGTCGTTGCTGTAGCCGTGAAGAGCAAGGCCGGTGAGAAGCTATCCGACGAAGAATTCGGAAAGCAGTTGATTGCCGCTGTGAAGAAGGAACTCGCCAACTACAAGGTCCCGAAGAAGGTCTTCGTTCTGGACGAGATGCCACGCAATGCCATGGGCAAGATTCAGAAGAAACAGCTCAGGGAGGACTACAAGAATCTCTTTGTCTCTGCTTAGGATCTTAAAAGTTATTCTAATCTGTAAAATGTACGATAGTTTTGCCGTTTAAATATAGATTATGCTTATTTTTGATCGAAATTTGACTAAATTCGTACGTCCGATTCACACCAAAGGCGAAGATAACGTTACACCAGAAGCACTACGATGCGGCGCAAGTACTCTTTCGAACCTGTTGACGGACCTATTCAACGAAATTGCCCAAAGCGGAAAACTACACCATGAAATGGCATTCGCCAAAACTCTTTTGTTATTCAAGAAGGGAGACCGCCTCGATGTAGCCAACTATCGTCGTATTTCACTACTATCGGTGATCTACAAGGTCCTCACGAAGGTGCTTGCTAGGCGGATCGGGGCATCCGTTGAAAACAGTAAATTCTTGCCCCCCGAACAGGCAGGTTTTCGCCGTAATTTCTCTACTACTGATCATATTCATTCCATTAACATGCTGGCGGAAAAGAGGTACGAACACAACCAACCACTCTATGTCGCATTCATCGACTTCCGGAAAGCCTTCGATACCGTTGAACTCGATGCCATATGGCAAGCCCTCAAGGAATGTGATGTAGATGAAGGAGTAATCCAGATGGTGAAATTACTGTATTCCGAAGGGAGCTCGGCCGTTGAAATTCAAGGACAAGACGCGAAGTACGATACCGAAAAAGGTGTAAGGCAAGGGGACACATTATCGCCACTGCTATTCATCCTTACCCTCCAACTGGCCCTGAATCGGATGAAAAGTCCTGGCCTACGAATCGACAGACGACCGTTGCGATACCTCGCATATGCAGATGACGTTGCCATACCAGCCGCAAACATTCGCTCCCTGACTACAGCAGTGAGAAGCCTTGCCACCGAAGCCGCAAAAATCGGACTTGAAATCAACATGAAGAAGACAGTATGGATGCGCCAGAGTGCACTCGAAACGAAATATGATCTTTTGCTATATTATGGGTTTGGTTCGGTTTTGTAGGGTGGTTCTGGTAAAGTAAAGGTTCTGAAGATTGGGATAGGGCTCGAAGGGCCCCGTCCGCAGAAAGCATGCAACTTAGTATATTTACTTAGTGAATGCGTCGGAAACTTCGATAAAATTTCAAAGTTTTTTAAACGCCAAAAGTTTAAGAGTTAATGAATCCTGCTATGACGCAGGCAGGATTCGGGAAGTATGTAGGTTCAGACATCTCTCAAAGTTTTTACAAGCCTCTAGCAACATTATTCATCCCATGCTAATGATTAGAAATTTGGTTTTACCTCAAATTTGACAAATTTCACGGATTTTTAACTCTCAAAAGTGTGAAAGTTTATGAATCCTTCTGAAATTCAGGATTCTGAAACTAGATAGGTGTAGGCATTCCTCATAACTTTTTCAAAGCCTTACCTATTATGCGGGCTCCAGGCGAATGATTAGAAATTTGTTTTCAGCTTAATTTTGCTACATGATATGGTTTTATCATCATAAAACGCTCCAATGTCATCGAATCCTAGCCAAACTCAAAATGCCATAGTTTTTTACCCCTAGGACGTCTCTACTTTGTTTCAAACCTACAGCTGCCGTGCTGACTGCGTGCCAAACTTTGCAATTTCGTTTTCACCTTAATTTCACCACTTTTGGGGGTTTGTAAATCACATTAAATTTCAAAGTGGATGAATTCATATGAAACTCAGAAACCCTTAAGAACATGGTCACTGCTAACCCTAAAAAATTTTTCAAACCTCTAGCTATGCTGCCGACTTCAAGCGAATGATTAGCAGTTTTTTCTGAGGAGCACCCGCGCTCATCCAAATTTTGTCGCTTTTTTCACGGTGCCGGACGCCCGT
>KB455539.1:295452-311549 GCA_000341325.1 Panagrellus redivivus | reverse complement strand
TTTGTTTATAAGTTCGTTACGACCTGTTTAACAGGTTTGTCAAGGTGGCTAAAGTCATTAATTGTTAGTTCTCGGTTTACACCTTTTATGGCATTTCTGCCGGATATCATAGTTAATACTAGCATTTTATATATCCAAATTAATTTGATAACGTTTTAATATGATTTTGTTACCGATTTTTCACAAATCTTGGTGATAACTAAGTTTTGAAAAAATATTGAATTTTTAAATTTTTGTAAAATTTGTTCTTAATTTGCCTAATGTAAATGTTCAGTGGTTATACAAACGATATTTAAACGTGCTGTGCCAGAAACAACTACAGTGTGAATGATTGTTTCCATTTACGGCACGAAAAGTGTATAAAAGAAAATAACGATTAATGACATTAGCCACCTTGACAAACCTGTTAAACAGGTCGAAACGAACTTATAAACAAAATTTCAGCGAAATCGGTAGAGAATGCCGGCCAGGATAACTCCGTGTAAGTGCCTGAGGGGGGACAGTTTTCAAAGCGAAAATGCGCAGTCAGCTTTCGTCGAGACCCTACGTGATGTACACCAATCGATTCCTCTTGCGATTCTGAGTCGGAATGGTACGAAGAATGTGAAATTACGTCAAAGCAACGGGAGTACGGCATGCACAAAAAACAATGAAGCAAAAGCACTATTTTTTACACTTTGACCCCAATCGTGGCGAGACTCGTGATTGTCCCGCTCTGTGTGCGCTGTGTCCACCTCTTTCGAAACGTTCTTTTTCCCAGTTTTGCTCTTCTCTACCTCCTTTCACTGTTATCACAGCTTATCAGCCCTGTACAGTCATCCGCCCCCACCTCTTCACACGTAACCCTTTCAAAAATGTCCTCCATAACCTATGAATCACACTCATAAGGACCCTTTTTCCCAGTCAATGTCCTTCAAGCCTCCCAATCGCATCTCTCCATCGTAAAAACACGTCCATCACGACCCCGTCTTCAATTTTTCCGCGACATTGACGCGAATTCCGTCCGTCTGCCGCCACCGGCATCGTTTTTTACCCCGCTATCGATCGCTCGCCGCCATCAAAGGCGCGAGATATCCGACAGGCATCATCATCCACGACATTCGCTGGAACCGGCAGCTGTCTCTAATCCAGTCGATCCTTTTTTTCTCTTTTTTTAAATTCCAACCATTCCAAAAAGGCGACGACGACTAAACTAAGCTGTGGTTGGTCGATCCGAGCCGCTTTAGTCGCGTTTAACTTGATCCCTTTTTTCTGCACCTATTTTTTCGATGCATACATACCATACGCAGAAACAGCAAACAGCAGCGAAGCGTGGGGATAGATAGAATTTTTGGTATTGGTTTTGGTCAACGGTTGTACAAGCAAAAGCACAGTTAGTACAACTGATCCGGGGCGAGCGGGGAGAGTTGTCGTAATTGGGAGGCTAGAATCAACATGTAAATTGACAAAAAAAAAAGCGGAGAAAAAATGTTGGAATTACATTGGGATGGTGGAATGAGGCGATTGGCTGATGCATTTTGGTTTAGCTTTTGCTTTTTGTGTTGAATTGATGGCCTTTTTGGTGCTTGTTGTCTTTTGGCGTGTCTTTCGCGTGCACTTTCCGTGCAAAAGCGGCAAATTTTGATATTTTTGGGTTACAAAAAGACGTTCGGAACCGTGTTTCTGTCTATTTTATGTTTGGGAATTTTTTTGCATTCAAATTTGTAATGACGCAATTGACTTGATTTCATGGCCAACGGCTTAACTTTTTAGGCCAATAGCACCAAGCAGGGGTTCAAAAATTGGAAAAATGGCAACAAAAACTCTATAATTTTACTATTTTTACCTCAGTTTATCTTTTTCACCACTTTTTCCCCCCATCATAACCCCCAAACGGTCCTCCCTGACCTTAATCGATCCCTTTCTTCTCACCCCAACCATCACCACCCCTCCATTAGCCTCTCATTGCTCCTATTTCTGTCCCCAATCACCCATTCCCGTCTTCCGGAACGGCTGACGTAACCCCTCACCACCCGCGATTCACACTATATTTATTGCCCTGAGGCTTCTACCCAAAAACAAAGCATTGGCCATAAAACCCATCCCCACTGGGCTCTTATCATTATGACTCAGTCCCGCGCCTGTGTCGCGAGCCTTTTTTTGATAGCTTGGTCACTGCTAATGTGCCTGTAGCAATGAGCAACGACGCTTCTCGTTTCACGAGGCTAGCTCTAACCATCCAGAATTCCACGACGCTGCCCAAAGTGATGTTAGCTGCGCCTTGTCGTCGTTGTCATTGTGGCTAAACGGTTGATTGCACGGACCCTCCGAAGCCCTGCATCGCCTCTTTAAATGCCATCTTAACCGCCCGCTTGCTTCGTCGAATGTTTTTTACGTTAATTTATTTGCGCATTCAAGGCCGGCCGTATGGGTATGTATACACTTTTAATCCATCTAACGGGTGATGCTTCAGGGCTTTGGAAATTTGTCAAAGGGGAGGGAGGGGTTTTTTGAGGTCATTAATTGCATCGAAAAAGGGTTTGGACCATAGTTCACGTTGCACATGGATGGCGGCGGCGATTCTTGCTCTGTGGGCAGAGGAGGCAGCAAAAAGATGAAAACGTGTACTGTTGGAAGCGCTGAGGGAAAGGGCAGCGATGCAGCTTCACAGAACCGCTTGATTCTTTGGAGGAGGTGGGAGCGAGGACGTTTGACGTGCACCTCCTCCTCGACGATACTTTGTGATGACCCACATTTTCGAGGCATGCGAGCTTCACTCAGGCGTGTTGTGATTTCATCGCTAGATAGCCGACGGAAATTGATCGTGTTTCGGGTCGTGGGCTGTTTTTTGGTGGAAACGGTGACTCAGCCTTTATTTTAGTTTTTGGGTATGCGTGATTGCCGTGATTCTTCCGTCTTCTAACTTTTTAAATTTAACAAAAAGTTCGAATCTAACGGCTCTGTTTTCCAATCTTAATCCCAATTAGCCGCGCGCGTGATGTTTTCCCGCACTTTACAAGCGCTTTTTGTATGACCTGTGTGATCCGATCCGCTTTCCTTGTCCCCAAAGACCCCATCGATGTGTCATCACGACCGCCTGCTGCGTTCACTGCGTCCATCTTGACAAAAGTAGACAAATATCGGTTGAAACGAACTTATTTTTGACGTTTTTTGCTTTTACAATTGTGTTTTACTGGCCAAGAAGTGCAAAATTTTCCCTTTTACCGTAATTCGGCACCGTGCCGCGTCAATTTCAATAAGCCAATCGATCTCAACAAAAATTTAAATAACCCAATTACAGGTCTGCGCCCTTGGGCCCCGGAATGAGCTAACAACTCACGAAATCAGCTGATCGTCAACTCCAAACTTGAGTTCCGTAAACTTTCACCCTCAAGATGAAGCTCCTAGCCTGTTTCCCCATCTTCGCCTGCAAAGGCAAGGTCGATGCGCTTGACTTCAGTTGTGCCAAGCTTGAAATCATCCCGGATATTGTTTTCAAGAATGCGAAAAGCTTGGAGGACCTTAATTTGAGCGTTAATCGCATTGCTGACGTACCACTTGTAAGTTTTATCTTCCCTTTTAAGTCGACTTGATCAAATTTACTACTTTAGAGCTTCTTCAAAATGCCAAAACTCCAACGCCTCATCCTGAGCTACAACAACATTGAATCGATACCGGCTGCCATTGGTGATCTGACTCAGCTGATTGAACTTGATTTGAGCAATAATGGTATGTTTATAGTTCTGTTGTGTCACCAAAGATTCAATTTTAATAATGTGTTATTTCAGAATTGATCGACATCGCCGAAGAGATCGAAAAGTGCACCAATCTGGTCGTCCTCAATGTCAGCAACAACATCCTGCCATCCGGAGGCATCCCAAACACCATCGTCAACCTGCCCCAGATGACCCACCTCAACATGAGCAACACTGCCATCACGAATCTGCCAGCGGATATCGATAAACTCGAATGTTTGAAGTTTTTGAATGTTAGCGAATGCGATTTGCGAGCTTTGCCAGCGAGTTTGGTCAAGTTGAAGAATCTTCAGCATTTGGATGTTATGGATAACTTTTTGAGCGAATTAGTAGGTTTTTCATTCCCAATTTTCAACTTTGAAGTTTAACATTAACTTTTTAGCCATCCGGTTTCGGCAATCTTGAATCCCTCAAAGAACTCAACCTCGAAAAGAATGAGCTAACATCCCTGCCCGATGACCTCCTCAAATGCAAGAATCTGGAAAGCTTGGTGGTCAGCCGGAATCGACTATCTTCACTGCCGACAGATATTGGAGAGCTGGTAAAACTCATCGAACTGGACGCCCATTCCAACGAGATTGAAGAAATTCCGACGTCGATCCGGCATCTGGTCAATCTGCAGATTCTCCGACTATACAGTAATGTCATTCGCGAAGTTCCGATGAGTATTGGCAATCTGTCATCCTTGATTGAGCTGTATTTGGGGGCGAACTTGCTCCAAACACTTCCGAGCAATATTGGCTTCTTGAAAAAGCTGACCTTCTTGGATGTTTCTAACAATTTGCTGAACGAACTTCCGTCAACGATCGGCCAACTCGACAAACTCGGATCCCTGCTTCTCCGCGGGAATAAGCTGACCAGTCTGCCGCTTGAAATCGGCCGACTCAAAAGCCTGCGCGTCCTCGATATCGTCGATAACCAACTCGAAGACTTACCGTACACCCTTATCGTGTTGAAGGATACCCTCCGAGCCATCTACATCACCGCCGATCGCCCGATGAAGATCAATGTCCTCAAGGAATCCAGAGATAAGGTTACTGGCGGCAAAATACTTGTCCACTACATGTTGCCTCAGGCTCACTACGCTCCGCCCACCGATACGAAGTCGACAGTAGGTGGTCCTCGTGTCAATTGGGGCAGTGATGTGCCGCCGGCGTCGGCTAATGAAGGCGATCGATCTGGGCTTATCGATCCGGATCAAAGCATTGACAATGCCCAGCCTCTGGAGCGTCATGACACCCCTCATCCGAAGAATTTCGCCCCGAAATACCAGAAAATGCTCCAAAACAAGCGTCTGTCGAGGGAGCTGGAAGCCGCTGGCGGTGATCCTGCCGATGTCCCAGAAGTGGCGATGCGGCCATTGCGATCTGTTTTGAAGTCGCGGCCAACTTCGACGATTTCGAACGGATTCGATGGAAATGCCAACTGCGAATTAGTTTCCATTATTCTTCGGAAACAACCTGATGTTGGCTTCGGTTGGACGATCTACGGTGGCGTCAATGTGGCACTGCCGTTCAAGGATGACGATTATGGCTTCTTCGTTTCGAAATTGGAGCCCTATGGCCCGGCAGAGGTCGCGAAGGTCAACGTCGGTGATAAGATCATCGCTGTGAATGGCCGCCCAATTAGCAGGATGACCCATGACCAGGCGCTTTCGTTGATGGATGAAGCTGATGACGGCGAAGTTGTTAGCTTCGAAATCGTGCCTATCCACCCTGATAGGCCGATAAATCCGAGCCCACCGGCTTCGGCCAGCCCTCCGACAGCCGCCATCGTTCCAGCTGTGGCGAATCAACCCCAAAAGTCGATTTCAAAGGCAAGCCTCGTTTCCGATGGCCCACCAACCGAATTTGCCCCACCCACGCCGGCAGCCACTTCCGAACCGCCGATTGTCACGACCGAACGAATTTCGGTCACTATTCAATGCGATTCAAACGGTAGTTCCGGGTTCACTGTTTCTGGAAGTTCATCGGCTTCGGTAAATGCACCTGTATGCATTAACGACATTGTTCCCGGTGGTCCGGCGGCCCTGACCCGGAAATTGCGTCCTGGCGATCGGATTCTGTCCATTAATGGCACGAATGTCCAGGCATTACCTTTGGGTGCCGTTCAAACGTTGCTCCGAGCAGGTGGCGGGGCGGAGATGTACCTCGTCGTTGAGCGGATCCACTTTAATTCTACCCATGACCTAACTCGAGGCCTTCTCGCTCCGTCCAGGTCGATGCCATCCCTAGTTCCTGAAGCCGTGTCCGCTTTTGCGCCGTATGCTGGCCCTGCAAGGAAACCTACCAACATTGATTCTGCCCCACCAGTGCCAACGAAACCGACGACGTTTTTGGTGGAACTGAGCCGTGAGCCTCCAAGTGCCTTCGCCCCGACCCGAGCCAAGTCGTACTCTGATTTGGCATCGCCATCGGCGTTTGCGACGTCGCCGACGCCTTCTGTGGCTTCACCAGCTGTAAGTTGCCTACCTTTTGTTGAAGTTGGCTTGCTTAAACCCCTGCTTACCCCCTTCCAGGCCCCTGTAAATCGATCCCTCGAGACCGAAGCCCCAGTCGCCATGCCGACGCCATCCCCCATCGCTTCTCCGATCGCCGAGAAGCCCGCCTCCCCGCCGCGTTCGACCGTGTCCTCCATCCCCGTTCCCACGCCTTCTACCCCGTCGCCGAAGCCCGAAAAAGCCATGAGTCCACCGCCGACAAAAGCAAATATCCTTGCCCAGAGCAAGATTCCTCAACCAGTAAAAGTGCCACCGCCAGTAGCGCCGAAGCCGCCTAAAGTTGTAAGTCATTTCATCATCCTTTGTCGCTTTCTATAGCCATTTCTAATTGAATGCATCTCATATCAGTGTTTTCAGCACCCCACCAAAGAAGCCTCCCCGACCAAACCCCCAGAAAAAGAATCTTTCTCTGCAAAATTGGCCCGTTTCAACTCCCAAATCGCTTCTCAGTCAGCGTCAACATCTACTCTTCGATCTGCAGTACCACCACCGAAGAAGGTCGCCCTCATCGGCGAGAATGACATCCTACGGATGAAGGAAGATCTGGATCGTAGCGCATCCGCCGCTGGTTCGGCTCCGATTGCCGCTGATGAGGACAATGGTGTCGATATTGATGCCTATGAGTCAATGTTAGACAATATGTGAGTTTATTTTTCTTAACGATGGGTGTCATTGGCACTTTTTCATAAAGTGTACGATACATTTCGAAAAATAGTGCGAATGTGAAGTTTGCGCAAATGAATTTGTGCGAATGCGAAAATTTCATTAGCACATTTCGTGTGCGAATGGATTTTCACCGTTCGCAACTACAATTTTAACTGCGTTCAATTTCGTTCTTTTTTGTGTTTTAAACTGCTCTATCCACATTTATAAGTTCTGTGTTTTCAGTGTATCCCCCAGTTTGCCGCTCGCCCGCTCCAGGAATACCCCAGTCCATGAACGCACCCAATCAGATGACGTTTACCATGTTCGTCAGATGTGTAAGTTTGCCTTTCCCATCCATCCGAACACCTCTAACCTAATATTGATTTCAGCCCATGTCAGATGATCACAAGATAGCCTCACCTAATGTAATTGTCAATATGTTATTGTTTCCGGACGGTTATTTATTTCCACTATTTATTATCCTTTGTTTTTGCCTTCTTCCAATTAGGGACACATGTAAAGTTCAGGCAATTTGTTTGTACATTTTGCGAAGGGTTATCATTATTGGCTCAGTTTTTCATCAAATTTATTAATGATTTTACACTTTTTGTTGTTGTGATTGTAATGAAGCACCGTAATCAAGGTTGTGTTGTGATAATGTCAGTTTAAAACGGAAAGACAATAATGGAAATAAAGGTTGTAATTGTTTTTGAGTTGAGTTTTGGATTGCAAATTGAAATTAGATTTTGAAAATAAGGTGATCAATGGCGTCGGTGCCATATTTAGTGTTTTTGGGGCGGGGGATAATTTGAGATGAACCTAATTGGCATGCAGGTCGTGCTCGTGTAAGTTGATCTTTCAGCTATTTACGCCGCGCAATGACGCCGTTTGGTAAATTTAATTATTACTGGCTTGGCGCCATCTTGTCTGAACACGGCTGGGTGCTTTGCAGAGTCAGTCTAGGCCAACAGAAGTCGTCATGATGGATGCGAATGGTTGGGGTCCGGTGCCAACTGACTGGGCTACATCGTCAGTTTCGGGGGTGTTACAATGTGATGCACAGGTTGTCTGTGCTACAGTGCCGATGGCTCAATCTGGGCATACTGTATCATCGAAACCGCCAAAATTGCCGACTAGCTTGGCGGCTCGACAAAGATGCGTGGCTCAGCAGCGTAGACGATTAGAAACTGAGGAATTCGCGAGACTTGGCGCGGCACTTCCGATCAGTCGTGCCATCAGTGAACAGCACATTGATAAGACGAGCGTGGTTCGATTGGCAGCGTCATATATACGGTTGCATCAACTCTTGGGTGGCGGATACGCTGATCGAGGGCCAGCACCGGCTCCTGGGGATTTGTTAGATGGATTTATGATTGTGTTGACAGAAAATGGTACAATTTTGTACGTCAGTGAATCGATCAGCTTGCATTTGGGACTCAGCCAGGTGGATATGATCGGGAATCATCTTGATGGGTATCTGCATCCTGAAGATGATGTGAATCGGTTTATTAGAAGTGCGTTATTTGAAGCCGATGGTGGTGGAGTAACCACACTTCGGTTCAAGTCCACTTTGACGAAACGGTCATCGAGAGATGTGCAACGGCCAAATGCTGGATTCAAGTCACTCAGCGCTAATGCCAATGCTTGTCGACGGTCTGGACATGTTGCTAGTAAGTTTTTGATTCATTTTTCAGCGAACAATTGCTACTTTTAGGCTATCTAGCCATCTACTGCCAGCCCCATCTCACTGCACTCGGCCCAACTCTCCGTCTAAACAATGACATCTTCGTCCTTATGACCGATCCGGCATTCGGAATAGTTTACATCGATCCTCGGTAACTTTTATCCAAATTCCTACTATTCTTACTGTTATTTGTTCTACAGCTATCACGCCCTTGCCAATCGCAATCCCACCCTCCCTGAACCAAACGCCACTCTCCCATCAAAACAAACAACACTCTATCAATGGATTTATCCAGATGATGCCTACATTGCAGCTGACATGCATATAAAATGTAAGTCTAAATTTCTGAAACAAATTTAAAAAAGAAAAAAAAGTATCGCAACCAGCAGGATTTGAACCTGCGCGGGCAATGCCCATGAGATTTCGAGTCTCACGCCTTAACCACTCGGCCATAGTTGCGTGTTCGAAAGTGCAGCAAAATGAGGTATCGATACAGCGTGCTTTTTCAGTGTTCAAGTATGGTTCGCATCATTGTCCATTGCTACGTTTCATAAATGATTCAAACCGCGACGTATTCTGTGTAGAAGTATTTGGGCTATCATTCACAGCGATGCAACCTCATGGAAATACACAACGAGCGAATGGTGAACACTTTGTTATGGTTTGTACTTTCGTTGGATGGATTTGAAAGCAGAAATATGCCAATAAAATTAATTTATTTATTCAATTTTCATTACAATAACATCAAATCAACAAGAAATTAAGATAGAACCATATCAATCAAGCGTGAGATCAAGCATGTCGGCAGACTGTCCGGGATAAAGACCCAAAGGAACTTCCTCAAAGTTGACCTGGGCCACGCGGAAGGCACCCGTTGTTTCGTCCGGTAACACTGCGCCGGCTAAAATCAGTTTATGATAAAATCAATTACATCAAAGAGGTCGAAAACTTACAATTGGCTCCATCCTTCGCACAAAACTTCAAATTTCGTTCCGCGATCTTGAAATTCCGCGAAGCAATCCCATCACCGCCTTCACCCTTAGCCTTTCCGTTGATTTTCCGAAGCTCTATCAGCCTGATCAGTTGATCCGTCTTCTTCTTGCTGTAGACCGGAACCTTGTTTAACACGAGCCGAATCGTTTCATCCCGGAAGGCGCCGGCATTGCTCAGCATCTGATTCGCGATGATGCGCCATTCAGCCATTTCCGTCGTTTCAATGTCAAAGTTTATCAGCTTCAGAATCATGTCACAGAGGGAATGCACCCAGCCACTGCACTGCTGACTGATCATAACCGGGGTATCCTTCTCGAACATGTACTTCACAAAGACGGATATGAGCTTGGTCATCATCTTTTTCTGCATGTACAGTATGATGACGGGGGACCAGTACAGTTGGAAGGCATGGGGCATCTTCCAGACGCCATTGTCCAGGGTGAAGGCGATGTCGCATTCCTTCAACTTGGCCATCGACATGGTGAACACGTTTTTGACGAGGAATTTGGTCATGACACTGCAAAATGGGAGGTTTGAAAGTTGTAAAGGTGAAACGTGACCTACTCAGGCATCTGATCAATCTTGGCCGATATCGCGTTGAACTTTGAATCCTGCGTCGGATCATCGATCATGGAACTGGGATCCAAATTGCGCCATTTGACAAAATCCGACAACACGTCGCGGCAAGCTCGTTCATCGTCATGGGAACGGTCGATGGCGAGACGCTGCTCCTGGACGAGTTTCGGCACGGCAACGGCGATGGCTTCTTCGAGCGGCTTGGACCAATATTTTGTCTGGAATGGCACGCATTACATACAAAAACAGCATTTCTAAACGATAGATAGCCAAATAACTATGGATACAAAACAATTGAAGCTCGAAAAGGACCTACCCAGAGCCAAGATCGGAAAAAGGCAAGCCCCCGCCGAAACACTTCCAGGGGCGGCATCGTGTTGTGCGTGGCACGATGACGGATGCCGACAATCCATTCCGGGATGTCCATCTGAAAAAATTAGCCATTTCAAACCAAAAAAGAGCGTTCAAAAGCCACTTACATGCGAAACAGCATTGGCAATCGACTGTAGTCCGTTCGCTTGTTGACACACTTCGCTCACGTAGTTCACGCATCTGAAACCTCGTTTTTAAAGAAAGAACATGAATGTTTATGCTTTGTTGGCATCTTTTTATGTTCATAAAAACTAAAGTTTAGCTACATAATTGAAAGCAGTCCTCGTATAAAGTGCGAACGCCACCCAATTTACAGAGCAATCCATCTTCTGAAAGCATCGACTACGCCCCAAAGCGTCACCGCCAATACTTCTACCAAGGTCGTGCCAACAAAGCGAAACCAAATTCATCCCATTTCGTACAAAAAAGACTTGAAAGTGGTGTTTATTGGCCCTCGAAGCGACTAACCTCCTCGTTGCCTTTCCTAACTCGAACCTAATTTCGTCGCTTCTGCCCCTGCGCGCATCCGGAAGAAGCCTCCACGGCGGCGACAACTTTGCGCCAAAGTCAACTTCAAACTTATGTAGTTGCCTCGAAACGTACAAGGGCCTCTCAATCAAATTATTATGAGCTACTAACAACCTATGCAAAAAAGAGTGGGACGCCGGAGCAGAGGATGAGCAAAAGGGCTGCCGCGAGAAGGCGGAAGATGTGGCGCCATAAGCGGTTGTCAGCGTCAAGAACGGTACTTCTTCTCCTTCCCCTATGGCAAAGAAGGGCATTTCGTCGCGGTGCTCGCCCCGGAGGGCATACAGCCGTTCTTGTTCCCGCAAAGGTCTACGTGGTGGGCCCCCATGGTTTAAGGAGGGGGGATTCTAGTCGTTAGCAAGGCCAATAAACCCTTTGATGCCGTGGTGGCTGTCACAAAGGATTGGCATCAGTTTGGGGGTGGCTCAGATGATCAGAGTGACGCGCGCGATGGGTGCTTTTCTTAGAAGGGTGGTAGACAATTGGGCTTATTTGGCCCAAATTTAGCTTTTCTAACATAGTGAACACTTTTAAGTCAACTTTACTTTAAATCTGACCCAAAAACAGGTCAAAACTTTCAAAAATAACCCCATTTAAGCCAATCCCAATTGTCAAAACACCCATTTACTCCCTCCAAACAAGTTTCAAAACTCGTCAGAACAAAAGTCAACCAAATCCAATGAGATTCCTCGCATCGATAATGAGTGCCGTTCCCCATGTCCCCCACTTTTTTCCAAACGTCTATGACAAGCCATGTCGTTAAAAAATACCAGTAGCAAAGCCACGCATCAATCCCTGGCATTTCATTTTCCGCCCGTTTTGCTCAGCGGCATCACGAATGCAAAAATAATTGTCTTTCAGATTCAGCTCAAGTGTTTTTACTCCCCCTATTGTTCCGAATGATTTCACAGTTATTTGAGTACCACTAAGGGTTGTCATTTGCAACTATTACAAGTAATATGAAAATGAGGGTCGCTGTTTTTGTAGTTTTTAGCAGTTTTGTTATGAAAAGTGAGTTTAAAAACGCCTTTTGCAAAATTACTATTAATTTATGCCAATTCAGCCCTCGCAATTTCATGCTACGATTGTCGCTCCGACGATTCTACGTGCAATACGGGCGCCTGCCAGGGCGCTATATGCGTCAAGATGGAAACAGCCAATTTGGATAACGGTAAGTAACATGTTTATCGCCTTTCGACACTCAATTTCAATGTTTTTTGCGAGTCTACTTTAAAAAAAGTTAAAGTGCCTAAAGGGTAGCGGTAATTCAGAATTTCAAAAACCGGAACTCCCGAAAAGCGTGTATTAAAATGGAATTGATGTGCGCACCGCGACTAAATTCAATTCGAAAAGCCTTTTTAATGCCGTTTTAAAGTGCGATGCAATTTCAGAACGTCGGACAGTACACAAAAGCTGCAGCGACGAGTTCGAGGAAACACAATGCAAGCAGTCCACCTTCGGCAGCAAGATGATCATCAGATGCACCTGTGATTCTGGCGCTTTTTGCAATGGGGAAGATGCGCTAATGGCCGCGGGCCTTATTGCGAATTCGGCGCCGATGGGATGGAGTTTAGGGGTCTTCGGGTTGTGTTTTGGGGCTGTTTTAATAAATGTGAACTAAAGTGTTGTCTTAACTTTTTGGATTGTAAAATAAACAAGTTTGCAGTTCGAAAAACAAAAGTTGAACCCATTTTGGAAGAAAAATATATATAAAAACCACCCACCGAATGATACAAGTCGCATAGTTACTCTGCAACGCCTTGGCAGCCACAGAATCCGTGAAATCGGTTCGTCGATCGGAAATCTCGCAATCGAGGATGTGTTCGGTGAGATGGAAGATCATAGGCATGTTTTGGCCCTGGCGGACGTGCCACATGTTGACGATCGCGGCGGCCTTGACGCAGTTCCGCTCTTCGTAGGGGTGCTTCAGCGCGAGCATCACCGACATCCATTCGCATCTGAAATTCGACGTTTTAAGTAAAATAGAAGGTATAACGACGGCCTACCTCGTGAATGGCACGACAATGGTGCCCATGGTGTCGGCGAAAAGCTAAAACATGGAAAAAATATATAAAAATTGAAACTCGAAACATAAAATTCTGTTGATAAGCTTCCGCTGGATCAAACCCATAATGCTATCAAGTCAAAAGAAGTCAGGCAAACGTGAATCAGCTTTATTTAGCGTTTCAAAAGTGCATTACAAACTGACAAAAACACAAAAACGTATAAAGCTGTTTTTAAGTAACCCCTCCGATCAAAATACAAAAACATCATCTAGAAAACACTTCAGGGGATCCCTGGCAAGCAAATCATAGCAGAAAACCGCAAAAGAAAAGATAAAAACTGCTCGAAACCGCGAAAGATATAAAATTTACATCGCAAAACGAAACCCAAAAAATCCGGTTTGCGTCCGACACACATTGCCAACACTTTTTCAAAGTCTCAACTTCAAAGCTGATAAACACCGTTATACAATGGCTACAAACCATATTAAGTTTATTAAAGCGATGGCTACACATTGATATCCAAACAAACTCCGGTTTATCAACTACAAAAAGGATGGATACAAATGAAAAGTGAGTAATATGTGAAAATGTTAAACGTACAATTGGGACAATTCAAAGCTTGATTCCCCAGGCATCGAGAATCCGCAAAACGAGGTGCATGTCCTTCTGCTGCAATGTGACGCGTTTGGCGTGATGGGCAGCCATGTTAGCCGTTTCGAAGAGGGTGACGAGGAAGTTTTCGGCGCCTTCCATGAGGGCCTTCACGGCGAGGCCTTGGACCCGGTATCCTGGGCCGGCGATCTTTTCGATGAGATCTTTGACGACACGGGCGAAGGGGGCCACTTTGAGGAGACTGTTGCCGTTGGCTTGATATTTGCGGATTTCTTTGAGGGCAGCGGTTCCGGGCGCGGATTTCTTCGTCTTTTTGACGACTTTGCCGCGGGCAATGTGAATGCCGCTGTTGTCCACGCGACGGCGGCCACCAAAGGTTGCTGAAATTGGTTCAATGAGTTGAAATTATATATACAAAAGTGACCAACCTCCGGAGATCACGGAACTATCGTCATTGTAGGTTACTCGGCGGGGTTCTGATCGAATGGTGGTGGAAGGGACGGAATATAGCGATCGAGCGGCGACGGATGGGCCGGAGAATGTCGACAAGGCATCATCGTGGAATGAAAAGCGCCCACGTGCTGGTGGCGGCATATCTGTGGACCGACTGGCACCTTGGTTCAGTTGTCTTAGGGGTTGTCGAGGTTCCGGGGTTTGGAAGACGTTTTCTGTGGTTCGGGAAAGGGGAGACATGTCATCGAAAGCGGGCAAAGCCTGAGAAGCACCGCGATGCATCGGCGTCGAAGTCAATTGGGAGCTGCGATTGGTCATTTTGCTTGATTCTGAAAACAATTTATATATAAACAACGTCTGTAACCTCGTAAAAACTCACGATAGCTGTAGTCGACCAATCCATTTCGCGGCCGTTCATTTTCAATCAAGTTAGCATGCTGCGGCTGATACGGTTCCTGGCTGAACAATTGCTGCGATCCCGTGTAGTTGACGACGTCGACGACCTTTGGCTTCGTCTTCACGCGCACCATGATTGTAAAGTTATCAAACGTCGATGTGGAAGCGGATTCAAATGGCGCAGCAACCTGGAGGCGGTCTGCGCGTTGTCGCTCACACTTCGCGCGTAAACAATTTTCGTTGCGAAAGGACTTTTGGGGTTGTGCGCGATCCACTCCGCACGGCTGTTTTCAATGGACGATTTTTAGCTTTCACACAAAGCGCGCAACTTACACACGTTATATCTCCTGCTGTAGCGTGCGTCCGTCAATCAATTCAGCCGGCGCGCCTGCTTCAGCCAATGAAAATACGTGCGCCTTGAATTAGTTTACTTTTGGAATCACACGGATATACTTTTTGTGAGTCTTTTCCTAACCCCTGTTGCCCAAAAGCTTCTCCTACCGCGACCAATTTACGGATAACTCCATTTTACTCTACATTGTATGTGACCTTACAAAAACTAATTATTCAATTTTATCGTAATGAGTACCATTATTAAAAACTTGACAAACGTCGATAAACAATGGTATTACCATCCCAAAACATTACGGTAAAAGTAGTTCGATTCTCGACATACTCTTTGAATTGAGGGGCGAATGCCTCCGTTAAATCAGGGCACAGAATAATGATCCTACAACATCAGTATTCATTATTGAAAACAAAATATCAAAAGCTGGTTTACTTACAAAGTAGCTCTTTCTTGGTGTTTACAATACTGCACTATAGCTTCAAAAAAGTCATCGAAATCTTCAACTTCGAGCAGCATTCCATCATGCAACATAACGTCTCTCATTTGCTTGCTAAGATTCATAAAATGAAGTGCCTGTTTCCAAGTGTAAGGGCCGTCAAGTTGCAAACTATGATAAGAGCCAGAAATAATTTCGACAGCATGATCAAATTTTTCAACAGAATTCAAGTTTAAATACAATCCATTTTTAACGTACCAATTATCCGATTTCAAAAAAAAACTAGTACTTGTGATGTCGTAATCGAGATTTTTAAAGCATTGGGTTTTCAAATTTTTATAGCTACTGCTATTCCTGACAACCAATAAAAACGCAGAAAACTGTCCGCGTGTTTTCACATAATTTGTAGCCGTTTTTCCTGCCAATTTGAAACTGACACAGTCGCGGGGCGGAAGTAAAGCTACCAATCTAGATCGAAATTCGTATGGGAAATCTTCGAATGGAAGATTGTGGCCTTCAAGCTGTCCTTGCAGAAGAGTATAAACGGCTTTAAACTTTTCTTGTAGAAGTATAACTTCGCCTAATATTGTATCTGCAAATTCCAATAAAGAAACTCCCATATTTGGTTTTTGCAATAACTCGATGCTTGATAGATGATTCGTTTCACAATACACATAGATGTCGTTAAGTACTCGATACAATTTTAAATTAGCATCGCTAATGCGTACAGAAATTTGATTAATACTTAGGTATAGTAAATAGCTGGTATCGGGAGAAATGCGATGCGCGGTAGCCAACTTCGCTTCGAAACTG